>MPVS01000014.1:0-240905 GCA_001931775.1 Fomitopsis pinicola | reverse complement strand
TGCGCGAACCAGACGATCGCGATGCAGATGACGGCGACGCGCTTGATGAGCGACGCAATGCTGTACGTCACGGGCGACGTCTGCGCGAGGAGGATGAACGCGATGATGTTCTGCGCGAAGTGCACGGTGCCGTTCGCGAAGAAGGCCCAGACGACGGAGTGGTGCCCGTGGCCGTGCGAGGGATGGGCAACGTGAGTAGGGTTGTTGACGAGGGCGAGCAGGGCGGGGAGGTCGTAGCATATCCAGATGGGGATCATCAGCACAAAGGCCATGCTTGATGAGTAGAAGAGTAGGTTGAGCTTGTCGAGTTTGTGCGAGGATACCGTACTGTTCGAAGGCATCACTTTCTTGAAGAAGATGTTCGAGGTGACGAAAATCAGTGCAGAGCCAAATGCGCAGAGCAAGCCCATAGCATTTGACAGTGACATGTCCGAGCTGCAGGCCAGAATGACGCCAATGGTGAGCGGCAGGAGGGAGATGTACGTCTTCACAGAATACCGCACTCCGAACAGCAGGGCGTATGCTGCGACCGTAAAGAGGGGCGATAGCGCCTACGAGAACGGCAGTGAGTGAACACGTCCAGCCGAGAGCAAGAGTCGCGGGCAGAGGAAATGCACGGACCTTGATGGTATGCACGGTACTAACAGGTATCCTGGAGATAGCCATGCTAGAGAATATATGTCCCCCGACCTGGAAGATACCCATCGGCACAGTACTGTGAAAGATCGCCTTGGTTGGACTGCGGAGGGTCGAGAAGCCGACAAGGGGGCTCATGAAGAGCAGGCAGTATCCAGCGACGAAGGCGAACTGGACGAACGTGAGGGTGATCGGATAGCGAAACTCCAGCATGATGACCTTGCCTGTATTTGACGAGAGGGCCGAGGTAGTGTACCATAGAGCACATAGTAAGACGAACTGCACCGTAGAGACGGAAGGAACGAGGCTCGGTGACAAGCCTGGTGCAGAGGACGACGTCGCGCGGAGTGTCTCCGGTCTTGAGAAGCCATTATGGGTCCAGGACGAGAAGCGACGCAGCAGCGTCCGCTTGATGTTACGGAGCCGTATGGAAGCGTTGCCGTGTAGGGCGTCCGGGCTCTCCCAAGGGTGTTTCGCTCCGTTCCTGTAGGGAAAGAAGGCGCGGGCAGAGCCTGGAGTGAGACTGGCCAGCCAGCTTGCACTCCGCCCCGTCTGGGGCGGCTTTTCGTAGGTGTCGAATGTCTTCCATCCTGGAGAACCGGTTGGGCGGGTGCTGGGGGGAGCCCAAGCTAGGTGTCGCTGCCGATCCATGGCAAGTCGGAGGGCGATCCGAATTCTAGGGTGCGGAGGTGAGAGGCTGTGGCATGCACAGACACAATTAAGCAGGCCGCCAAAGGGCGACTAGGGAGTAGAACGAGGACACTAGGACGACGTCCAGCTACGATACCACAATGGCTGTTCCTCGGTCGCGCCAATTCTGCTTGCCCTCGGTGGCGTCGCTATTTGGCCTTGCTTGCTCCCACGGCCTTAGTTCGCTCAATTTCTATGCCCGATTTCGAACGTCCTGGCTTTTTGCTTGCATTCGCCGTCTTATGGACGCGGCTTCTGCCCGCTCAACAGGCATCTTGCGGGTCCCTTTGGCAACTCGCTGGCATCTGTTCCTAGTACGTCCGCAATTGATGGTCCCCTCCGCTAGGGCGTAATGGTTGCGTATTAGGTGGGCGTGCGCGCGTGGTGCCCATCAGGTGGTGGGGCTGGCCGGGGGCCCAGCTGGGGATTGTGGCGGGAGGGCGGGGATGGCCTGGACCGGGGGACTGGAATGGGCGGGAAGATTGCCAATTCTTGACGTACGTGCGGTGGCTATCGATCTACCGCTTTCCATCGCCTCCACTCTGAAATGGGCCCTTCGTCCTGCTGCGTCTCTTCCCATCGCAGCACCTCGCCGGTTATAACCTCCATCCTCCCCCACGCCAGATCCATCCCGCCTCCTCCCCTCTTCCTTCCCCCAACAACGTCCGTCCCCCTGATCAACCACAGTACATATACCAACCTCCCCGTGGGGCTCCGCTACACGGAAGCAGATCTTCGCCCACCATGAGTGTCTCCGACGCGTCCCCATCCAGCAGTCCATCCATCAGCCCAACTCGTTCCCGCAGACTCTCTGCTCGCCGCGGATCCGTCGCGGCATCTGATCCCTGGGGCACCTATAGCAAGATTAACAACGACCCTTTGCGAGCGACCTCAAGCAGGCTTACCATCGTTCGCGTTCCCAAGGAGGACGAAGATGCCTCTCAGCGCAGGCACCGCCGTCACGGCAGCAACGCGTCCCTCAGCTCCAACTCCTCCAGCGGCAAGGGCGAGACCAGCCGCATGAGCTTCGCCTTCTCTTCCTTCACCCCCGCAAACAAGGATGGCCAATCCAAGGGTAGCGACGGAAGCCCGACTTCGTCGCCGCGTATACGCCCGCACTCGCCCGGCTCGCTGTCCCGCAGATACTCTGGCTCCATGGTCCACGCGAACAAACTCTCACCAGAACAACTTCTCGATGTCGCGCGCTCCTCGTGCAACCCGCGTCCAGCAGTCACTCTGCCCGGCACGAGCCCGGTTACACCCGCAGCACCTGCTCCGATCTCGTTCACGCCTCTCCCAGACTCGATCTACCTCCCGTTCGTTGATCGCCCAGGCGAGGTCGCGCAACTCATGACGACGCCCCCGTCGGCCAAGCTCTTCGCCCTCCTCGCGCAGGTCTACTCCAGTGACGCCCACAAGCTCACCGGAGCCGAGTCAGTGGAGACTCTCCTTGCCAAGGACCCCAGACAGTGGACATATCCGGACCTCGCGTACTGGCTCAAGGATGTCGACCGTGACGTCGTGGGCGACGTGCAGTGGGTCATGAAGGCACGCGCTTGCATCATAGCCAAGAGCGAGCCCCTCTGGGAGCGCGTCAAGGGCGCGCTTGGAGTGCCCCACGAGCTTGACGTGGACGAGGAGGAGTTGCCAACCATAGTGGAGCCTACTGACGACGCAGCCGTCATGGAGAACGAGGCCGAGAAGTATCCGTCCGTGTTTGATTCGCCCACCCCGGCTTTCGCGGTCAGCCCCGCGTCGCCGAACCTCGAGGGCGACGAGATGATCCTCATCGAGCCCGTCGTCGCCCAGAACTACGATCACCCGCCGACGTCGTCCGCCCTCGATCCGCACGCAACCCACGAGCTCACCGAGGTGCGCGAGGAGGATGAGGACGCCGAGGATAAGGACGACACCTCGAGTGTTAGCGACTCGCTCGACCCGGAGGTGCACGGTCTGCGCATCATGACGAGCCCTGCCTCCCCGGGCTCAGCAATCTACGCGGCGAGCCCGCTGGGCTCGCCCTCGCCCATGCCGCCCGAAAGCCCCGCGATCAACGCAATGGCGATCCCCCGGTCGCACTCGTTCCACGACAAAGATGCGCCGTACGACGCGCTCGCAGAGCGTGGCCCGGGGCACCCGCTCTTCCCCAGCAGCTTTGCGCATCTGTCGATGAGGCCGACGCTGGGTGGCAAGTACGTACTCACTTAGTTCATGTTGACGAGACGCGACGGCTGACATATTCTCTTTTCTTCACAGCAGGCCCAACCGCGCGCAGAGCCTGTGGAACCCACCCGCGCCGGCCTTTGGCAACCCGCACTCCATCCGCTCGAGCCTTGCTGGTGGCCCGCGCTCGATCGGCGCGAGCTTCCGCCCCTTCATGAAGGACTGGGCGCACTCGTATGACCCGGCCCGGCATGAATACGCTATTGCGTCGAGCACGGGCAGCGTCAGCGCGCTCGGTGACTGAGTCCTGAACAATACGTGTTGTACAACAGTGCATGTGAGATACCTGGTTATCCGTTTCTTCTGGTTCCTCTGGTGTGGTCGTTGGTCTCCTGTGTTAACCATGATGTTTGTCGCGCCGGACATGGCGATGAAAGTACAATAGCAAGCCCCCCTCCATGGACCTCCCCATTCAGTCTTCTCTCACTGTATACCTACACCCGCAGTTAAGACTATTATTGCATTTCACTATTGTGGTGAATGCGCTCCTGGGGCACACGGCGCGAAGTGCGAGGCACCTGCGATCGTGAAACGTCTTTCGAGAGCGAGGATCTCAAGGACGATGAAGCTTGAGGTAGACTTTAGACGCCGGCGACGCGACGCGTTCGCGAGGCACGTGTCCAGATCTGTCCGCTCGATCTCTGTCCGCTTCGCGGGGGGTCGCCCACGGAACGAGGCCCACCGCTCTGCTTGCCCTGCCAGACGCCTCCACCGCCTCCTCCAGACATTCTCCAACACCTATCCACGATGCCGCCGCAGTTAGGTGCGTTTGCGATCCCTTACTCCGCACAACACAAGGGGCGACCGACGCCGAACGCCGAAATTGTGGAGGTCGGCACCTCATACCAGCACCAGCCCGCTGCGGGGCCGAGCCGTATACACGGTATGCGCGTCATTGCACCCTGTGTCGACTCTGGAGATGGCTGACGGGCAATTCGTAGCAAACGGTAACGGCAATATGACAGACGAGGCGAAGAAAGACAAGAGGAGAAAAGAGATGGTTGGGAAACTGGGGAAGGAAATGAGTGATCGCCGGGACGAGTGCGTTCCGCCCTCTTCTCATCTCCCTCGAACTCGCTGACTTAGGTTGGTCGGCCCCGGCAGGTTCGTCGGGCGGCACTACGCAGAGATCATCTCCGAGCTACACGCCACCGCCATGCAGCTGTCCACCCGCCCCGAGACCCTGCCCGCCTACAACCTGCGCCTGTACCCCATCACCGTCGAGCGCTCCGCCCTCCTCGCCCAGCTCATCCACCAGGAGAAACACGCACTGGAGGTCGTGCAGACTGCGTACGACGAGGAGCGCGAGCGGGTCGAGGAAGAGTGGCGGAAGGGGCGGGACCGCATACGTGAGCGCTTACTGGAGGGCATTGAGGAGCGGAGGCGGCGCGCGAGGGAAGAGAAGGATAGTGACGGGCCCGCTGCAGGTGCGTACTGCTCAATTCACACCGCGCGGTGCTCGATACTCACCTGGGCGCTGATACAGAAACGGGGCTGGACTCGCAATCGCGCACGCACAACACGCGCAAGCTACGCAACAAACTCGGCGGCGGCACCTCGCCGCCCTCCACGCCGCTCTCCGCCGCGGCGCCCGGCGCAGGTAGCCTCGGTGCGGTCCCCGCGGGGCCCATCACCTCTGGGCCGTTCCTCAACCCGCACTCGCTCGCGGTTGACGAACTCCCCTCGCCGTTCCCGCTCCCGCTCACGTCGACGCACCTGAGCCACAGCACCGGATACGCGTATAACGCCGGTGCGGCCGGCGGCGGCAATGGGAAGCGGCGAGCGCGGGGCGGCGCGCGGGAGGCGCAGGCGGTGGGTGGTCTGGGGAAGAGCCTTGCGCTTTTGAATACGATCAAGGACCAGGAGGTCGAGCATGACCTCATGGAGATTCGGAGGGGGAATAAGCGCCGGAGGACGGCAGCTACGGCTATAAGCGCGAAGAGCTAGTTTTGCGGGGGTTCTGTTCGATTGTATTGGTTTGTATTCTATATGCCGTATCGGCCAGGGCATCTCGATGAGAGGATCACTGGTTTGTAGAACAGGATATACAGGGACATCGACACCGTAGTATACAAGGATCTAGGCATTGATACATTGTCACTGTGTCTCGTAACGACGATAGCCCGCGCTTTGCAGTAATCCGCGGACATGTCGACTACTCGTCCCACTGCACGAGGACGAGCTCCTCGCGCCAACAACCCCCAGCAGCCTCATCCGAGCAGTCCTTTTGGCACGAAAACACCATGCACGTCCCCCACCCCATATCCATGCGCCCGTCCGCACCCTCGCCCTTGAGCTCCTTCAGCACCTGCTGACGGCGCTCTTCGTCGCTCATTTTAGTTTTGGTCTTGCCGTCCTTTTGCGACGCGCGGAGGACGTTGATGAGATTCGGCATCAACTGACACTCGAAGACGCGGGGGCCGGCGCAGTGTGGGCAGGTGGGGATGGTGGACAGGCTGTATGTGCGCTTCTGCGCGGGGACGACCATGAAATCGGGTTTGGTGACGGGGAGCGTGGGGCCCGGAGGTGCGGGGAAGAGCTTGTTGAAGACGGCGTCGCTTGCGAAGGGAAGAGGGGTCCCCCCGATCTCGTACCTGTGGCAGGAAACCAAGTAAGCGGACGCAGGCAATGGGAGTATGCATGGGGGAAAGCGGAGATACGACGTACCGGATGCATTGTTCGCCCTCAAAGCCCACCCGCTTGGTGAACCGTTCGAATGCGTGATCGACATCGATCGAGTTTTCATATCCCTCGAATCCCCACCCACCGTCCTTTGATTTACCCCCCTCGTCGTCCTCGTTCACCTCCGCCCCCTTCGGGAGTTTGACCTTCTTCGCGGGTGGGAGGTACTCAGGTGTGGTGGAGAGGTACAAGGCACCATATGCCGGTGCCTCGGCCCATTGTGATTCGTCTAGTGTTGTGTTGGCTAGGCGGGATGCTAGTTCGGCATCTTCTTGGGGCTCCTCGACGTCCTCCTCGTCGCTGACGGCCTCGTCGGATGATGATGAGCCGCTTTTGTCCTCGTCTAGGGTGGACTCGCTCCCGAAGATCTGAGAGCCGAGATCAAATGGGTTTGGAGCTGTCGCCGATTTCATCTATATATTGAATCAGGTTAGCATTGTAATCAGAACATTGTCTAGAAACTTGCCGAGAAGGGATTGGCCTTAGGCTGGCTACGAGCCGCCTCTTCGGCTGCTTTCCGCTCTGCTTCCTCCTTCGTCTTCTTTTTCTCCGCCTTCTTGGCCAGCTTCTCAGCATACTTTTTGTTGTACCGTAACTGTCTCCAGGCTCTAACACTATACGTAGAGTTGAGCTCGTATCTAGAGAGGCGGATGAAGAGACGCACAGGCTACTCACCTGCCATCCTTCTTCTGGCATGATCCGCGCGAACATCCCCATACATAGAGCGCACGATCATTTGGGCTTTCTTCCATCGGACACCAGACCTGGACGAGTAGAGACATGGGCTCGCCGCAGACTTTGCACTGAGCGGAAGTCGTGGGCGGAGGTGCTCTCAGGAATGCCTATACGCATCGATGAGTGCGAGAAGGCATAGAGCATGTATGAGGACGTGTTCAATGCATATATTACTGGAGCTACGTACAGGATGACCGCCTATTCGCGACACACGCGCATCGCGCAGGTCTTCGGGGGACTCGAGTGGTCCATCAGAGAGGCCGAGCTGCACGTTCGTCTCAACATCGGAGAGATCTTCGTCATCGGAGTCCGACCAATCATCGTCATTCCTTGGAGCCATACTCTTGCTACTGGGAGAGCAAGGTTCAGCGCGAGGCTAGAGGCTACTATCGAAGCGATTGAATGTGCTTGCTGCGTGTCTTCTTGGGTTGACTCACTGCTAGCGCCTGTGGTGTTTGTGGAATCGTAATGTATTTCCTTTGAAAGACGGTAATGAAGGGCCGAGGAGCTCGGATGGTGGTGAACGAGTGGTGGCACAGTGAAAGTGAATGTCAAGTTTTCCCGAGTACTGAGATCGCTTCGGCCCGATGGCCACACCATCTGAGATCGGATCGGTACTGAACACCCGGCGTTCACTAGCCCCGCCAAGATCGCGCAGCCCACCACTGCTACACATCTTGATGCCTCAAAAGTGTGATATTTCTTTGCTAGCATTGACGTTACTATCCAGGTGGGGCACCGTCACGGGTGCACGACTTCGTGTCAGCACGAGCTCCATGCCGTGGTCAGGCCACTAGGGTTTGGGTCTGTTTCAAGCATTTCAGCACCAACAGATGATACCAGGATCTGAGAGCCGCTGCATCACAACGCCGGCTGTCGTGTTCATAACTTCACATAGGGTTGCGGAGGAACGGAAAAGGGTCGGGCAAAGCACTCAGGGTCTTGAAGGACCAATCGTAAGTAATTCATAGCATATCTATTGCACAACGCCCCCGACTTACAGAAAAGGCGGATCCCAACCGCACGCCAAGGCGACAGCGGAACTCTACGTCGGACGCTCCTCTGACCTGCGCGCTCCGTGGTCATGCCCAGGGTCACCAGACCCAGAGTCATAGGCAAGTTTATTCGCACACCGGCACGTAAGGAAGGTTTGAGATGGTATGAACTGGTGGTTGGTGCCTGGTCTGTAGAACCTCGCCCTATCTGGAAGGTTCTCGCCCAACTCCATATATCCTAGACAATTTCTGGAGGGCGTGGGCTACCCTCGACAAGGAATGAGTGTAACCTGCCTGTACCTGCCCTCAGACACATACCCGGGCTACGCTTCCATGATATATCTGACCGCAATATGAATTGCCCGGGGTGGCGCTGACACCCCTCACATATTCAGTAGACGTTCGGTGCATGTAGCCACCATTGAATAGAGATCCTGTATCTTGGCGTGCTGCAGCTTTGACACTGACAGGCCCAGAGCCGCGCTACCACAGTTCATGGTACCGTCGGTATAGCGGCTGTGAACAGACACAAACTCAACCACTTGCTCGAACGTCTGCAATAATTGACACGCGTCACTCACAACCCACCACGTAATCCAGAGTACTGGACGACAATCATTCCACAACGAAGCTCTCATTGAAGCAACTGAATGTTATCGAACACGCTGTAATACAAGCAATCGCAATTCGCGTGGACACTGTAACCCGAATGAGGGGAGTATAAATTTCCATTCGAGCTATGGCAACTGCTCACATCTAGGCACCAGGCCGTGCAACGAAGCCTCGTCGCGAATCCTAAACTGACACGCACCTCACAAATAGTGCTTCGTCGTTACGGACCCAAGCTGGCATCCCCCGTTACACATGCTTCGTGGCGCCTGCTTGCATCTTCGCTATGGTCTGGCGAGAGTCGCGACACGGATGACACATCTGAGAAAACGAATTTGAGCACATTTGCGTCACAAATCATGGAAGGATTTCGACGATCAGCATATCGATGTATATCAACAAGCACCCTGGCCCATCTCCACTTTGTACACTGGGAGACTTTGGTGTAGGCAGGGGCCATTCGTGTCCGCCCATCGAATGAAAGTTCATCCGTGGAGGCGTGATAAGGAACTGAGACTCACCTAGTCTACTGTTGTTCATCGACTCCGGAAGTCGTTTCGTAAATGCCGCACCTTGACATTTCAGCAGTCAGATTGCAGCGTGCCAGTGCACGGGAACCTGAAAGAAACATTCAGCTACGATGTCATTAGAACTCGAGCGAGAAGAGCAAGGTCAGCCAAGGCTGAAACTATGGTGTTGTGTCCACATGTGTGCTTTCGGACAGCAGTTGGACGTAAAGTTATCATCGTCCAGAGATAGTGGCAATGGATAGGAACTTACGTATACGGCGGACTGCGGCTAAGGTGAGAGTCCGAGGACAACCAGGCCGCATGCTGTGTTAGATGGTCGTTGCGTGCCTCATAAGACCGCGAATCCTACAGAAGACCTATGGAAAATGGACTACGTGAGTATACGATCACCCCAGTAAACGGTCGCCCAATAGGAGTCAGAAATGCATGAATGGTAAATTTTATGTGGTCATCAAACTGAGCCGTGACGAGGAAGCCTCGCCACGACAGCTTCAGACTCGTCATCTAGAAGCTCATCATACTTTAAAATTGCAATAGAGTAAGGCTCACCCGCATTGTCTCCGTTCGTCGTGCGCAGCAACACCGAGGACAAGATGGACGACATGGGTGGAGGTTGCAACGCTGGCGTCCTGTCGGCGCTTGAGCAAAAGTGAGGCGATCTGGCCGATCGAGACCAAACAAACCAATATAAAGCCTTCCAACAAGGCAACTGACGCGGTTCCGTGCGATCATTTCTTACCCACGCGGCTTTCTGTGCCATAGCATTTCTCTTTTGAACGCACCGCATTTGATTCTTGTTCAATGCTGAGAATGCTGTGTAGGATCGCTACCGGTCATGATAGGCTATCTTTCCAACCGTTGGCTGTGCTCACGAACCCGATTATGGGGAGGGCCTCGGTACCTTAGGCTGGTAGGGATTCATCACTCCGAGTACGTCCCATCTCGTGCAGCCGTTCACGGCCCGTCTCCGTACACCTAATTGAAGTAATAGTTGGCAGCGCGGATCGGTAACAATGAGGTCTGCCTCGGACGTGCAGTGTCCTGACGTACAGAACATCGCTCACCAGTACGTCAGGTGGGCCATCAGCCTATATCCGCGGCCTACGTCCCATACACCCTCGTTCGACGGCCAGTCTACTCGTCTAGGGACGCGCAGGCGGTCTTCACCAGCAGGCGCGCCCGCGACAGCGCATGCCCACGCAGTAGGAGATCCACGTCTCTGACAGCAGCGAAAATAGGCCGCCAGGACGTAACTACGCTACCGACAACTAACCGCAGTAGCTTGAGCCACATAATCACCGCCTGGTCAGAGTCTGGCTTGCGCCGTGCCGGCCGCAGTCGGCCGCACTGCTAGTCGTCTTGCTCCTCGTTGTACACGCGCTCGATGGGCCATGCTGTAACGTAGGCCTGGACTTCGTTCTCCCACAGGAATGCCCGTGGATGGCTTCTGTGGGCTTCCAGTGTGGGCTCGAATGCAAGTATGTGCCCGATTTGCCCGATTGCATGATTGATTCTCTGCTTTCATTAATAGGGCCGAAACGCTGTTGATTCTCCCGCACACAGCGCTGTACTGAGAGATTTACTGCTGATAACGGCCGTACTAAGCTCCCAGCATGTCTCTTCCTCATCACACACCTTGTGTTGTATTGCCATTGATTGAGCATAGCTGCAGGCCACTACACCTCAACATCTCGCATTCCAGCCGACCAAGCTCATTGCTTAAGTGAGGGTCTACTGGACGCAGCAGGCAAGTCTCGTATCATCGCCGATAGGATTTGATATCCGCTGCTTCCCAGAAGTCAGTAGCCTTTCGTGGGCTTCCCATGCCAGTCTCGCGATAATTCCCCGGTAATTTCCCCACCGCGGTTCATGGTGCGTCAGTTCGTTCTTCTCGCTTGACTCACTGGCAAGAATGCATACGGAAACTCCTGGACGCTTCAGGTAGAGCGGCTCACACCAGAAAGCCATGCTCTCGACGTTCTGCCATACTTGATTGCCCACTGGCAGATCCGGTCTCGAGTAGTACGCTGGCACTGCCAGTGTAGTAGTGATGGGCGACATGCTGTCTACGCCAAAGTCGCGACAGTCGCAAGTCTCCGTTCCGCGGCGGAGACATCGGGTAGGCGTCCCGCCAGTTCATTGCATGCGCACTGCCCCAGAAGACACTTCGTGTCGACTAGAGGACATTCAAAATGACGACAGCGCCTCCTTCTGGTGCTTGCCGCGATTTGGTCGTCTTCGACTCCGTATCGGCCGGAAGGCTGCGCTTCCGATTTTATCTAGATACCTCGGCCCGCGAGTAGTGCAATCAGTACGGAGGAGCGAACAACAACTTCTGCTGAGAGCCTGCTTGCGACTAGAAGGATGGAAGTCATTCTCGATCAGAGCTGGCGATGCATGGAGGCCCTAGGGCGTTTCGTAGATTGTGTATCTAGATGTTCCGCTGCTTCGCGCACTTGGGGGAGCTCCTTACATAACTGGGAAGGTCACTCGAGGTCACTCGACATTCGGGGGCGATAATCCTGTCCGCTGAGCAATGGAACGGTGATCGGCGTAGTACGGGCAGTCATCTCGTCGTGCTCTTCTACCGGGCTGCGGAAACAATGAAGGGACTCAAAATTGGGTTCAGAAGAGGCGAACAGTTTCTACCTCTTTGAGCCTTCTCTAGGCCATAGGGCCCCTCTCAAGGACCCAGGACGTGCACTCTACGTCTAGGCTGGTCTTGCCCGTACATCGGCCACTTCGTATGAAACACCGGAGCGTCCCAGTCACGAAGAGGGAAGTGTAAGTTACTTCCATACTTACAGGACGCCTTGGATACAACGTAATTTATACCGCACTTTCGTGAGGGGGGTGGCCTGGACACTGTCCTCAGTCGAAAACTCTATAGCATAACGTCTGAGCTTGTTATTTGGGCAATAGCCTATCTACATTTGCATCTAGATATGGGTGCCCTGCGCTGCTTCCTGCACGCTGATCACCTGAGGTGGCATTCCGAACATGGAGTGGGTCTGTCACCGGCGGTCTTGCGGTGATCCTCAGCAGCCGAGCCACACACACATCGCATGGTTCTGCAACGAATTACACATAGTGAATGAGGAACAAACCGGATGACCCTCGGTTAAGTTCGTTGCGTCCTACTAGTATGCACGGCGCCTACAATGGCGCATGTGGATGACGGATCAGTGCCAGCAGGCGTCCGATACCCTCCCCACTACGTTCGCCATGCCCATAGAAAGTGCTGTCATGTCATCTGCAGACCAGAGGGGGCATGTGCAGTCCGCAATTAGGACGAGAAGAAGTGTTGGTTACCGTCAACAATCGATCCGAGAACCATGGAATGACGCGTGGGCAGGCAATTCAGTCCGCGCTGTCGAACGGTACGTGGCGTAGCATTGAAGTGCTTGTACCGTCGGTGCCCGGCAGCCGATGAGCAGCTAGAGTGAGCGCGGCGAATTGCGGCAAAGACAAAGAGGGCTGGGAGTGAGTGCTGCGAACGGCGAAGGCACGGAAGGCCGGCTACCAAAAGATCCCTATCTAGATAGCGACATATGGTTGATGTATCGGGCTGTATTGGACGAACGGTGGGATTGCTGGGCAGAGGGGGCAGATAGAAGGTGGTAAATGGAAGTGATGTGAGGGACAGCAAGCGCGGGGAGTGGGCGGAGCAATGGGTGCGTCCGCGGCGATGGGACCTTGGAGGGAGGGATGAGGACGATGTCAGTGTGAGACGGGCTATCGCCACGTGTGAGACGATCTCCTACTCGAGATCACGCTCCGGCGTCTGCCATCCTGGGGCAACAAACAGACGCCCGCCATACAGGCTTCGCCGCCGCCTACTTAAGCACTCGCCTGTCTCCTCCCCATCACCGCTCATGACCTCCTTCACCCCCGTGTCCGCCCCCTCCCTCGTCGCGCCGCCCGTCGGGCCCAACGGCGCGCCCCCTAGTTTTCCAAAGAAGCGCAAGCGCGGAGCGACGCGCTTGTCTTGCGCCGAATGTAGAAGGTAGGCATCGCTCCGACCGAGGTCGGGAGTTCACAATATATTGATCCCACTAACCGGCCTCGTCCTCCCTCGATCTAGATTAAAGCTACGCTGTGACCGTCAAATCCCCTGCGGGTCTTGCATAAAGCGTGGTTGCTCCGCGATCTGCCCGGATGGTGAGTACCACCCGTTAGTGATACGCGTGATCGACTACATCTCCCCGCAAAGGCTCCTTAACAACAGGAAAGGGCAACCGGTCAATAGCTCTCCACAATCCGCCTCAGGCATCTCGGCTCATTTTTCTTCAGTAGATTTGTTCTTGCATCTACGCAAGAGTTACACGAGAAGGTCGCGATTTTGACTTCCCGAGTACGCGACCTCGAAGACGGCCTTCGCGCGTCACATGCACAACAATCTCAAGAACCCCATCCGCTACTCGCCGAAGATTTGTTAACAATTAAAACACCGCTGCAGCGCGAAGGCCTGGCGCAGATGGTCGCGGGAAACGAAGTTGCTTCTGGCGACCCGACAAGTGACGTCGTGGACAATTTTGGCTCGTTGCATATCAGTGATTCGGGGAGGACGAGCTACTTTGGGCAGGCTACTAGTTCCTGGGTGCGTAGTGCTGGTGAAATACCTCATGTGGTCTATCGAGACTGACAGTGATTTTTCTGGGACAGTATTTCCTAACGGTGCGTAGCAGTTCTGAGCATGAGCTAGCGTTGGCGAGCTTACGGAAGACCTCAGAACGAGGAGCGTCGAGAAAACGAATTGGACAACCGGAGAGACAACCTCAAGAGGGCACTTCCTCAGGAAATCCTCACTATGGCGGGCGTATTCCCCGTTGCATCCCACCTGCCTTCGACTGCTGAGTCAGACGCGGACCGGCTTCACAACCTACGATCACTCTTCTGGTATCTCCCGCCCGCCGACGAGGCCGCTGAATTGCGCCAGATCTATTACCAACATGCCGCTTGGATGTACGTCACACCTTCGCTAATCTGAGGCGTTCACTGACTGGCGCACAGGTATAACCCTGTCTCACCGGAGGCATTCAACGAGCAGGCATTCAACGTCTTCTACAATGCAACGACGCCACCACAGCTTGACGACCCTCTGGTCGCACATCAGCTCGCGCTCATGTTTATGGTTCTTGCTATCGGAAGTCTCATGGACCTGGCCCGACCAGCCTACAATGTCGACGCGGAGAAATACCATCAACTAGCGCGCGCAGCTCTTTTCCAATGTCCTGTCTTCGAAGAACCCACGCTGAGCGCTGTCCAAGCATTGGTGAGCGATGCTTTGTCAAATATGCTTCTCCATCACAGGAGGGCTCCTCGGACTGCGCGGCGACTGATACATATGATGGTGGCGATAGTACCTGATGGCCTTCTATCTTTTCCTTTGCGAGCGGCACGGAACAGGCGTTGGTACCCGGTGGGCATTCATGGGGCTCGCGGTCAAGCTGAGCGTCAGTGTGAGTGTCATAGTCCCTTCTGTCATAGGGTATCAGTCGGCCTGACAGCTTGTTAGATGGGGTTGCGTGAGTGACGAACAACGCTGAATAGATTAAATCATCGAAACTGACGCCTGCCACCCTCGGGCAGATCGTGATGCTGGGCGCTGGAAGTTGCCCCCAGTTGAGATCCAGCGGCGCCGGGAAACGTTCTGGGAGGTATACTCGTATGATCTACTCCAGGTGCGTTGCCACATCCATGAGCGGCTGATGGCTGATACCATTCACTTCACAGTCATACACGCTCGGACGGCCGCCATCTATTTCATTGACGCATATCGACTGCAAGAAGCCCCAGACGGAAGACCCGAACAATGAGCAGACATGTATGTGATAGCGATTGTCCCGTGACTGGGAGTATGTAGGCTGACTCAGTTGCTACGCAGTCCATTGGTGGAAGCACAAGTTCACGTCAGAATGCATGAATTCCGTTTACGACCAGGCATTCGGTGCGAAGGTACCGACGTATAGCACAGTGACCCAGCTGGATCGCCGGCTGCGATCGTTCCCCGTCCCGGCGTTGCTTCAAATCGCGGGCTTTGGCGCGACGGAGGCGCGGGCGAACAACTATGCCGATAGCGTCCCCCTCATCTTGCAACGGCATACTGTCCTTGCCATTCGGGAGTCGAGTAAGTCTTGTTCGCGTCGCTTAGGTTGACCTGCGTTGACAAGACGCGCGTTTGTCACAGACCTCCTATACATGCACCGTGGATTCTTCGCTCGTGCCATCAACGACCATCCGAACGATCCTCTTGGTAGCCCTTATGGTGGCTCGTTCATCGCTGCGTACCGCAGTGCTGGCTCACTCGTTGCCCTCGTACGAAATATCCACTCTCAGCTGAAAGAGCTGACCGAGCGGATGTGGTTTTTATGGACGCACCTGTTCTCATGCTCGGTACGTCAATCAAGCTGGTTCTCGGAGAAGGAAGCGTGAGCGCTGACGGGCTCCCCGATAACGATCTTCGGAATGCACAGATCATCCTGGGCTCGATCGTGACGCAGTGCCCGTCAATGAGCCTCGCGCCATCCGCGCTCGTGCAGCTTGACTCAGCATGCGATCTCTTCGCGAAAGCGGCCAACTTCTTTCAGGCAGAGAAGGTCTTGGTACGTGTCTCATAGCATTGCGGCGCTTCGATGTCTGCGTCGTGGTGCTAATACACCGGGGGCGGATTTGCAGGACATAATGCGGAACCTACAGCAGAAGGCCCACGCGAGTCTCGCTGCGTTCCGCAATTCCCCAACGCAGTTGAAGTCCCCGAGCGAGCCGGCGACGCCTGCAGACTCCGTGAACAGCGAGTTGAACATCCTTGGTGGACGCACCCGGCTCGTCGCTTCTAAGGAGAAATCGATGTCCCCGCTGCTCCAGGACCGGTCACCCACATCGCTCAACCCCATTGTCCCGCTTCCGCTCAAGCAGGGAGACTGGCAAGAAGAGAGCGTACACCCAAGTGTGGTGCAGTACCTGCGAACATTCCCCGTCACTGGCCAGCCGCAGATGAATGGTTACTCACATGAGCAGCCTATGGCGGGGCCTTCGAATCTCGGGATGCACCAGATGCCCCGTCATCACTCCGGCTCGTTCGACCAACATCACCAACAGCCCGAGCTCTCACCGATCAGCACGTCCTTCAGCCAGGACATGTACCAACAACAGTTGGGGATGATGCCCATGGACGGCGTGATGTCGACGAACTTCCCGCAGTACTTCCCGGTGTTCGACTACGGCCTGGCGGGAGACCCGAATGGGGCGTACGTGTCATCACCGGCGAATTCGATGGATGGAGGTGACCCCCGATCGTATTCGCCCGAGAGCCTGCAGACGACATGGCAAGATTTTGTCGCGCAGATGGGTGGGTCGATGTGATCGTGTGCTCCGCTTGTCTGCCCGAATGCTATTTGTTACCTGTTTTTATGCATCGTTGTGTCGTCTGTGTTCTGCTGCTAGCTCTTTCGCGCGATGTATTTTTTGGGTTCTTGTAGGCTGTCTCGCTGGATCTGTATTATAGGTACTCAAGTTAATACACCGATATCTGCACCCTTGCTGCGCTTCATCAATCCGACCATGTACTTGTAGTTCTGTGAATAGCTAGTGCCGACTGCATCCAGCGAAGAGGCGAAGACCCGAATATCAAATATTGAGACGAAAAGTCAAAATCAAGTCGAAATGGCCAAACTAGGGAACAACCGAGCTGTATCACATGATGTGACGCGGATAAGGAGGTGCCACCACGCCTCCCCCGCGTTGAATCTACGCAAAGCAACGTTTGACCAGGCAGACTACTAGACCACCCACCCTTCTACCACGCCCTCGCCAAGCTCCCTTGACAACCGGAAACCCAGCCTAGCAAAACACCACCTTGACTCAACCTGCACCAACATGCCAAGGTGCGGAAGCGCTGCGAGGCAAACCTTTGGCCGGAGTCGACCGGTAAGTGGGGCTTGTTCCTCCCGCTCTGCTCGAGCCTCGGGTGCTTACAGAGGGATTATGCTACGTGTTCAGGTACAACGCAAGATTGTGGTCTGCGGAGATGGCGCGACAGGTGCGCATCCCTGTCACAGATATTGATAACTGTGAGCGGGCACAGTGAAGTGGTTTCTCACGTCCGTGCGCAGGCAAGACTTCGCTACTCAACGTCTTCACGCGCGGCTGGTTTTCTGCAGTATAGTACGCATTTGCGATCTCTATCGACGTTGTAACTCACGACGTTGCAGCGAGCCCACAGTATTCGAGAACTATGTACATGATCTATACGTGGAGGATCAGCTCGTAGAGCTTAGCTTGTGGGACACAGCCGGTGTGTGTCGCTCCGCGCCTTTTGTTCCTCGCAGGCTCAACCACTGACCTTATCAGCTTGCGCCTAGGTCAGGAAGAGTTTGACCGTCTGCGTTCACTGAGCTACGCGGAAACACACGTCGTTATGCTATGCTTCTCCGTGAGTACCCCGCTCTTCCGCGTTGCTACCATGGCGTTGAGATGTCGGCACTGGTGCAGGTAGATAATCCGACATCATTAACGAACATAGAGACCAAGGTACATGCCATGCCGCGATAGCTTTGTCACTGAGCATTACGCTGATACTGCCTCAGTGGATTGACGAGGTATTGGAGTATTGTCCAGGCGTCAAGGTGTGTACTATAATACCTCCCGTTCACCTTGCCTAGCTAATAGGTTTCTATAGCTCGTACTTGTCGGTGCGCCCCCAGTCCAGTGATTGTAGCTACCCACACCGCGCTAATGGTAGCCTTTGGGAATCACTCAACAGCCCTGAAGTGCGATTTGCGCGAGGACCGAGCGACACTGGAAAGACTCGCTCGCTATGGTCTTCACACAGTACAGTACGAGGAAGGCATCTCAGTTGCCCGTCGAATACGTGCATCAAGGTATCTAGGTCAGTAGCATAGTGGCTAGATGCTGATAGATGCTAACGCTTACGCGGTGACTACAGAGTGCAGCGCAAAGCATAATCGAGGCGTGACAGAGGTTTTCTATGAAGCCGCACGCGTCTCGATAAGCACGCGCGCGAAAGGTGCAGGCAGCTACAGCGGGGGCGGCTGTGTCATCGTATAGCCCAAGCCCCTCCCCGCTGCAGCAGCGTTGAACAGTTGTCTGCATACCCGCCTTGGATGATATCACGCTGGCCGTCACCTATCGTCCCATGCTGTTCACGTCTCCTCTCAGCTTTACTCGTGATGACTCGCCCATACGTGATCTATCCTTGCTTTACAGACATTACACGCACATATTACATTAGCCATGCACTCCGCCCCGAATAATCCCTAGTACCTATCTGCACCCCGCTTTGTACTTACTAACCTACCGTCCTGTATTTTTGGTATTGCCTTGGATATACGGGTCTCTGATTCATGGTCTTCCGCTATATTTACGACAGTCAGTGGATCTTGTCATTTCTCAGAAATACCCGCGAAGGGTGAGCGTATTCCTGGCTTTCCAGTCACGGCGCAAGAGTGCGGTAATATGGGCCTTCCGCTCTGGGAGGACAGGTCCGTATCTGAGCCATTTGACGTTCAACCACGCGCCGTCGCCTGGTCGAGGAGGCTGCGGCAGCTGCGGCTCAGGGTTGCAGCGTTGCCTGTGATGCAGCAACAGAGTCGGCCATTTTTGGCTAACGAGATGCTGATAGCATCCGGGCTCCTGGTCATCGAGCGACTGCGGTAGGTGCAGGTACTAGTAGAGATTGACGTGCATTTTCTGGATAGCGTGCGTTAGCAAGACGCAATCAATTGCAGACTGGACGATGGCACGTACTAGTGGAACATCGATGCATAGAGCCCTTCCAGGGACGCATTGTGTTACATTGGCGGTGCGCAGGCGAGGTCTAACACATCTCCGACTCCGACCGACCGGAGGCGGTACGGTATGGGGTCCGAGGAAGTCTACATACGCACTATATAGATGCATCCTGACCAAAGTCACAACGCCCGCGCTGCCGCGTTCGTTGCCCACCTTCAAAAGTATGCAGCCATCGTGGTAGCAACTGCAAGGCATATTAAATGAAGTCCCCGACTCGTGAACTCTCAACGCACATTCCAGCGGATAGAAAGCTGCCAAAGACACAGATCGTATCGTAGAGGCCATTTATTGTATTTCCGGCTGAAATGGGTTGGTTGACCCCATACGAGTGATGTCTGCAGTAGTGGCGAGTTCGATTTGTCGGCATGAGATCCGGACATGGGGTGGCCATGGGGCCCTTCATCGAGCGCTGAGCGCTGACTCGGAGCGACATGGACTGCAGTGGATGAGAATTCCTACACGAAGCCTTCTACGTACCACTACGAGTGTGTACCACCACTTGTCATCTCTTGCTCAACTTGTACTGCGGGTCACTTATTCTTCTCGTCTGCTGAAGGGGTCGAATCTAATCACAGCCATTCACAATGCTAATCATGCGCAGGTCCACTTGCCCCGGCCACTACGCTGCCCAAACGAACCGTATCTTTCGCTCAAAATCGCCTGAAAAGGCCTCCAAACCCTATTTGAGAGATACTGCATGGGCAGATATCTCATGGAGGAAGCATAGCACAACCTTCTGACGCTATGAAAGGTGTGAGACTGGGCGTCCTGGATAGAGTTTACAGAAGACTGATTGAACTTCTTCCATCGCCTTCCCGAGGACGAGGCCTCGAGGCCTCAACGTGTCGTTGCCCACAGACCATATCTTCCAGCTTTGAACGTTACAAGATTCTCGCTCTTGTCTTCCATCCCGGTCCCCTTCTGTCGCCAACTGACGACAATGGACCCACGCCTCGCGAAGCTCACAAGGCTTTTCAACGATATCATCTATGACAAACAGAAGGCTACGCGCTATAACTATTCTGCCATTCTCGAAGCCATTTATTCACAGCCCGAGCCTGTCGCGTGTGTACACAAGCTCGTCGCCAGCGAACCCGGCTTGGCCTCCCTTCAGGCCGCCGTCTTTGTCAACCTTACACCCCCATTCTTGAGTTCGCATCCGGCGCGGCTCATCCTTTTCCTTGGTTCCCCAACGCTGAAGGATGTTGGTGGCGGCCGCTATGTGGAACAAGTAGTCAAGAAGCTTGTCGATCCCCCAATATTCTGGCAGGCTTTCGCGCAAGCATTCGTTGGTGGCCAGCTGCAGGACGATGGCCAGAAGGCATTCGGATGGCTCCTGCTGCAGCTCGTCAACTTAGCAGCGGAGGATGCACAGCCGTATCGCGAGTTCGCCCGTACGGAGGACATTTCACAGAGGCTTATCGACTCCACGAACAGCGAGGTGCGTGCTTTAGGGCACAAGCTCAAACATATTGTCGAAATCGTCGGGGGCTTTGCCGGGGACGCCGACTACGGCCCCGGCGGGCGCCATGATAACGACCACGTCGAGTTCAGGAAGATCGATGTGATGCCCACCGCCGACGAGATCACCTCGAAGGAACCTGCATTCATGCGTACGGCTGCTGAGGTCGACAGCTCCGAAGCAGAGCAGCGCTTTGCCACTCATCTTGATAACCAGTTCCGACTCTATCGCGAAGACATGCTACACGAACTCCGGGAGGAGCTTCAGATAGCTCTTGGGCAGCGTAAAGGTCGTCATCGCGGACTCGTCATTGAAAACCTGACGCTCATCGATATGTACGGCGTTACTGGGGGAAAGGGGCGGAACGACAAGTGGGGCATCGTGTTGAGCATGTCGCCTGAGGAGGACCTCTGGTTCTTCCGACGAGACAAGCCCAAGGATCGCAAAAAGTACCTGGTCGATGACCGAAAGCTTATCAAGGATGGGTCGATGGCTGCCCTCATCATCGACGGCACTGTTGTCGCCTTCCCCACAATTCGTCGGGACGAAGAACGCCTCTCACAGAAGCCGCCGGAGTTCGTCCTGCTGCTTGACGGCAAACAGAGCACAGTCACCACCATGTACAAATTCGTGCGCGCGCAGAGCGTGAAGTTGGTTCAGATCGACACCGCGGTGTTCTCTTATGAGCCTGTTTTGAAGGCTCTTCAACAGATCACCTCGATGCCGCTCGCTACAGAGCTAGTCCAAGGAGAGAGCTCAGAGCCGCCTCCCAACCCACCAACCTCCATCATTGATGCCCTACGTCAGAATCCTAGCCAGGATCTCAAGGATCTAATTCAGAGCCCCAAGAGCATCGTGCTTGATGATGCACAAGCCCGCTCATTAATGTCTGGCTTGACCCGCCGTGTGTCTATCATCCAGGGTCCCCCAGGTATATGATACGGGCATTCTACCAAATCGATGACTTGCTGATGTTCTCATACAGGCACGGGAAAGTCGTTCGTCGGAGCGCTCATTGCGAAGATCTTCCATGACCATACCGACCAAAAAATACTTGTCTGCTGCTATACCAACCATGCGCTTGACCAGTTTCTAGAGGACTTGCTCGACATAGGTATCCCACAGGACAGCATTGTTCGTTTGGGCGGGAAGTCGACGAATCGCACGGAGCCCTTATCGCTCTACCGGCAAAAGATGAACACTCGTTTCGGCCGCACGGACTGGGTAGAGATCGACTTATATCAGGACAATGCAGCTAACAGCCTGGACAAGCTTCGGAGAGACTTCTCCTCGTATATGGAACTGACCAAGCGGAGTCTCCCTAGAGCCTCGGAATTGATGGACCACCTTGAGTTTGCCGACGCCGAGTTTCATTACGCCTTCACGGTCCCAAGCGCTACTGAGGGTGGCATGAAGAGAGTGGGGAAGGGTGGTCGGGACGTCACGCCTGTGTACCTCATCGAACGCTGGCTCAGAGGTCATAATGCAGGCGTCCTGCAAAATGCTCAGAATGTCCTCGAGACCCCTTCTATCTGGGAGATGCCGATGAACGAGCGGAACGAGCGGATCACGGAATGGCAAGATACCATCATTAAGGATTGTGTCGAACGGCTCTACGACGTGGGCAAGGCCTTCAACGACTGCCAAGACAGGTTAACCATCAAATTCGCGCAGAATGACACCCTGACGCTGCTCAGCAAGCGGGTGCGGATCATTGGGTGCACGACCACAGCGGCCGCCAAGTATACCCAGCAGTTGCGCGACGCGCTCCCGGAGGTTCTACTAGTCGAGGAGGCTGGAGAGATACTCGAGAGTCATGTTCTCACCGCGCTCGGTGAGGAGACACGTCGGCTCATCTTGATTGGGGATCATAAGTAGGTATTAATCCTTGAGGTGCGTATGCTGGGACTAACATTCGTGGCGATTACCAGGCAACTGCGCCCCAAAGTCGATAACTATGCCTTGTCCGTCGAGAAGGGAGATGGTTACGACCTGAACCGTTCGCTCTTTGAACGACTTGTCCTACGAGGATACCCCCACGACACGCTGATAAAACAGCATCGAATGCGACCCGAGATCTCGTCCTATGTTAGACGCCTCACGTATCCTGACCTCGTTGATGGTGCAAGTACTCAGGGTCGTGCAAACCTCCGTGGAGTTCAGGACAACATCGTCTTCATCACCCACAACCACCCAGAGGACGAGCATGACCAGATCGCCGATCGACGAGACGAGGGACGCACGTCCTCTAAGCAGAACAAGTACGAGGTCGACATGGTTCTCAAGATCCTACGATATCTCGCGCAGAACGGCTACGGGACGGACAAGGTCGTCATTCTTACTCCCTACCTCGGTCAATTGTCCAGACTTCGAGAGGCACTTCAGAAAGAGGCGTCCACCGACCCTGTTATGAACGACCTCGACTCGTACGATCTGGTTCGTGCCGGTTTGATGTCTGCGGGTGCTGCGAGTTTGGCGAAGAAATCTGTTCGGCTTGCTACGATCGGTTAGTACAATTATTGATACAGATGCCCTTAGCCGCAACACTCACTACGTCATAGATAATTATCAAGGAGAGGAGAGCGATATCGTCTTGGTCTCGCTGACCCGTAGCAACTCGACGCGGGATATCGGGTTCATGTTCGCTCCTGAACGTCTCAACGTCCTCCTGTCCCGAGCACGCGACGCGCTTATCATGATTGGCAATGGAGAGACTTTCTCGACGGCCAAGAAGGGCGGGGAGCTGTGGACACGCTTCCTTACCATGCTGCGAAAGGATGGGCACATCTACGACGGTTTACCAACGCGCTGTGAACGGCATTCAGCAAAAACGGCTCTGCTCAAGCTTCCTGCGGACTTCGACGAGTATTGCCCCGACGGCGGATGCAGGGAACCCTGGTATGCCCTCTACTACTAGCAACAGCTGCTATCACCTAACGTTCGTCACGATAGCACCTCGATGCTCAATTGCGGTGTACATCAATGTCCCTCTAAGTGTCATCAGCTATACGATCACTCCAAGATGACTTGCGAAGCTGTGATGGAGGTCATATGCCCCAATAACCACAAGAGAACGTATCGTTGCCACCAGCCTCCCCCGAGTACTTGCGGTAAATGCCTGAAGGCCGCTGAGCTCGCCGACAAGAAGAAACAGAAGGACTTCGAGAAGCAGCAGAAGCGCGATGGGGAGCTGCGTGAGCATGCTAAGCGCATCGCTGAGTTGGACGCGGAGATCGAAGCAGAGCAGGAGCAACAGAAAGATCGGGAGCTGGCGCGGCAGCGCGCAGATGCTATTGCTCAGAAGCAGAAGGATCTCGCCGATGTGAAGGCCCGCGCCGCTCGGAAGGCAGCTCAGGCTTCAAAGTCTCCTCCAAACGCACAGGCTACTTCTGCACCGCCGAGACAGGCAGGTGGTCCCGCCCAACCTCCTTTGCGAGCCCCAACTCCGACGCAGGTCGCTGCGCCTCAACCTTCCACTCCTGCGCCCCACTCCGAGCCGCAGCCGCTCTCCCAACCCCCAACGCGACCCCCGACACCACGCCTCTCCACCGAAAATAACGACCCACCTCCCCTCCCGCCGTCCAAGGCCGAGCAAGAATGGCAACGGCAGAAGGACATCGACGGTGCAGATAACGAGCACATCGACGCCATCATGACGATGACTGGACTGGAGAAGGTCAAGGAGCAGGTATTGAGGATCAAGGCGAAGATCGACACCAGCCTGCGCCAAGGTACTTCTGTCAAGGACGAACGTTTCAATATCGCTCTTCTCGGCAATCCTGGCACCGGTACGTCCGCTAAATAGTTATTTTCCCTTCTCCATGAACTCACAGTCCGACAGGTAAGACAACGGTTGCGCGACACTACGCCAAATTCTTGGCTTCCATCGACGTGCTACCTGGGAACAGTTTCTTCGAAACGACTGGGTCTCGCCTAGCCAACGATGGCGTTCCTGCGATCAAGAAGCAGCTGGAGGATATGCTCAAGGCGGGCGGCGGGGCGTTCTTTGTTGATGAGGCTTATCAGCTCACTGGCGAGCAAAACTTCGGTGGAGGGCAAGTCCTCGACTTCCTCCTTGCGGAAATGGAGAACAACGTGGGCAAGCTCGTCTTCATCCTCGCCGGCTACAACAAGCAGATGGAGAAGTTCTTCGAGCACAACCCAGGAATCCCCAGCCGCGTCCCATACTCGCTCCAGTTCACGGACTACGAGGATTCGGAGCTGCTCCTCATGCTCGACAAGCACATCAAGAAGAAGTACCAAAGGCGGATGAAGATCGAGGGCGGGGCATACGGTTTGTACATGCGTGTCGCGGTGAGGCGCCTAGGACGAGGACGAGGGAAGGAAGGCTTCGGTAACGCCAGGGCGCTTTACAACATGTTCAGTGCCATCTCGGAGCGACAGGCGACCCGCTTGACTGCAGAGCGCAAGGAAGGCCGGATGCCGAGCGACTTTTTGCTCTTGAAGGAAGACATCATTGGCCCTGACCCGTCCAAAGCGGTTCTCAAGAGCAAGGCATGGCAACAGCTCCACGCTCTGACTGGCCTGACGGAGGTCAAACAATCGATACAGAACCTGTTCGATCTCATTGCAGAGAACTACAAACGCGAGCTTGCGGAGAAGACCCCTGTCCAAACATCTCTCAATCGCGTGTTCCTCGGGAACCCAGGCACTGGCAAGACAACAGTTGCGAAACTGTACGGTCGAGTCCTCGCAGATCTCGGACTGTTGAGCAACGGCGAAGGTACATATTCTGCTAGCTGTATCGGTAACTCACTTACATGGCGTGTGATTTAGTGGTGCTGAAGAACCCTGCGGACTTCGTTGGAAGCGTCCTTGGAGAGTCAGAAAAGAACACCAAGGGCATCCTCGCTTCTACAATTGGGAAGGTGCTGGTCATCGATGAGGTGAAGACATTCGCTCTCGTCTGTTCCGAGCTTGTTGCAGAGTTGACATACCCTCGCTAGGCCTATTCCTTGTATGGTGGTGGCGGAGGCAGCGGCGGAAAGCAGGTAGACCCCTACAAGACCGCGGTCATCGACACCATCGTTGCGGAGATCCAAAGTGTTCCCGGCGAGGACCGGTGCGTGCTCATGTGCGGTTACGAACCTCAGATGCGGGAAATGTTCCAGGCGAGTCTCTACTCATGTTCTCCAATCGTATGGGATAGACTAACCATATGCATCTAGAACGTCAATCCCGGTCTCTCGCGTCGCTTTGCCATCGAGGATGCTTTCCGGTTCGAAGACTTCACGGACTCCGAGCTGCTCGAGATTCTCAGCCTCAAGCTGAAGCAGCAGGACCTCGACGCTACACCGCAGGCGAAGGCGGCGGCGATCGACATCCTCAGCCGTGCGCGCGCCCGACCTAACTTTGGGAACGGTGGTGAGGTCGAGAACATGCTCAGCAAGGCCAAGAACAATCACCGCTCTCGCCAGAGCAAGCTGTCCCAAGCTCTGAGGGCGCTCGACATCGTCTTTGAGCCTGTCGATTTCGACCCTAATTTCGATCGTGCGGAAAATTCAGGAGCTAACCTGCAAAAGCTCTTTGAGGACGTCGTCGGGTGCGAGAAGATCGTCGCCAAACTGGAGGAGTATCAGGCCATCGCACGCGCCATGAAACAGCAAGGAAAGGAGCCACGGGAAGCACGGGAGCTGATCCCCACGAACTTCGTTTTCAAGGGCCCGCCAGGTGTGTCTTATGTGGCTTCAGCAATATGATCCTTGACATCTAATCAACTCTAGGTACGGGAAAGACAACGACGGCACGCAAGATGGGCCAGATCTACTATGATATGGGCTTCCTGTCGTCCACCGAGGTAATCGAGTGTTCTGCGTCGGACCTCGTGGGTCAGTACGTCGGACAGACGGGACCCAAGACGAAGCAAGTGTTCGAGCGTGCGCTCGGCAAGGTTCTCTTCATCGACGAGGCGTATCGGCTCAGCGAGGGCCACTTCGCGAAGGAAGCGATGGACGAGCTCGTCGGCATCCTCACGCAGGAGGCGTTCGCAGGCAAACTTATCGTCATAATCGCTGGATACGACAAGGAAATGAACGCGCTGCTCGCCGTCAACCCCGGGCTCGCAAGCCGCTTCCCTGAGGAAGTATACTTCGACAACATGGCGCCTGACCACTGCCTCGAGATCCTACGGAATAATCTCACGAAGAGAGAGATCGAGTGCGCGGTTCTGCATGCGCCCGACTCGGACGAGTACCGCACGATGGCGCAGCTTGTGGGGCAATTGTCGGAGTTAGACTCGTGGGGCAACGCGCGCGACATGAAGACACTCGCGATGCAGATGGTGCGCGTCGCGTACAAGGCGGTCGCGAGCATGGCTCCACGAGAGAAGCTACAGCTCTCGGGCCAAGACTGCATCGGCTGCATCGCTGCAATGCTCCAAGAGCGCCTCTCGCGCGCGACGAACCTGCCTTC
This sequence comes from Fomitopsis pinicola, assembly GCA_001931775.1. Classification (NCBI taxonomy): domain Eukaryota; kingdom Fungi; phylum Basidiomycota; class Agaricomycetes; order Polyporales; family Fomitopsidaceae; genus Fomitopsis; species Fomitopsis pinicola. Next base: position 214,098 of record MPVS01000014.1, on the reverse strand, counting down.
GCAATCACTCGCACCCAAGATGAACCTCCCTATGCGGCACCTCGACCCGCCGAGGCTCAGTCGTCCCTCCCTATCTACGGTACACGCAACACGGTCGGCTACACCGAAGCCAGAGCCAGACGAGAAGCAGAAGGAGGTCGGGGAAGATTCGGAGGGTCGTGATCCTGGCGTATCAGACGCAGTGTGGAAACAGCTTCAGGCCGATAAACAGGCTGCCATCGAAGCGGAGCATCGCGCAGAAGCGGAGAGACGGGCTCTCGAAGAGGCCGTAGAGGAGGCACGCCGCGCTGAGGAAGCCCAGAAACAGCTCGAAGAACAGCTTGCGCGCCAAGCACGGGCGGCCGCCGCAGATGCAGAGATCAAACGCCAGTTGGAGGCGCAACGACTGAAGCGACTCGCCGCAGCTGCTGAACGCGAGAAGAGAGCCAAGGCGCTCGAGGCCGCCCGACAGAAGCAGATCGAAGAGATGAAGAAGGAACAGAAGGCACAGGCGAAGCTCAGGGACATGGGAGTATGCTGTGCGGGGTTCCGCTGGATCAAGCAAGCTGGGGGCTACCGCTGCGCAGGTGGTGCTCATGTGGTGTCAGACTCGCAGCTCGGAATGTGACACTGCCTCTGCCACTGGGTTTCGTTGACACATACGCTGTACATGCATGAATATTGTCGATACATACATTGCATTGCGTAGAATGAGACTTGGAGCACTCTTTCAGACGATCTGCGCGCAGGCCCCTTCGATAGGTTTTGCTGTTAAGGTCACGAGTAGTGGCCGTGTATATATAACTGACACTTTGTTATGCACTGGCATGTAAAGTTCGACTCGTTTCAAGAGGCTCGAAACCCCTCGTAATAGGTTGGCGAGAAGATGTCGATCCAGAGTCGCGAGTGCCTATGACTAGTCAGTACTTAATACAGGTCCAAGTCTGGGTCCGGATCCCCGTCCAGCCCTATGATAGTATATAGTAGTAGCCGCCTTCCGATGTCGGGTACGTCCATCTCGGACACGCTAGTGACGCGTCCACGTGATACGACGCGTCTCAACTGGGTCACAGCTAGCATTCCTCTTCTCCTCTCCTTCCACTTTCCTCGCCCTTGGCCGGTGGCCCCGCATTGCGCTACCATCTCCTCATAAATTATTTCTGTCTATATCACCCACATCCCGTCACCCGGCATGCCTCGTGCTCCCCGTATGAAGTGCGCGTATGCCGCGCCAGACGCGCCTAAGATCAAGAAGGCGCGAGCCGCGCCAGTCAAACTGACACCAGAGGAGAAGGAGCAGCAGAAGATTCTTGCAAAGGCGCGTGCCGCGGGCAGGGAGAGGAAGGAGTGGGAGGCGGCCCTCAAGCCTTGGGAGCCGCGTCCTGACAGCAGTCGTGGCCTTGTCTTCCCGCCTGGCACCAAGGTACTATGCGTCCAGCGACTCTGAAACGCGTCATACAGCACCATATTCATTCCTTGCGTAGGCTCAGTTCAAGAGCGACGCGAAAAAAGCCTTCGGGCTCACCGACGAGGAGGTCGCATCGCTGCCGTATATGTGCTTCTCTGGCTCGTTCAAGACCATCGACCGCCTCACTAACTGCAAAGCCCTCGCTGATCGCAAGCGCGCCGCGCTCGGCATTGACACATTCGACTATCCCGCGCGCACGATCATCGAGCGCACGCAGCCCCCGAAGGGCAATCCTCTGTGGGGGGTGTCTCTTGCAAACCTCCTCGGCGAGCCGGACCACACCCTCACCGTACAGGGCACTTCCCTCAAGTCGCTTTCTGGCAGGCGCGAGGGGATGTTTGGGCCGTATGGTCGCTCATGCCGCTACGATTGATTAGTTGCCGCTGTTGGTTGGCTTTGTTTCTCGCGTCTTGACTTTGTTATGGCCCCCTTTCCTCGTACTCTCATCCCAGTACAGAGCCTCTGCGAAACCCTATACTCTTTGCTGTCTACTGCATATGTGCCGTTATCTCGTCTCTGGCGCATTCAAACCTTATCCTGATACTAGTATGTACCTACTTGCCCCTGTGCTGTCTTCAAACACACCATGCCACATTGGTCCTCTCTTTGCTGTGGCCCATTGAGGCCCTCGTGACCGTTGGACGTCTGAAGAACAAACAATGACTCGGGACTTCGGGTGGTAAGGTACATGGCATGAAGCGAATGGCTCTTTCCGCATCCTTGTGACCCGGTAATGCAGTGTATGAAAAGACAGAAAACGAAATGCATTAAAAGCCAAACGTGAGAACAGCGTGCATAACTATGTCCAGTATATACGGTATGGTGGTCGTCGTCTACAAACAAACTAGAAGCTCGCGAAACCAGTCATCGCCTAGACACGCTCAATATCAGCAAAACGGGCCAACACTCAGCGCGAGACGCTACTCACAGGCGGCATGCCCAACCCTGTGCCGTTCGGCATCATTGGCGGCCCAGTGTTAGGGAAGCTGGGGACGGCGATTAATATCGACGCGCAACAACGAGACACGAAAAGACGAAAGACTCACCCGTTCCCTGCAGTCAGCATGAGTCGGTTGCCGATGAGCCCGGGGTTGATGATAGGTGCCTCCGCCTCCAGCTGCTCCTTTTGCGTGTCCTTCTTTGACAGCTCCTCCACCTTCTTCTCGAGCGCGGCGAGCTACGCCCACACACACCTGTCAGCGCAAGAGAAAGCGGCCAAGGCGCTGCACGTACCTTCTCCCTCTGTGTCCGCGAGATCTGGATCTTGTACGGCATGTAGAAGTCGTTGAGCCCGTGCTGCCATGATGTCTCCTCGACGACGTCCGCCCGGAGGAGGTCGAAGCATGCGTAGAGCATCGCCGCGAAGCACTCCTTGTTCCCGATGTCGACGAAGTACGAGAGCAGGTCCTCGGCGACCTCCGTCGCCGCCGACGTCGCGGCAGTGACGATCGCGTCCTTGTACAGCTTGTCCTGTTTCGACAGCGTGATTGACTCTTCCCACCGCGAGTTTTTCTAGAAGACATGAGTCATTCCCTCTCAGGTGAGGGGTGGGGCAACTATGTGCCGCGTACCTTGTACAAGTGAGCAGCCAGTCTTCGGAATTCAAGGAGCTCGTGCTTCTCTAGCCGCTGAGCCAGCTTGACGTTGTTGAAGTTGTCGAAGCTGTCGATTGAGTCGCGGAGCGTCTTGTAGTCCTCCTCTTCGATGAGGAGGTCGTTGTACGCGTCGTTGACGGCCTCGATGTTGAGCTACAGCTACTGTCAGCGTAAGGTACGTTCAGACGAAGAATGACGCATACATGTTGGACTGCGATCAGGTACGAGCGAATTAAAGGGACGTGGTCAATCTGTCGGAACATACGGACAACGCGGGAGTGGTCGATACGAGGGATGAGCACGGTCAGGAGATCTGTGAGGAGGGTAGGCTGTTCTTGTAGGTAGAAGGTCAACGACTTGTAGTAGATCTCGATGTTGGCGACCCGGACGATGACGTCCTTGAACTGGTTATGCTCCCAGGCGTCCGCCGACCGCTCGATCATCGCCAGCGCCGCGTTGTCGAATTCATCGTACTTGATGTATAAAAACACGAGCTCGGGCCATAGGTGCGCCCGCTCCGTGGCCTTGATGACCTTGGGGATGTTGATCCGTGAGACGAAGAGCTTGAGGTGCTCCATCAGCTTCTCGGGCTTGTACTTCGAATAGAGAATCGCAAGCTCAGTGAAGATACCCATGTGTGCGCGCTCCAAGCTGAGAGCGGCCTCGAGCAAGGATAGGACCTCGTCGAAGTGACCGCGCCGTTCGTAGAGCTGGACGAGTGCTGGGAGCTCCTCCGCGTGCACGACGACGTTGAGACCACAGATTTGTGCGAGCCGGAACTCAGCCTTCTCGAGACATGCCTGGTGAACCTGTTTCCAGACCTGTGTGTTGCCGGCCTTGCGCGCGCTCTCAACGGCCGCCTGGTTCTCACCGAGGTAGATGAGAGTCGTCGCCAAACGTGCCCAGTTGGAGATGCTCTGGAAGAGCAGTTTCGCTGCCTGGTAGAGCTCGTCTTCGAAGCACTTCTCGCCAACCTCCAAGATGTCCGCGACGTTCGTCATGGACAAGAAGTCCTCCATGTCATGGAGACGGTCGGTCTTCGCATACGCGTACGCGAGTTCGGTATCGATCCTCGGTTCACGAAGAGTCTTGCGGGCCATCTGAAGGTACCGGACGAGGTCATCGTGCTTGCCTGCACGTCCAGCAATCTCGATCACTTCAACGTAGTTGCTAGGATCCTCGGCCTTGATGTACGAGTCTGCAGGCAACCTCAGACATGATGATATACTCAAGCACGAGCAACTTACCGATCGCATCCTTGATACGCAGCCCATCGAGCTGCGCTTTCGCTAGCCTGCTCCAAACTTCGGGCTTGTTGACTTTGATTGCGTACTCAACACCACGGTCCAGCGATACAATGTGCTCGACGAGGACATTGATCGCATTTGCGTGTTGCTCATACTTCTTGTAAATGAGGAACGCCTCTTCGTACAAGCCGTGGTCGGTGGCGATCTTCGCGATCTCGGCGACGTCGTAGTTCTTGAGCTTGTCGATGTATCCGACGACCTTGCCCTTGTCGGCGCGAATAGCAGTCAGCATCAACAGGTTCTGAAGGTTCTTGTTGTCGCTGAAAGGCGATGGCTCAAGGATGATCTTCTCCAGGAGCTCGATGAGCTCAATGGGCAAATCTGCCGACAGGAAAGCCTTGACAGTCACAGATACATCGTCGGGATCCGTAGACTCCGGGAGTGCAGTTGCAATGATCTACAGTCGTGTTGAGTCAGGTATGCATAACTCAAGCTCGCATAGCTTTTACCTGGTCAATGAGCTGGCGCCGGTGAATGTTGTCAGAAACGAGGACCTGCGCCCAAAGCTCGGGTTGACGACGCCGGACGAGGTATCGGGCCTGCTGCTTGAACATAGAGTTCTCGTTGGTGATCGCGATGAGTTCGTCGTCGCAGAAACCTTTCGCGTAGGCGATGTACGCAAGGTAGGGGTCACGCTTCTCGCAGAACTTGCCAACTACCAGAGGTTCATACAGCTGATCACTGCGTCAGACACCAAATCAGCATCAGGATAGAAGGAGAAACTTACGTTGTTCTCCTTGAGGAAGGCCTCCGGATTGCTGTTCGAGTCGATGTAAATCTTCGCCAGAGCGTTGAAGACAGCGGGATCTTGACTGCCCTGTTGCACGCGCGCCTCGAGCCACGGTAGAATGAGCTTGAGACGATTTCTAACTTCTACCTCGTGGACGAGCTCGTCTATTGGGAAGTTGCCCGGGACAGAAGCCAAGAGTGACTTGATGGTGGTCTCGTCGCAGTCAACGTCCAATAGACCACCGATGACTTGTGGTGTCCTGACCGAGTTGACACGCTGCACATACACCTCGATGAAGTTTGTGAGACCGTTCTGGTAAAGGTAAAGTACGAGGTCGTGCACGAAGTCGAAACGGTCGCAGACAATGATGAGCGGGAGCTGGTCGGAGAGCTTAGCCTCCTTGAGGAAGTTCTTGACCTTCTCAGGGTTGTAGAAGTTGCTCTCCCGACAGATACGTTCGACCTCGCGGATCTGACCCGTACGCGTAGCAGCCTGGATGTACTTGAAGTGGACTTCAGGATCCTGACTGAGGTTAACGATGGAACCGAGGTAGTAATAGAGGCCTGCAGGAGAATGATGAGATGGTGGGACGCAGATAGCACTCTAACGCCTTACCCTCGAAGCTCTTGAAGGACTCGAACATCTCGATAAGCTTGACCGGGCCCAGGATGTCAGAGTACTTCGTCGCGACCTGGATGGCAATCTGAAGATTCTGCCGCATGTTGACGCGCAACATCTCCTCCAGGCAGGCCATAGATTGCTCAGTGGTGAGGCGGCTGAAGTAGTTGACGATCCACTGGATACAGGATCTTGTGAGCGATACTGTCAAGATACCGACGCAGTAACTCACGTCTGGCGGGAACGCAGCCGCATGCACGATGACCCGCTTGATGTCTGCGAGATCTTCGTAGTGCTCGAGGGCCTAAATACACAAGGTCAGTATTGGCCAAGAGCGGAGGGTGACGCAAGTGTACCCTCTGGAGCAAGCCAGCCTTCTCGCAAAGATTTGCGATGCGCGGGCGGTCGTAGTGGGTGAACATCTCGTTACCGAGAATTGCGTCTGCAACTTGCGGAGCATGAACGAGGTTCATCTCCAGGAGACGTGTCTGAAGGGGTCCCTGCTCGGGCTTGTTGTCCTTGAGGGCGTCGAGCAAGAACGAAGTGGCAGGCTGGATCATGTTTTGCGACATGAAGATGTCGACCACCTTCGCATTGGAGGTCAACAACTACAGCTCTCGATATAGTTTGGGGAACACTCACCCGTTCGATGTCAACCATGGGGCCGTCCTCATTGTTCACCAGCTGCATTGCGAATTCAGCGCCCTTCTCCGGATTCGTGCGCATGATGTGCTGCAGAAGACCGATGTAATCAGGCGTGTAGCCGACCTTCTTGGCGTAGAGCACGATCTTGTCGGTCTGGCCGGTCTCAGCAAAGCAAGCGACAACCTTATTGGGTACGTTGGCCCGGAGGTATACGCTGAGAGCTAAGGTCATGTCGTGAAGCCGGACAATGTCACCAAGCTCCTCGCTGCAGGTGAGCTGGAATATATGCGGTCAGCCAGACATGACACATGATATCCGCTATAAGGACATACCTTGTTCTCCTTGAGCCACTTCTCGAGTAACTGCTTCCGACCCTGTTGAAGAACGGGGCGCGCCAGCTCCACGGACTCCAGGTGGTTGAGCTCGCCCTTCTCGAGGAGGATACCGAAGTATTGAAGAATGGGGGATAGGCCGCCAGGAGGCGCTGGTGCTGTCTTGAAGGACTCGATGACTTGAGCCGTTCGAAGAATACCCTGTATATCGTTCAGTACTCAGGTGAAGGTAAATGTACGATGGGCATACCCTCGGAGAGTTCGCCGCGACCTTCGCAGCCTCACTAAACTGCCCACTCTGGAACAACTGCTGGTATTGCTTGATGTACAGGTCGTCTGCACCAGGCAGGTTCCCTCGACTAGCGAGCTTGAATGCGAGCTCAGTGTTCGCGAGCGTGTTCAGGATATAAGGAATGAGAGTTTGCTCGTCGACGCTGACACTCAGCACTTGTCCCTTCTTGTTGACACCAATGATGCCGTTCGTCGCCTCGTGCTCCGCCGTGACGAAGATGGTCTCACCAGAGATACGGTTCATGTAGATGCACGCCCCGGACTCAAGGTCGTACAGGTGGATGAAACCGTACTTCGTGACGAGATACACAATCCCGTGCTTCTGGGAGACCTGCATCGCGACTGGGAAGTCGTTCGTCGCCTCGGGTGGGAAGTAGACGTCGACGGCCTTCTTCGTGAATGGCGGGTCCGGGGCCTGGTGGTCGATTTCCACTATGTGGAGCTTCGCCCCAGTCGCGGTGCGGACGGAGAACGAGAACAGCTTCGTGGGCTTCTGATGCCCGTCCAGCTTCAGCTCTGCGAAAGCCGCCGCGTGGCCCTCGATTGGCTGGCTGACCCCCCGCTCCCTGCTGTACAACTGAATCGCGCCCTTGACCTTGAACGCAGACGGATTCGTCGCGTTGCCCGAGATGCCCACCAACACCAACCACTTCTCGTCAGACGACGCGCGGTAATTGATGATCTGCGCGCCGACGAGCGACGGATGCCGGTCGAAGATCTTCTGCGGTGGTGAGGTCGCGTCCGACATCGTCCAGTGGTATACGGCGGAGTCGGTGACCATGCCTATAGTGGTGTCCGAGATCCACTTCCAGAAAACGACGTCCTCAGCGTTGACGTGCGACTTGACCTTCTGCTTCGTCTCGAGGTTGAAGATTTGTAATGTCCGACCAGCTAGATACGGTGAGTTCGTGCAGTCTCGTTTTAGACAGGGGACACGTACCCTTCAACGCGAGGATCTTCTGGCGCGGGTGCATAATTGCGCTGTCCGCTGTGATGGGTCGTCGGAGGACATTGTTGGCATCCGCGAGGTCGACAATAACAACTTGGTTCTGCTCTCCAACCTTCTCTCGTACACAGATGAAGTGGTCGGACTCGAGAGTGAGGGTCTACGCGTGACGCATTTAGTGAGCTCAAGCGCACGTCCGGTTCGACCTACGCACCTGGAAGGAGATGGAGGCAGGCTGAACACCTATTGCCGACAATTGGAGGTGCTCGCAGAAGGAGATGGGCTTGGAGATATCCATGACTGGCGGAGATTTTGTGGACACGTCGCGCCCGTTGGAAGCTGCGTTGTACGCAGTGGAGGTGGTAGCAAGGCGAGAGGATTTGGGACTGTTTACCCGAGACCCATAACCGGTAACTGCTGTGTACCGCGGGTACATGCTTCAGGGCGCCTATGGCAGGCTGTTCGTGCATATATACGCGACCCGTTCACCGCCTTCTTGCTCTGGCTTTTATGGCATTTCGAGAGTGCATCGGACCCTTCGCCCAAGGAAGCATTGCGTAGTTGGGCACAGTACATTACAATTAGAAACATGCGAACGACGATCTACATGAGGGAAAGGGGTGGTGTACTAGCTCCGGTCTAAGATCACTCCTCCGCTAATACCAAGGCTTGCTCGATGTCATCCTCACCCAACATCGTTGACGCGGGCATTGCGTTCCCAAAGTACAGTCGTTGACCGACAATGACTGGTTTCACGATAATAAGACTAGGAGTCGATATATACGGACCCGCACTCACCGAAGTCGATCGATAGCTGGAATATCGAGCATATTTTGAACTGTAGTGGCGAATTCTGTACGAAGAAGTACACCGTCCTGCCGAGAGGTTTAGATGCCATCTCGAAAGAGACACGTGGGGTTGGACCCACTTGAATGCGTCTCCTCCCACCCAACCGAGCAACGTCGACAATCTGAACCCGTACAAGGAACGCTGCTTATAATTGCTAGGTAGATTTTCGACAGGAACACTGTGAGTGCTAGACGCGATACAGAACACTGCGACGTACCTGATCATCTGCGGTATTGGCAATGTACTCTCAACACCCAATGCTACCATACCTAGGATAAAGATGAAGGTCTGAGAACGACCGAGTATGAGGAACAGAATCGCCTGGCACAGGCTGTAACGAACATTAGTCAGAGGTACAACTACAGGAGTCGGAGTGGGACTCACACGAAACCTGCTAGAAACTCGAGGTATTGCGTATATGTCGTCCACTGCCAGAAGGCAAATGGGCGCGAGGAAGCACCGATATTCTCCGGACTGGATAGAGAGCGGTACTTGATGCAAATGTACAGTAGGGCTAGCTAGATGTGTGTCAGTGCATGCATTGCGTTCTATGGATGGTCAACACACCTGCGCAATTATCATGAATATTGATTGCAGCAGTAGGGCCAACTCGAAGCGGCTCCCAAGCCAGAAGAAACACCGAGTGATATTCGCCAACAACCTGTCAATCCAACGCTCGGCCATGAGACGCGCTCTCTGTATTGAGAGGAGTTACTTACAGTATGGCACAGACATCACGAGAGAAGCCAGTGGAATCCCTTCACCCGAGACAGCTTCATGTTAGTCAGTCATGCTGTAACTCGCATTCGGCGACTGAACGCACTTCTTCTTGACGATAGAGTACGCCTGGTCGGCGTACACCAGTGGTGGGCCGACGGCCATACCCACCGACGCCAGTGTGGATATCCATGTGGGGGCCATGGTGAACAGTATGCTCGTCCGAGGTGGAGCCTGAGAACAGACCGCTGCGGCGCTGCGGCCTGAAATGATGAGGCGCGCGTCGCGCTGGCGGACACGAGTGTACGTCGTCGCGATCACGTGTGATTCGAAGGGTCGCGTTCGAATCGCATTCGAAGCTCGCGAACGTCAGAACTAAGTGTGTGCCAGCTCAATACCCTAAACATCCACATGTGCTATAGCTATATAACTATGACCGTCCGTAAGCACACGCGTATCAATATTGTCCATTTCATCATCTACGAGAGCTTTATCACAGCAAAAAACTGAGCAAGGTTGTCTACTAGTAGTCTTCGATCTGATACTAGCCTATATTGAATGACGTTGCGTACCCCGCGGAAGCGGTGATTAGCTTGTGTTTCGACGCTTGGAGACCACATGGTGTCAGAAGCGACGCAATTCTGACTCTAAGCCGTTTAGCAGGCGGGCACTGTCAAAGGAATCTTCACAGTTCGCTGTCGACAAGTCAGATATGATACTGATTAGCAAGCAAGTGTGTGTTGCTCACAGCAAGGCCCTAGGATTAGAGGGTACATCAATACCATCGCCACACAATGGCGTGAAACAGTGAGACATACCGAGAGACTGGTCTCTTTGTATTTGACACTCATATCCAAGGCAGTCAGACGCATCGCCTCAATCGCCTCGTCGAGTGTCACGCTGTACACATTTTGGCTTGCCATAGATAGCTGGGCAGCAGTTACAGCTTTCACAGCTAATGAGAGGTCAGCATGTCTACGGCTTATGTTTACCGTAACGCTCACCTCCAAGACTGTTGCGCTCCTGGAGGCACAAAGTTAGACCGTACGCGAAACCCAGAGAACAGATCACCCACGATGCAAGGCACTTGTACTAGCCCGTCAATGGGGTCGCAGGTGAGCCCGAGGTTGTGTTCGATCCCGATCTCGGCGGCCTAAGGAGGAGGGACAGGAACCGCGGTCATAATTCAGCTCCCACGGTTATCATAACACGAACGCACCTGAAGCACTGTCTCCGGGTCGGCTAGGAATATTTCAGTTCTAAACAACTTTTCTCATACCTCGTACGGGACTGTCACTCACCGCCCATGCACGCAGCAAACCCGGCGCTCGCCATTGAGCACGCGACTGCGATTGTTTCATCTCAGTAGTCCGCGAGGCACGCCGACTACACCACGACTCACCGCCCACTTCCGCCTGGCACCCACCCTCGGCAGCGGAGATCGTGCTCCCGCGCTTAAAGAGCATGCCGACCGCCGCCGCAGTGAGCAAGAACGTCACCACGCTTTTCTCTGGGTCGTCGCTGATGAACTGCCGACGCACAAGAATAAGTACACCGCCTCAGGAGAGTCTAGTAAGAGGAAAGGGGCACACCTCGACGATATACTTCAGCACGGCGGGAATGACCCCCGCCGCACCGTTCGTCGGGCTCGTGACGATCCGCCCACCGCTGGCGTTCACCTCGTTCACCGCGATCGCGTAGCACGACAGGAAGTCCATCGCGGGGATGTTTGTCTTCCGCTGCATGCCACCAACCCTGTCAGCTCCTCCCAGCGTCGGCTGATAGACATGTGGCTATGACGCACCGGGGGCATGGGCAGGATGGCGTGGTCGAGCGCACCCACCACGCGTGCGGGGTGAGCAGCGCGCCCGACCGCACCCCGGCCGAGCGCGTTGAGCTTCCCACCCTCGACTTGCGGCGGAGCGGGCTCTTCCCCCTCAGGCGCGTCGAGCTGACCGAGTACGGCGCCGGCGCCGATTTGAGGGTGTTCGGACATGGGGGCGATGAGGCCGGGATAGAAGCTACACGGTCTGTTAGAAGGTGGCTCCGGGACTCGAAGGATATGAGGGGACGTACCCGCGCATTAGTCGTCGGTAGAGGATGGGCGCGCGGCGCCGAAGCTGGAGCCGACCTGGGAGTTTCGTCTCGGAGGAGGATACACCGGTACGGATGCAATCGTCCATTACGCTCCAGATTCGCAGGAGCTATGGCATGACACGGATTTTTGTCGATTGGGGTGATCAGCCGCCCATTGGTAAGGACGACGGTGGAGACAAACCTTGTCGTGTACCTCCTGATCTGTGTAACCGAAGTGGATTTCGTTGTCGTATACAATTTGGGCGATGGTCATCTAAAATATCTTGTCACCGACTGACAGACATGCTACTTGGCGGTCTGCATACGTTATGTTTGTGCGTGAGCGCGAGTAGGCTCTCTCCTGACTGCCATGCCTGTCAGCTTCGAACGCTAGAATCGATGAAATGCTTACGTGGAAGGGGTATGGCGGCTGGCTAGGATCGCGCTCTTGCTCTGGCACGACCTCGCTTGGGTCTGACAAACTGTGGGTTTGGTGAAGCCGCGCGCCGTGCACCGCGCTCTTATCCACGCCCTTGTAGAATAGGTTTTCGTCGACTGACATGAATATGATCTGTTAGTTTCTCCTTGCAAAATATGGCATAGGACATGCCTTTTGTCTTGTCATTCACCACAAAGCCGCCGCCCACACTGCACAACTCTCTTCAGCAGGCTGACAAACCAACAACACAAACACGAGCGCGCACCTGAAGTATTCATTCGTCGCCAACAACTCGCCCTCCTGTCCGAACACCGAGAAGCGCATCCCGTTCGGGTGTGTCTTCAACACCTCGTCCCAGCGCCAGACCATATCTCGCTCCGGCTCGTACGCGATCCGGTGCGTGCCGCCGAGCATGAGGGTCTTGTCCGTGATGATGTTAGCATAGCGCGGCGGGATGGTGCCCGTGTCGATCGTCTCGGGGTCGGAGCCTTCGAGGCCAAGAAGAATGGCTTGTGGTGTGTGGTGGCTGGATGGTGCGCGTCATTGGTTGGGGGCTCTAGGGACGAGAGACTGCTAACACTACATACCCCTTTCCTATCGTTTTGCGCATGTGAATTCGGTAACATCCTCAAGGCTGATTTGCTTACCTGTAGCAGCCAAGGATCCATAACTTACAGCATGGTCAGACAGACGCTCTGCAGACCATAGCTGCTCAGAGCTCTGGCAGCTGCACTCACAGAGTAATCTTCACTGTCTTGACCTATCAGATTTCTCGGTTTAGTCAAGATACAAGACTTCGAGTTACTGCCTGAGCTCACCTTGTCCAGCAATCCGAGCTCAACCAGGTCATTGATGAAGATCTTTCCCGCACGCATCGGTCCAACTGTGTGTGACGAGCTGGGACCCACTGCGATTGACGCATGGGTGAGGTGCACATGAAGGTGCCAATGCTACTCACCTCCGATACTAAATAGATCAAACGTCGAGATGACCGCATGTTCCGTCTGGTGTACCTGCAGCTCCTTCTCGTCTGAGGGTCCGGGCTTCTTGCCTCCGTCGCGATCCGGGTCTTTCTCCTGCGCAGCGCGTGCGCTCGTGTTCGTGCAGTACAAGCGGGCACTTGTGTATGCAACGCGATGAGTCCTCTGCAGACTTCCCGTAAGTTGCTTGCTCTGCTGCCCATGACTCCGAATGTTCTTCGTTGACGCGGGCAGGGACGCGGTGGGACGCGGTTGGAGTTGCGGCGCGGAAACGCGACGCCCGAAGCGAACAAGCATCCAAGAGGCAGAGCGCTTTCCACACGCGTGCAAGATCAGAGAGAGGTCACCGCGCGCACCAGTGAGAACAGCCCAAATTTGAGACGCGGGCGCGGAGTGGGCGGAGAGGCGGTGAGTGGACGTAGAGTGTGCGAGCTCGGAGTGTCCGGCGCCCCAGCGAAATGAAACGTTTCAAACGGCGCACAGGCCCCTAACCCCACAGTCAGTCCTCCGTGCACGTGCTCGAGGGCCAATCACCGCGCGCGCCACTTGGGTGCCTGAAATCCTGTTTGATTCTTCGCCTCGGGCAACGTTTCGCCGCGCGCGCTCGGCTCCGCTCTATACTGCACGCCTTGCTGGCCTCGTGAACGTCCGCACACGCCGTCCACTCCTTTCCTCTCGTTTTTGCCAACTTACGCTTGCCATCGTCGGCGCACTCTAGCTCTCGAACTCCCTTGGACGACGCCTACGGATATTGCCCATCAAACTAGCATCAACCGGCTGCGCACTCGCAGGATAGAGTTCAATTGCCTTGAACACAGTGTGCCGCGCCCCGCAGGTTACTGTTTCAAGACACACACCGACCACGACACTGTTGTACCATATAGCACCCTACATTATGGCGGGCCCCTCGAGAAACGGATCCCCGATAATGGAAGAGGATGACGACGTCGTGGAGATCAAGAAGGCGATGGCGACCGGGAGTGGTGTGAACAGAGACAACGCGAATGCGATATCTTCAGGTGCTCCAGGATGTAGTCCTTCGTGCGATGCAGCTGGCTCATATTCACTCTAAGTCCCCCCGATTGTGTGCTACTGCCTCGCATCCATCCTAATGACGGTCGTGAACAAGGTACGGACCATCCCACCATCCCATCCTCCACGGGGCGGCTCACCGGTCTCGCACGTAGTTTGTCGTCTCCGGCCGACAGTTCAACATGACATTTCTCTTGCTCTGTATACAGTCCACTGTCTCGGTGCTCTGTGTTGCAACCGCGAAGCGCATGCGCCTCATCTCCTTCCGCGACTTCGATGCGCACGACGCGAAGATGTGGTTCCCCATAAGCTTTATGCTCGTTAGCGTCATTTATACAGGGTCCAAGAGTCTGGTGAGTGCTTTTGGCGAGGCCCCAACTGATCTGAGGGGATGGTGGCTGATGTCTATGCCGCAGCAATACTTGAGCATACCGGTTTACACTATATTCAAAAATTTGACGATCATCCTCATTGTAAGCTCCGTGCACATTACGACGCATCCTCAGGCACTAATTCTGCACATGTTCAGGCTTACGGAGAAGTAATATGGTTTGGTGGTCGTGTCACCGGCTTGACGTTCGTCTCCTTTATACTCATGGTATGCCCTTACGTCATTCGCCCTACTGCATGACGCTGATGCCTCCTAGGTCCTCTCCTCCGTGATCGCTGCATGGGCTGACATCAGCGACACGCTCACCGTGAACGACCCCGTGGTTGCGGAGGCCCTCGGGGTGCTCGCGACGATGAAGGGTGTGGCGACGCACCTTAACATCGGCTACTTCTGGATGTTCACGAATTGCGTCGCGAGTGCGACGTACGTCCTCTCGATGCGGAAACGCATCAAGGCGACGGGCTTCTCCGATTGGGACACGATGTTCTACAACAATCTGCTGAGCATTCCTGTCCTCGCGGCGTGCTCGATCGTCGCGGAAGACTGGGGCACGGAGAATTTGAACAGGAACTTGTGAGTGGGCGACCCTGAATGGATGCGCTGATCGTGCGTGTTGATTGGGTTGGCTGATTATGCGTAGCCCGGAGGCGACGAGGAACTTCTTGCTGTTCGCCATTGCATTCTCGGGCGCTGCGGCAGTGGGTATATCATACACCACTGCGTGGTGCATTCGGGCGACGAGCAGCACGACGTACAGGTGCGGTGCTCGTGGTAACAATTGTGATAGGCACTGATATTGTTCGATAGCATGGTTGGCGCTCTCAACAAGCTGCCTGTCGCCGCGTCAGGGATGATATTCTTCGGCGACGCCGTCACCTTTGGGTCCGTCAGCGCTGTCAGCGTGGGCTTCTTCGCCGGATTAGTGTACGCGATCGCAAAGAGCAACCAGAAGAAGGCGGAGAACGTGTCCGCCGGCGTCATTCCGCTGAGCAGGAAGGCATAGCACGCTGCCGCGGAGAAGAGGGTATGGGTCCGCCGTGAAACGCCTCGAAGGCGTTCTGATATCGTTCGAGGGGTGGCAGGCCGTGGGGAAGTGTGCAGGGCGTTGGTGTCTACGGCCGCAGAGCGCATCGTGGGGTGCGGCGAGCGGCGTCTCGATACGCACGATCGACCACAGGGTTTGGGAACGAAGGAGTGTGGGGGGCTCGGACAGGGATTGACGTCGGACAATTGGGACAGTATAGCACTTAGACATCGCCATCGATATACCTGCATAGACCCTATAATATGTAACAGCGCGCGGCGCGGAGATGTACGATGTCGATCGCGAGTGAGTAGCAGTTATGGTGTGTCTTGACAGGCACTTGCACTCGCGGCCCGCTTCTGTGCGGGGACAGAGGCGGCGGACATATGCGTGGAACCGCTATAACGCCGATGGGGATTGTGGCGTCAACAGAGGCCGAGCGCGATAAAGGGCGGGACGCGTCGATGAGGTCACTTGACCCGCGTTTGGACGCGTCCTTGCCATCGACCCCCCATCGCCCCGCACCCTCGGCCGAGAGCGCTCAAGCGTTTCTTACTCTCTACGCCCATCTCCATCCCCAATCCCCGAACGAGACATCCCCCAAGATGCCCGTCACGGACAGTCCCCAGCAGACCCTCCACCCGCCGCGGCTGGCCTCCATCTTCGCCGGGTCGCCCAGCGCGCCCGGCACGCCTGTGCACTCCATCCAGACGATGCGCAGGAAGGCCGCAGGCCACTCGGGCCCATTGACCAAGATCCTCGTCGCGAACCGTGGTGTACGTACCCGACCTGTGTGATATTTCTGTACATCGCTTCTCACTAACCGCGATATCGTGTACTCTGCAGGAAATTGCTATTCGTGTATTCCGTACAGCGCACGAGCTCGCGCTGCACACCGTCGCCATCTACTCCTATGAAGACAGATTATCTGCTCATCGCCAGAAGGTGCGCTGTGGAGCGTGTATACATTGCACGATAACGCGTGATTGACTTCTGTACGCAGTCTGATGAGGCCTACCAAGTTGGCAAGGGCCTCACGCCCGTTGGCGCATACCTCGCACAGGATGATATTCTACGCATCGCCATCGAGCATGGCGTCGATATGATTCACCCGGGGTGAGAGGCCCCTCTACGACACGCACAAGCTGATGTCGAACCGAGTTTCTTTCGCGGCTTCACAGATACGGGTTCCTCGCCGAGAATGCAGAATTCGCGCGCAAGGTCGAGCAGGCGGGCCTGTCCTTCGTCGGCCCCAGCCCCGAAGTCATCGATAATCTTGGAGACAAGACAAAAGCGAGGACGATCGGTGCGTGTACACTGACAGGCTTCACCGTGTATGCGCAATGTTGATTTGAGGTTATTGAAAGCCATCCAATGCGGCGTACCGGTCGTCCCTGGTACTCCCGGACCCGTAGGGTCCTACCAAGACGGCGATGCGTTCGTCAAGGAGTATGGCTTCCCAAGTGAGTCTGCGCTATTCCTAGCGCCCTTCACATCTCACTGTGCACAGTTATCATCAAGGCTGCCATGGGCGGTGGTGGTCGCGGCATGCGTGTCGTGCGTGAGCAGTCCGACTTCCAGAACTCCTTCGAGCGCGCCGTCTCGGAGGCCAAGTCCGCATTCGGCGACGGCACTGTGTTCATCGAACGTTTCCTCGAGCGCCCCAGGCACATCGAAGTGCAGCTCATCGCGGACGCGCAGGGCAACACCATCCACTTGTTCGAGCGCGACTGCTCCGTGCAGCGCCGCCACCAGAAGGTCGTTGAGGTCGCGCCCGCGACGCACCTCCCTGAGGAGGTCCGCCAGGCGATCTTGTCGGATGCGATCAAGCTCGCGAAGAGCGTGGGCTACAGGAATGCGGGAACGGCAGAGTTCCTGGTTGACCAGATGGGCCGACACTACTTCATTGAGATCAACCCGCGTATCCAGGTCGAGCACACTATCACAGGTGCGTCTGACTGCGCTCGCACAGACCGTCGCTGATGTCTGGCGCGCATATAGAGGAGATCACGGGTATCGATATTGTCGCTGCTCAGATCCAGATCGCTGCTGGTGCGACGCTCCCGCAACTAGGCCTAACGCAGGAGGCAATCACGAAGCGCGGATTCGCTATTCAATGCCGTGTCACGACTGAGGACCCCGCGCAGAACTTCCAGCCTGATACTGGCAAGATTGAGGTGTACCGCAGTGCTGGTGGTAACGGCGTCCGTTTGGATGCTAGCTCCGGTTTCGCTGGTGCGCAGATCACCGTGAGTAGGCTTGTGCAACCCGGTCTGGTTGCATACACTGACTGACGACGGATGTGTAGCCCCATTACGACAGCTTGCTCGTCAAGGTCAGTGTCAGCGGGACGACGTACGAAGTCGCACGGAGGAAGATGCTCCGTGCTCTGGTCGAGTTCCGTATCCGTGGTGTCAAGACCAACATACCCTTCCTGCTGCGCCTTTTGACGCACGACATCTTCATTGGCGGTAAGACCTGGACGACGGTATGTTCCCCCGCTCTGTCACAGACTGGATCGGCGTCTCACGAGTATTCCTAGTTCATCGACGACACGCCCGAGCTCTTCAGGCTCGTCCAGAGTCAGAACCGCGCACAGAAGTTGCTCTCCTACCTCGGCGACCTTGCCGTGAACGGCTCCTCCATCGCAGGGCAGCAGGGCGAGCCCGGTCTCAAGGACGATGTGGTCGTGCCGCCGTTCCAGAACCGTGAGGACCCGAACGGGCCGCCGCTCGACGCGGTGCTGCCCTGCGAGCAAGGCTGGCGCAACATTATCGTCGAGCACGGGCCGGAGGCGTTCGCGAAGGCCGTCCGCGAGTACCCTGGCGTGTTGATCATGGACACGACATGGCGTGATGCGCATCAGAGCTTGCTGGCGACCCGCCTGCGGACGATCGATATCGTGAACATCGCGAAGGAGACGAGCTATGCGCTTGCGAACGCGTTCAGTCTGGAGTGCTGGGGCGGTGCGACGTTCGATGTCGCGATGCGGTTCTTGTACGAGGACCCTTGGGAGCGTCTGGTGAGTTCTCGCTTTGTAGCTTTGTTGCAGGTGGGCGGGGGTTGACGGTTGTGCACAGCGGACACTGAGGAAGTTGGTGCCGAACATCCCGCTGCAGGCCCTGGTCCGTGGTGCGAACGGTGTCGGCTACACTAGCTACCCGTAAGCCGAATGCTAGTGGTATAAATGACGCACGCTCATTCTTGGTCCAGCGACAATGCTATCTACGACTTCTCTAAGAAGGCCGTCGAGAACGGTCTGGATATCTTCCGTGTCTTCGATTCCCTCAATTACATTGGTGAGTTCCTCTTCTGTACTTGGCGGATAGTAGGCTAACGTTCCCCAATAGATAACGTCAGTGATCTGGCACTCGGAATTGATATTTATCCTGACCATCTCGCAGTTGAAGCTTGGTATCGATGCTGCCAAGAAGGCCGGTGGTGTCGTCGAGGCTGCGGTCTGCTACAGCGGTGATGTCGCAGACCCGAAGAAGACGAAGTACACGCTGCAGTACTACCTTGACTTCGTCGACCAGCTCGTCGGTGAAGGTATCCATATTCTCAGTATCAAGGATATGGCGGGTCTTCTGAAGCCCCAAGCGGCTACCTTGTAAGCATCCCCCAAGGTGTCTACTCATTACAGTAACTCATCTGTTACGTCCTTCAGGCTCATCGGGGAAATTCGCAAGAAGTACCCTGACTTGCCCATTCACGTCCACTCTCATGATACTGCCGGCATCTCCGCGGCGACGATGATCGCTGCTGCAGCGGCAGGCGCTGACATCGTCGACGTTGCTATTGACAGTACGTCCATGTGCCGTCTTACTATGTAGGCGGAAATTGACCAATGATCACCAGGCATGTCCGGATTGACTTCCCAGCCTCCTATGGGTGCTGTCTGCGCTGCCCTCGAGCAGACAGGCATGGGAACCGGTATTCGTTACGCCGACATTCAGGCGCTCAACTTGTATTGGAGTCAAGTGCGCATGCTCTACAACTGCTTCGAGGCGAATGTTCGTGCCTCGGACTCGAGTGTGTTCGACCACGAAATGCCGGGCGGGCAGTACACGAATTTGATGGTGAGTTTAGTACCCTCTTTTCCGGAGCTTGCTCTCAATTTGCTATGTGGTGCAGTTCCAAGCGGCCCAGCTGGGTCTGGGCACGCAGTGGACCGGTAAGTGATTTCATCGTTGTTGCGAGCTCCAAAAAGGAGGATTTATGCCTTCCCAAAGAGGTCAAGAAGAAGTACATCGAAGCCAACGAGCTTGTAAGTGATGTCGTAATGCCTAACGCACCGACGGGCCTAGACTGACAATTATCATCTGAAGTGCGGGAACGTCATCAAGGTGGGTCCCGGGATCCGCTTCGCAGCGTTTGTAGCTAACGCGTTGCCAGGTTACACCCACATCGAAAGTCGTCGGCGACTTCGCGCAGTGGATGGTGTCCAACAAGCTTCCAAAAGAGGAGGTCCTCGAGCGCGCGGACCAGCTCGACTTCCCATCGTCGGTCGTCGAGTTCTTCCAGGGATACCTTGGCCAGCCTGTCGGAGGCTTCCCCGAGCCATTCCGGTCTAAGGTCATTAGGAACAAGCCCAAGATCGATGGCCGTCCAGGCGCGAACTTGCCGCCTGTTGACCTCAAGAAGATCAAGGCGGAGTTGCGTAGCAAGTTTGGCAAGCACATCACGGATGCGGATGTCTCGTCGTACGTCATGTACCCGAAGGTGTGTCCCATGCCAGACACTGCAGGGCTAACGCTTGAATGACCGCCACAATCAGGTCTTCGAGGACTACCAGGGCTTCGTTGCGAAGTACGGTGATTTGAGGTATGCTTGGTAGCCTTGTTATCTCCTCCGCTGCTCTGACATTGATACATAGTGTGATCCCTACCCGCTACTTCTTGGGCCGCCCCGATATTGGCGAGGAGATGCACATCTCCATCGAGAAGGGCAAGACGCTCATCATTCGTCTGATGGCGGTTGGCCCAGTCGTCGAGGGTCGTGCACAGCGTGACGTCTGGTTCGAGGTCAACGGCGAGGTACGTCACACACCTGAGTAGTCTAATACTGGTGCTTCGTGCTCATTATGACGACTAGGTCCGTGCGGTATCCGTAGAAGACAAGAACTCTGCCGTCGAGACGATTTCGCGCGAGAAGGCAACTGCTGACCCGGGCTCTGTGGGTGCACCGATGTCAGGTGTCGTCGTCGAGGTCAGAGTGAAGGAGGGTGCGGAGATTAAGAAGGGAGACCCCGTTTGCGGTAAGCACCGTCGACCAGTCGCACACTGCGGAATTGTTAACGATGATACCTTTCAGTGATGAGCGCGATGAAGGCACGTTGTTTTAGACATTTGACTCCGAGATGGATGTGCTGACACTCTATTTGTAGATGGAGTCTGCCGTCACCGCGCCTGTCTCTGGCCATGTGAAGCGCATCCTCATCCGCGAAGGTATGTATCCTTGCCACATGGGCGTTGAAGTCATTGAGTGACGCCATGCTTCGCAGGGGACTCCATCAACCAGGGTGACCTTGTCGTCGAGATCGCGCACTAAGTTCGCCGGACGTTCTCACATGCTGTATTCTTGTCGCGCCGCATACTGTACGAATAGGGGATAGAAGTAACCACACACGCAATGTTGTCACGTTTACAATCAAGTTGCTTTTGCGATCGTCGGGTGTAGGCTGTGGATATTCCAAGTTCGCTTCGCATCCTATAAGTGAGTGACTTGCGCGACGAATATACTCGTGCGGTGACTTTTGACGACATCAAGCGGCTTTTGCTAGCGTCGGGCGTTATGGAGAACTGGCGAAGCCGTGCAGAAGCACTAATACTCCCTCTGCCATGAGGATAAGTTGGGTGAGTGACCTCACACCTACGGATCTTGGACCATGGCGCAATTCCAATACGTAACGACCTCTGGTGAGGGGAGGTCGCCGTTCAATACACTTAGGTTGTATCTGATGGCAAGGAACATCGGCCGATGGGCAACGTCAATGTCGTTTCGGGATGCACAGCGTAGTTTCGAAGGAGGTCGGACCGATATGTGCATGCTACCTCAGCGCCTTCAGCCCCAACTCTGTCTGTGTCGTAACCAGGAGCGCACGAGGACTCGTCTCCCCACCAGCGCCCTCGGTCGTGAGAGTGTGACCGTCCCAGGGTTATTGGCGCATGGGTCAGACGACCTTGTCGTTTCTATATCCAGATTGTATTACCTGCTGGCGGTACCTATGCGCCATCGGTCGAGGAAGGCCATCCTCCGAGTAAGAGAGCCCGTCTTCTGCTAGCCCCCGTAACTCACGGACTTGGCCCGTCGCTCGCCGGACGGCGGTATCTTCCAGCACATTCTCCCACTTGCAGTACCTCCCCCGCGTTGGAAATTGACGGTGCAGACTTTCAGATAGAAGGCCTTTCACCCTGGTCATTGAGTTTTAGTTCAGGAAATTTTCAAGCATTGCCCCACTGATTCCGGCCGCGCCCATACACGCCTGTTCCTGCCGGTATGTTCATGGCCACAGTTCAGATATCAGTGATCCGACCACTCGCTAGAACGTTGAACGACTCACGATCTCATGTCGACGTCCGCTTTTGCCACCCGCCTGCCTGCCCTCGATCAAACATGGAGTATCGGTGCCAAGATGAAGCACAACTCAAAATGGCGCGTCGAGAAGCTGTTCATTGATCGAAGAGTGAGACGCCTCATTGAAGTGTCGAGCGGAATCGATATTTGCGGGTTCTTCACGTACGCTGACATCCCAGGAAACGTAATTGTCTGAACCAGCTGCGTGAATCGGTCTAGAAACCCGTTCTAACGACGCACCACGCTGTCGCTCAAGTATGGAGCATTATTAATACACCGCTATGCCATGCTGAAGCGTACGAGAGAGCACGAGCTCATTGGCCCTGTCGGAGAAAGCCGCGAGGAAGCGGTTTAGATGAATGTCGTTGTCCTGATATGCAGCGCGCGCACCGTCGACCGCTCACACGAGGCATAAATGCGGATTTCTTCCGTCAGGGCCTTTGCTATGATGCCCTTCTGAATGTAAAAAGTTTCATGCATCAGCTACAACCAACCGTTGCCAAAACTCACTCACCACGAGAGCCACTAGCACGGATGTCGGAGTTCGGTTTGACCACACGAACAGCACACTTGGAGATACCAGTGGCAGTAAGAAGGCGGAAAAATGGTAGCTCCGGTGTGCCACTTGTCAATAGAGAACCGACACACATACATTCGGAGACAATACGGAGCGCACTAGGACGTTTCGTGGTGGCCCAAACCAACGTATCAGTCGTTGCCATCTCCGGTGCCGAATTTTCCCATACAGAGTTCGCTGGCATTGTTAGAATAAATTACCGGAGGCACTCGGGAACCCCCGGCGTTCAGTATGCCTGACAGTGGCAGAGCGTCCGATGAGGCGATACGGCAGGGCTGCAGCGAGTCGTGCGCGAACCCGACAGGCATATTGCCACTTGGACACGAACTACGCATGCCTGTGACTGCACCTTGACGCGAGTCCCACGGCCAAGCCGAAGGCCTGCAACGTTGACGTCGCGAAGGCGGGCGGCGATGCCCACTCTATTTTGTAGCCATACCTGGACGTGGTCCGTGGGTCAGCGGACCCGTGGTGTACATCCGGACGAGGTGGGGATCAATGATTTAGTTCCGCGTGAGGGCCTCCCTGTACTCATGTGCCTGTGCGAGGAGTTAACGAGGTGTGACCCGGCAATCTGATAATAGAAGAAGGCGAAGACAGTTCGATTCGACTCACTGGGGTCTCTTCGTTATGAAGGGTCGAGGTGAAACTTGCACTTAAGTGCCAATTTCTCAGGGGAGTGTTACACCTGCGTTGGATTTTGTCACGTCTCCAGCGTGCTCTTGCAACAGTCCAGGGTGTCAATCATCAGAAGTTCCAACTGAGTGTAAGCACACGTAAGATCGCGTTGAAGTATTTGGGGTTCATATTGTGTTGCGCTCCCTAAAAGTCGCTTGAGGAGACACAGGGACCTGATTTGGCACGGAGGTAGAGCGTAGAGCAAATCGAGAGCGAGCAGTTGCGAGTCATGCATACTATGAGTGAACATCATCTCTGGCGTTGAGTATAGGATCGCATAAGCGCTGACAGTCCCTCCAACTGCCGCCCGACTTGTTTGTTCCTATTTGCCGCCCTCAAACTCGCTCGATCCTCGTGCTCGACATCGACGACGACCAGAGACCACTGCTAACTACATTGCCCACCATGGTAAGCCAACAGGCCCAATCGTTCATAGATACAATGCTGATCTACCCGCGTAGCCTCCTCCAAAATCCAAAGGCGGAAAGATGCTCAGTCTGATCAACTGGCGGCTGAAAGTCACGATCAACGACGGCCGCGCGTTCGTCGGGCAGATGCTCGCATTCGACAGGCACATGAATCTCGTCCTCGCAGAGTGCGAGGAGTTCCGGCGCATACGCCCCAAGAAGAAGCCCGGCGAGACGGAGGCGGGGCCTGCGCAGGAGATGAAGCGCACACTCGGTCTGGTCATTTTGCGCGGGGAGACCGTCGTCAGCTTGTCGGTGGAGGGGCCCCCGCCGGTCGTGGACGAAGACAAAAAGAACATGGTGCGTGGCAGGTCGCATCGCATCGGCGGGCCCGCGAGACTGCTGACTGACTGACTCGCGACCTTCAGCTCCCGTTCGGCCCTGGAAGAGGTGCGCCTGCCGGGCGTGGGATGGGCATGATGCCCCCGAGTGCGTTCGCAGTCCGCTTGTCCGCTCGTTTCCCGCCTAATGTATATCTGCCGTGCAGTGGGTGCGCCCGCACTACAGCGTCCACCGATGCCCTTCGGTGCGCCCGGCGCACCAGGTATGCCCCCGGCAGGCTTCAGGCCGCCCGGCTTCCCTGGTGCACCGCCAGGTATGCCCCCCTTCGCGCCGCCGCCTGGCTTCGGTGGTCCTCCCCCAGGGTGCGTCGCTCCCACCTTACCTGTTCGCGCTCGGGAGCACTCACCGTGCTCTGTCCAGGTTCCAACCTCCGCAGTAAAAGCCCCAGCTCAAGGCCTTGTATTGTATTCGTTCTTTTGCTCTCTCATCACTGACACCAAGGAAGAGTGTTCCTCTGCGCCGAAGACGGCAGGCGGAGCTTGATGGAAAGTATACGGTGGGTATGTCGCTGCGTTTGCGCCGCGTCGCTCGCGTGACTGGCCGGATGTGGTAGCAGTCTATGTACAGCGCCATGGTGAGATTCGAAAAAGGTTTGTATCACGCAATACCATGCCTGTGTGTACGTCCCTGCTCTGGAATCGTTCTGTTGTATGAAAACAGGCCTGCTCGTACCACTTGTGCCTGTCATGCCGGCGCACGAACATTCTGGTTCCGTCGCCATCAGATTGAACAGAACGGCCTCGAAATGAGACCTCGCCTAGCCGTCTTCGAGTACCGTATCCACCACACCTCTGCTGCAGATGATTGTGAACGATGCTTTGGCGTTGTCTGCTCGAAGAGGCGAGGTATACTAGATGAGTACGTAGTCTAATCAATACCGCAGTGGGGGGAACATGGCTACGCACATCCTTTACTTCTCAGCTAGCAGCTTCCTGTTTGGTCCCCGTCACCACGGCTTGTGGACGAGCAGTCGAGCACACAAGCAGCTTACCGAAAGTGGATCTCACAGCGTGCTTTGTGTGGCTATTGCACGTTGCCTGCAACGCACCCCAGTCGATCGGGCGTTCTCTCGTCCAGACACTTGCTACAATGGCGCACTCTAGCAAGGGGAACAAGCGCAAACGCAGCCTTCGAGACCCGCCCGTTGACCTGACCGTCATGCAGAAGGCGAGATCCTGTCTTATCCCCCTGTAACAAGAGCTTGAAGGCATCGAGGAGACGGCTGGAGAGATCAGCGCAACTTGTTTGGCGCACTTCGTTCACTGTTGATGAGTCTAACAGGTCTAACTCGCCCGAATGTATCTAGAATGTATCTATTTTGATATGATCAGAAGCTCTCATTTCCATTCGTCTCTAAAAGTGATTTGAAGAACCTTGGCATCGACCGCAAGTCCCTCAATATTCAAACCGACAAGCTCGAAGCGCTGCTCAAGGTTGGGAATGCACGAGACAGCCACATCGAGCAGCTGTGTTCCCGAATCAGCCCCATTTATCGGCATGTCAGCATGCGGGTGAGTGCAAGTCTTCAGTACTTTAGTGATCGCGTATATGAAACGGGCATTTCGAGGGTTGACTCAGGCGCCAGGATGATTTTGGACGCTGTTCTCCTAACAGTGGCAGAAATATCCTCTGATGCAGCGATGCGAAACTTCCTGTCGCGATCCTACCCCAAACACCCCAAATGAAAATTACGACTGGAGATGGAATTCCCCTTAAGAATCCTACCACCGACTTTGAAGTGTGGTTCACGGGCAGCGTCGATTCCGGCAATTGCACATATGAACAGGAAGCTGTTTGGAAAGGCAGGACCCTTTTGATCCTTCTTTACATTCGGCTTGATTGACACACTCCCTCTGTCGTCAGACCGTGTTCTAAGTGCCGACATTGATACCATGAGGCCACTAGCCAAATCCTGCGTGTTCCTCGTTGAAGGAAAACGGGCTCACATGTACACAAGATAAACCGTTGTATGATTTCATGCCGTCGGCGATCAGTCAGGCTGCTGCTTTGTGCGAGAACGTCTGAATCCTTCTGATCGTTCGACCCTCGTGCAAAACTCTGGAAACAGAACCACGGCCGTCAGATTTCACTTGACAGATGGTCGCAAGTGGATCCTTTCGGTCTTCTCCAAGGATGACATGGGCAATCGAGTTTGTTATGAAGGCAACAGCTTTCTTATTCTGGAGCCCAGTCCAGGCGTCAGTGAAGCTTCGTGGAAGGAAACTGTCCATTGCGTAGTGAAATTGGTTTATCACTGGGTTCGTGGTTGCCTTCTCAGTATTGAGTTCCATCTTATTGAATTCCTCCACTACTCACGCTGGTTGACGTCAAAGATCCGCTTGTTCACCCACTCTATGCGCTGTCCTGAAAGCTAGACGAAGGCTGGGTACACCCTAGCTGTGAGATTACTAGCAGTATTCCAGGACTCCATCGAGCTTTCTCCCGGGTCGTGCGTTCATGCGATGAGGTTTTGAAAGCAACAGTAGAGAGCGCCGACTGCGTCGGTGCGGAAGGGTCTACATGGGAGCGGTAGGTAGACGCCTCGAGGCATGCCAGTAACTTGGACCGCATTAATTATCAGAATTTGTTTTACGAATGGGTCGCCACAGGGAGTCACGCACAACAAGCAGTCGATCGCGCAGTGATGGTGGGTGGAGTGGATCTGAGCCACCGAACCGAACCGCGCCCTCGAAGTGCCCTCTCGTAATAAGAGTCCCAACGTCCTCGCGAAGCTACGCATGCCGTAATGCGGCTCTCTTACGCAGGGAAGGCGCAGAGAACGGGGCACGGCGCGGGGTGCCCACGCGCACACGACTGGCCGCCTGACCGGTGCGCGGCCGCACCCTGTAAAGCAAGAAAAGAGAGTTGGCATTCAGTCGGGGGAGGCGCCCGCGCGGCAGTCAGCTGGCGTGCCTCACGCAGCGGCTCCTCGCGATGGCAGGCGGTGCGCGGGCTTGGGGAAGTGCCCCGGGGATGCGGCGAGGGGGCTTCGCGAACGCGCGTTGTGGTGTCAGTGGTGGTGTCTGAGGAGCGCTTCCGCTCGGAGGAGGGGCGCGCGGGTGAATAAAGTAATCGCATCGCTCAGCGCGACCGTCTGGGGCTGCCACGCTCCTGGGGAAGTTCTGAATACAGCGGCTTTTCCGGGCTCGGGGTGTTTCTCGCTCATGACGATGCTGCATGCGTCTAGCGCGGGTGCCTCGTAGATCCGGATGTCTGCTGCCTGGAGGCTGGAGGTACCGGACACAAGGGTGCCTCTATGTCACGGCGGATGCGGATGACGTTACAACGAAGGCTATCGCGCGTAGCGCTCGCTGCCCTGCCAGAGCTCGTTCGTGGTATGTACCCCCGCGCTCACTGCAGAGCATGGCGATTGCGCCTTGATCGCGTCTTTGGCATCATGAGTGACTGCCATGTCGATCTGAATACGCATGTTCCGAGGCCATCCAGACTTCGCGGGACTATCTGTGAAGGTACTAGCGCACGAAGCCATCACTGCTCAGTCAAAACGTCGGGCGTATGATGCACTCACCGACTTGGTACCGGGTATGACTGAAATGTGATGTCGGAATGTGACGCATGCTATGACTAACAGGCAGACGCAACACTTGTTTGGGGCCAATGCATCTTTCAGGCCTCAGGGAATGCCTTGGACGGAGTGGTAAGCGAGACGGGTTCACAGGAGGGCCACCAGAAGCGCCTTGCGTACCTGCAATCGAAGCAACACCGTCAGCGTAGTGCCTCTAGAACGTCGTCTGCCGCATCCGAGTGTGACTGGAGATATCACACGTGGGCGCGCCATGCAACGGTTTAGCTTGCTCGCGGACACAGAAGTCTCCAAGCCGCCCTCGCCGACGGATTAGGCTGCCAAACCTAAACGGACAGATATCGACGCCGTGACGAGTGGACGGCGTCGCAGCAACGCAATCAGATGAAATCATCACAGGAATGGACGGGGCGGGCGATACGCCCGGCGCATGACCGTTGGCTGACCTTGGCCTGAGAACCCGTTCGAGGCGCAGGCACCTTGGCCGACCTGCGGGTGTCGTGGACGCGCACGGACCTATGGCCGCGGTACTGAGTGGCGCGGGCCAGAACCCGCGAGCCCGAGGAATGCAGCGCGACGGGTGCCGCGACTCGGAGCGAACGTGGGCGGCGACAGTGGCTGGCGTACGAACTAGAATGCTCTGCGCCACCGTGCCCCGCGCGCGCAGAGCGTGAAGGAGCGAGGAGAACAGGCGGCAGGGAACCGGAAGCCACGTTGGAGCGCAGAGCGGGCGCGATTGGATCGTGACGACGACGTGCCTGCGTTTGGCCACGGCAGATCTGCGGGGAAGCTGCCCATGGCGCGCGCATCCCTGCCTGTCGGGCAGTGTGGCGATGGGATCTCCCTGTCTTCTGGCGACAGATGGCGAGCGCGACGAACACCAGAACCAGCAATCATACCGTCCGCGTTACTCGGACACAAGACTCCGTTGATGAGTCGCTGGCCGCTGGCGGGTTGCCTGGGCATGCCGACCTGGGGCCTGAAGGCCTGATGGTGTACGGCCGGAATGTGACCATATCTGTCGCAGCTCTTGCCCTCGTGAGGCGGGACGGGCGGGACTTGCGCCTCCGAGACCAAGTCTGCGAGATTGGACTGTTTTGAAGGGCGACGACACCGCGGGGCGCAGTTCGTTCGCTGCAGTGATTAGCAGCCGAGCTGGGTGACGCCACTGACGACGGCGATTAGAACATATGTAGTGCTGAATTGCCAGTCCGGAGAGAAAGACCCAGGGCGAGATATGGGTGCCGAGCACAGGGCTATATCAATCCACATTTCAAGTTAGCCCAATTCATCATACGAACGCCCATTGAGAGGGAACGCCACCGTCATGGATGCACTGCCCGCCGACATATCGCCCGAGGCCATGTCCGCAAATGGAGAATATCATCGTTGGATCGACATTGTAGCTGATCCCGTCAAGACGTTTTCAGCATCATGCCGCATCGCTCACGACTTGAAGGGCGGAGTGAAACTGTGGGCGACCAGCGTGACGAGTGCCCCGCCGTCGCTCCGCGGCCGCGGAAAGAGGGGTGGTCACATTGGAGCGGAAGCAGACTCGGTGAAGGTGATAGACCCACTTCGCGGGAGCTTCGCACACAGGAGACGCGTGCCTGCCCGACCAGGTCGGGGCCCCTATGCCTATTACCGGCAAGGTCGACGTGCGCGCCGCGGTATCAGCGGTCCTACCTGATAGATTGCCCGGGTCCTTGTGTCCCGCCCTTGCCAAAAGCATCCGGTAGGCCGCCATGCCTTTCCTGGCCGTCACGCCCTGTGACACTGCGTCCGCCCGCTGACTGGGAAGGCCCCGCTTACCCGTTTTGGGCCATAACACCACCACGAGATATCAAGCTGCCTGCGATTCCCATGCAGAGAAGCCAGCGCAATGTTGCCGAGCCTTCCTGTGTTCGCGAGCCTGCCAGCACATCTCACACTGCGCCCCCCCTTTCGCAGCTCGTGCACATGGGCCCTCCCGCTTGTGATGCGCGCTCGAGGGCGGCGTCCTTCGTGTCCACGACAAAGGGGGATGCTCCACTGCGATCGCGCCCGTCAAAATCGGGCGCTGTATGCCAAATGCACGGGAGTGATCATCGCGGCATCAACGCGATCGTCTCAAATGTGGGGGAGCGCTCGCTCGCCCGAATTACTCGGTGAATTGTGCATGTCAGCCATGGCGGGCAGGGCGGATGCATCTGGCCAGCGTCGTCATACCCATGGCACACCTCGTCGCCGCAGTCGCGTCTGCAGTATTTCCAGTCGACGGCTTGGGTGAAAATACGTCAAATGCAGGACACAAGATATGATATATGAGCTCAAGTCTCGATGTTGTGGATTTTGGTCATACGAGGCCTTCCGTGTCCAACGCAAGCCGCAGACATTCCGGGTCCGATACATTCGGCCGTCAGGCAACGGTACGCGCGAGTCGGACATCGCATGCGCGGGGGAGTGGAGAGACTGACATGAAGCACGGAGCCTGCACGTACGTACGATGATCCCCGGCTGCGTTCTCTTTCCATCTCGGACGAGCGCACATCCTCTGGGTCGCGAATAGCACGCCAGGACTCCTATCGGCGCGGCTGGGCTGCCCTCCTCCCGCACCGAGAGCACGGTAGCCCGACGGTGAGGCTCCGGCACCCGTCCCACCCGCGGAACCAGCCCCGCGACTTCTCCCGTGCCCGCGTCAGAGATCCTCCAGGGCCGGCGAGAACAAGAACAAGCCCTGTGCTTCCCCAACCGGTCTGCAGCACGCAGCGCGGCAGCGACTGAGCGGAGGCCGGACTGTCACCAGGCGCGTTCGAAACCCCTACTATACAGACCCACCCACGTTCGCAGTGCGATAGCGTCGCGACGCGCGATCGGCGATCACCCTATAGAGTCGGTGCCATGGCGCAGGAGCAGGAGGCGGATTCGAACTTCGCTGCGTGGGGAGGAGGGAACGGGGAAGCGTATCAGCGCGACTGTATTGAGCACGCCATTGCGTGTGCCAGTGCCTCGGCGCTGGAGAAGGCTCTGGGAGGAGAGGGTCGCGCGAGCCGGCCGGNAGAGAAAGCTAACTGTATCCTCCTGGGTCCTGGCCCCGCGCAATTGCCACGGCGGGAAGGCCCCTGTGTTCGGCTTCGCGCTCGACGTTCGACGTGCACGGCCAGGGTCTGCGCGCGCCCTGGGGCACGCACCTGCTGGGGCGGTGGCGTCGACACGGCGAGCCTAAGTCTATACCAGAGGGGTCCCGAACTCGCCCCTGAGGAAGGCAGGCTGTGTGGGCTCGAACAGCGCGAGTCGTGTGGTGGCGGACCCTGGGCGCCGCGTTAAACCCGAGCGGAAAGCTACTGGTGGTGGGTGGAGCAACTCGACGGACCCGGCCTAGGCTGTGTTGTTGGCAGCTAAGGTGCGTGCGGCCAATCCTCGATCGCGCACCCACCATGCCGGGCGCCCGATCGAGTACGGTGCACTATGGATGGCCAGCGGCGCGCCCTGAGACGACGCTAACAAGGCCTCCTTGTGTGCACACGTCGCCAGGGATCCCGACAACACGCGTCTCTGTCAGAATCTGGCCATCCCGACCCGGAGGCGGAGTTGCCAGATGCGGCGTTCACTGGCACATCACAGAGCAGCCCAGAGCGACGGTTTTTGGCCGCAACAATCATGTCCAGAGTGAGGCGGAGCTAAGTAAGGACGGTCAGCGGCGGGTCAGCAGGGCGCTGTCTCGCGGGCTCGTACGGTTGTGATGCGGGCCGTGACGACGTTTCTCTGACGCGACTCGGAGAGCGAGCCTCGTGGATCGCGAACGCACTGCGCGTTGGTCAAACATGGTGACACACTCGAGGCTCAGTAAGCCGCCGCGCGCATCTCCTGAGTCTAGCCTGCAGCACGCTAGTAGATGTGCGCAGGACGAAGAAGTCCGACGCATTCTCGAATCTCGGCTCTCGAACCCTTGCAGTAACTTCACCGCCAGCGCTGCTTCGCGCTTGAGGCACACACACACACACGACAATACGCTATCAGAAAGAGTGCATTCTTTCTTTGCGAACTCTATATGTAAACATAGGCAGTGGGCGAATTACTGAGGTAATAGCGGCACGCGCGATCGCACTGCACAGGTGGTACATCCAAGCCTAGGGCACGGTACGGTGATGAGAGAGTTGGCGGGGGCAGAGAACGGTGGTAGGGTCAGAGCGCTACGAAGTGCGAATGGGGAGGAGCGCTTTTCGCGGGGGGGAGGGACAGGTGGGCGGCAGCATGCGGCCGAGGGACGTACAGAGTGGTATCGAGACGGGGGGGATATGCGAGCAACGATGAGATGTGAATGAGGGGTGGGTGTGTTGATGAGAGCAATATTGCGTAGCTATACGAGAGGGAGAGCGATGGGTGAGAGTGCAGGGTCAGAGTCCATGTATATGAGCAAAGCGGTGGGGAGTCATCTTTTGGGAAGGGCCCGCCAAGGCGATGACGAGCTCGGGGGCGAAGGAATAGTATACAAAAAGGGGAAGGGAGTCTCTAAGCCCGGGGGGGGGGGCAGATCATGAGAGCGCGCGCGAGGACGAGCGGCCCCGTGCGCGGAAGGCGGGGTGATCATCGGTCAGGGGCAGCTTCTCGGTCGAGGGGCCCCATGAGCCGTCGAGCTCATACCCGAAGCAGTCTTTCGGCTCGTGGAAGACGAGCGCGGGATCGTCGATAGGAGGAAGGGGACGTGCGCGGATAGCAGATGCTGTCCGTGACTGCCGTGTCACGGTCTGCGATCGCGGGCACTCCTTCGAGACGGTCCACGAGCGCACCTGCGCCGTAAGGGCGCTGATGAGGCCCGCCTTTACCGCCGCGGTGGTGGCGGACGGCGGGCACGGCGCGGGGGACGCCTCGAGCGGCGAGACGGGGGACATGGAGGAGGCGGGGGTGCTGAGGGAGACGACGCTCGTGTTTGTCGGGCACTGGCTGGAGAGGGAGGGCAGCGAGGAGAGGATGGGTCGTGCGTGGTCTGACGGTGCAGACGCGGGTATCGTTTTGGATGTGCAGAGGGTCGGGGGGACGGGGCGGCGGGAAGTCTGGAGAAGCCTCGGTGGGCGGAGGTCGGCGGTGGGAGAAGGGTAGTCGGGGCCGCTCGGCGGGCCCGGAGGCACGTCCCTCGCCCATGCGTAGATCCCTGCGTCCCCCTTCCCGATCCACCGGCTCCGTTCCGTCGTCGGGAGCGAGCTCTCGTAGCGGGAGCAGAGGTCGCAGTCGTCGAGCTCGGAGATGTTGTCCGCGGCGAAGGCGTTGTCGGCGCTGATGTAGATGGGCGAGGCGAGGGCGGAGGTAGACGGCTGGTCAGAGAGATAGCATTCGCGCGAGCAGTAGGGCGCATTGCCCTCCTGTAAGATGGCTCGCAGTGAGTGATGGAGATGAGTGTGCGAAGGGGTGAGTGACGTACCACGTCGATGTGCCGGGAGCAGGCGAGGCACCAGTTTACGTCCATGGCATCCATGGCGATACAGACTTTGAGGTGAAACGGCGGGCGGCGGGTGAGGAGGGCGTTGGCGGGGGAGGGGAGAGCGACGACGGCCCACCGAGCGGGCGGGTGCTTAAGTAGACCTGCTGGAGGAGTGGTAAGGGGGGAACCCTGTCCTGGGCGATCGAGATCTGAGGCCGCCCCCATCGTTAATTTAGTTCGCGCAACGATAACAAATGGTGTCTAACCCGATGCGGACGGCGTGACGGTGCAGTCACATCGTCCGAATCTGACGATGTGCGAAGCTCGGATTTTGCCTCCGCCGGCTAGAGCCCCGCCGAGCTGCCGAGACTCTGCTCGTCTGATCCAGCTGTGCCCCGCCCACCCGCAGCGGCAGGCCAGCCCACAGTGTGACGACGCACCCTCTCGCGACCAGCGCGCGGTCGTATCGCGCTGACGTCGTTCGATGCCTTGCACCATCATATCGTCCGAAGATTCGATGGGTGGCGGGACGCGCATCGTACGCTGAGGCGCTGTGGCGGACGGCGGCAGGGAACGCGAAGGCCGCAAGCGCGCGTGGTGGAGGCGAGGCGCCGCCCCCGCTTCGTGCGAGCCATGCGCTACGGCGCACAGACGTGTTGTGCGTGGCAGGCTGCCTGTAAGGAGTGGGCGGCGGACAGGTGGGACTCGCTGCTTTGCCACGCCCGCCAGCCACAGCTCGGAACTGCGTGCGTTTACCGCCGAGGATACCGCTTCGGTATTACAGGCACTCCCAGTTCCCATCCCCAGGTGCGCTTCTCTCGCCCATCTCATCTCAGCCAGCCGAGTCACCGTGACGCTGCTTCGCCAGGAGAGCTTCCTGCCCCCTCTTTGTGCGCACAATGGCCCGGTATGCGAGATTCGCCCCAATCTCGCTCCTCAATAGCACCCACACCCTCTTGTCCGCCCGAAATGGACACGCAACTCCTGCTGAACCCTGTTCTGAACCTGCCTGCCTGGCTGACGCGACCGCCTGCGCAGCTGACTCGCCAATCCTCCACCCGCCTTAGGATGGCAGCCCGGCTCATCCCAGTTCCAGTCCGCCTGCCCTTTCCGAGTCCGCCATCGCGCTTCTGGCGACCGCTGCGCTCGGGAAGATACGAACCTTTTGTTAGTGCCCTCGCTCCCATCCCAAAATCCCTGCCAACCAGCGCATCGCGGCGAGCCCCGCCGCCCAGGCTATTTCCGCGCGTACGTACAGGCTCCTCCGCTGCGACCTCGGTGCGAACCCATCTGCCCAACTACACGGGCCAGTTAGCCCCGCCACGTTCGCTCCCGCGTTTGTTGCTGCTGCCGCTGCTGTACGGGAGCCGTCGGTGGGGGCCAGGACGGTGCCGTGGGAATACCAGGTGCGTATGCTGGTCTACTTGCGTCTTCTTGAAATTTTGGATCCGCCATCCCATTTAGCTCGGTGGGAGCCGCTGTGGTAGAGACGCGTTTGGCAGGTCCAGCGATTCGTCATGCGTTTTAGGTGACCCACTCGCGGCCAGCTGGCATCATCGCCCTCATCGCAATGGTCACCCAAAGCTTCGTACCCTATCAGGCTTCGTCGCGGGCACGGGCGCCCCAGCTCCTCAGTCATGATTGTACTAGGATAGGCTATTGACATTCCGACGAGCTGGGCAGTGACAAGGTGACAGGGTGAAGATCGCGGAAGCGTGGACCCTAGACGGGCTGCTGGCGCTTGGATGCCGGCGGGAAGTGTGCCTGCAGAAGGGGATCCTCCACGCTCGTCCATGCATAGAGCGTGGAATCGAGGGAGAGGCTCTTCGATGATGGTTCCGCTGCATGGTATCGGCCTGGCCTGATAGAGCATGCAAGCGCGTTCTAGGTCCGCACTGCAGCCAGCGAGTGTGGGACGGACGTTAAAATTTTGCTGCAGAACCCCGTCGCGCACTGGGATGCAAGGGTTTGGTATCCTAGCCCTGAAGATGGGCCAGGGAGTAGGATCGGGAAGCAGGATTGAGGGTATGCACCACATGGTGGACGGGGCTCGGCCTTGGACTGTGCCCGCCCTGCCAACGATCAATGCACCATCCAACAGGAGGGGACAGTGTCAATGTAGTGTATTTGTAGTTCATCATATAGAAAGCTCTCAGATGAGAACACGCCATTTGCATTTTCCAGGCATGTGTGCATACTAGATGAATTCGTCTGATACTGTTTGCCACCGCCGTGCA
This sequence comes from Fomitopsis pinicola, assembly GCA_001931775.1. Taxonomy (NCBI): domain Eukaryota; kingdom Fungi; phylum Basidiomycota; class Agaricomycetes; order Polyporales; family Fomitopsidaceae; genus Fomitopsis; species Fomitopsis pinicola. Next base: position 178,860 of record MPVS01000014.1, on the reverse strand, counting down.
AGCAGGTCGAGTGCCAAGTTGGGGTGGAAACGCGGGCAGAAGCGGCCGCGACGCGCCTCCTCGAGTACGTATGCATCGCCCCACCGCGCCTGCCTGGCAGTCAAGCTCAATGGCCAATCGCGCGCCACAGTGCGTTCCCGCGAGGGCGGCGTGCGCGTCATCGACTCATTCTGTCCTGATCGGGATGAGGGCGCGGCAAAATGAACAACACTCCGACGGCGATCGCGCCCCCGGCCCGGAGGCAGACTGGGCGACCGAGCGTATGGTGGGCCTGCCAGCGCATGATCGTGCGTGCGTGCGTGCTCGGGGGACACATCAGCAGTGCACAAGTCAGTACAGCGTGTACATAGCGCGACGTGTGCACCGTCCGGCCTCCGACGGTGGCAACAACATCGCATAACGCCGGCGGCGAGCTGCATCTGATCGTCGCGGACTCGTCGCGGGAACGATCATCGCCAGCTCTGTTCTTGCTCTACGCCCGCTCTACGCCGTTCCAGAGCCCTCCTCCCAACCGTAATCCTAAGCGACGCGCTGCTGACGTCGCTGCTGAGATAGTCTTGCCTGAAATGAATGCACGATCCCAGCTCTGCTGCAGCAATCGCCCTCCTGCGGGCGTTATCCAGCTTCTGTGCCCTGTTTCCAAAGTGCGTGCGGTCGGCTTTCGCCACTGCATGGACGGCCACGGAACTATCCTCTCCACTGGTGACGGCCCTGCGCTGCGCCGTCGCGCATGCTTTGACCGCAGCGCCCGGCATTGGCATCCTTCACAGATAGCGGGCCACTTCGCGGCAACTTACGAGATCTAATAACCGAATACTGGCACTGTCAAGTCACCGTGTCGCCCAGACCGAGAAGCTTCCACAGAGAGACAAAGATCCTCTTGCTGAGAGGGCGAGCAGGGAATGCCACCGCATGCAATGGAAGGGGAATGGGGCGCATTGCCCCTGATGATACCGATCCATCCAACCACTGCGCAGGCCTCGCGCTTCCTCTTCTAGAGCCACGGCCTATCATCAGATGGGCCCACCTCCAAACCTTACCGCGAGCACAGTAAGCAGCGTTCAATGCTGCACTCACGGGCATACCACGGAGGTAGAATATAGAGTGTGAGCTAAAGAACCAGCTGCCCTTCGCGAGCCTATCAAGACCCAGTGCGTGCGCGCGGTCTGTCTGTGTGAGGACGGACACCCAGTCAAAAGAAAATGCATGATTTGTCGCGCAGCAGGTGAACAAGATCTATCCAACATGATGGTGCTCGCACTCCTCCGACTGATTTTGTAGGCGCGATACGGTCACTTGTCCTTCTTGCTCTCTGCCGTGCCATCCGCTTCCGACGACGTCTCGGGAGCGCCCGCGGGGTGTTCCTTCGCAAACTCCTCCTTGATCTTTGCTTCTGCGCGCCGCGCATACTCCTCCCCGGCCTGCTCACACAAAAGCCATGTCAGCATACGGCGGCCGGCGGCCGGACACAGGATGGAGGGGGAACAGAACGAACAGAGATACGCGAGGGGGGAGTGATGATGGGTGTCGGCTATGAGGAAGAACGGACGTACCTGGAGGGCAAGCACCGCACCGAGGCAGGCGATGATGATCGTGTTTCCCGCGGACAGCACGCGGAGCGCCTCGATCTGGTCCTGACGCGTGTCTTCTGCGCGGGGGACCGCGACCGAGCGCGAGGCGGGGATCCCCACGGAGAGGTACACGGCCATGGCGAAGACGTATGCAGCTGGCGGGGGCGCGTCTCAGTAACGAAGAAGACCGAAGAGAACGAAGGACGCACCGAGGGAGGACCCGTCGAAGAAGATGGCGCTCTCGTCCCACCGGTTGAGCTGCCCGCAGAGGCCCAGGGCGCCGACCCCCATGACGGCATGCATCAGGGCCTGGCCAGCAGGGAATGAGCATCAGCACGTCCGCACGTTCATCAGACGACAGCACGGGAAGGGCGCGGTCGTAAAGGTGGGATGGAAATGACGAGAATAACGACAGGGGGAGACAGGGAAGGGGAAGGGTGCGCGCGAGACAGGGAGGGGGACAGGCGGCCGCGGCCCGGCCGTGGATGGGAGCGAAGCGCAGAAGGCACCAGGAGTACGGAAGGGCGGGTGGACAGACGGAGAGAAAAAAAATATGGGCGTGCGTACCTTGATGGCGGGCGGGGACTTGTAGAACGTCGTGTAGAACTCGAAGCCATCGCGCAGGACGTCCTCGTTGAGCGGCGTGAACAGGACGCGGTAGTCGACGTTCAGGCAGATGAGCAGCACGCCTGTGCACACGCGGACGGAGGCGCAGCGTGGAGGGAAGGAAGGGAGAGAGGGGTATGATTAGCACTGCGCGGCGCGACGCTGGCTCGCGGGGGACGGCTCACCGAGGAAGAAGGAGACGGAGGAGAGGACGGCAGCTTGTCTGAAGCCCATTGCGTGCGGGACGAGGAGGCAGCCAGGCGGGTGCGGCGACGTTGACGGTTGACGCTACTCACGATGGCGGGAGGATTCCACTCAATTTCCGAGCCAGATACGGCGACGACGCTAGCTCGTCTGCGCTGATTAGGTCACGCGCCACCTTCTGATCGCGACCATGCCTGCCAGGCACCCGCGTCGAGGTCGCACTTCTCGTACACTGGCACACTCGTAAATTGCGTAACGTTATAATATGCCACGGCCGCGCCGTGAATATTGCAGAGTTGGGAGGCAGAGAATCAGGCAAAGGAATAATGCATCGTGCGCGGGTATCATCCAGACTGTGCATGCACGCTCCATGATGAGTATCTACTGCTCCTACTAATCTACCCGTAAATAGGGAAGGGATATACACAAAGGCGTCGTCATCGTCGTCGTCGTCGTCTTGCATGGGTACCGTACGCGTACAGGCTTCCCATACGCCTTTTGCCGGAACACCGAGAAGCGACTAGCGTCCATGTGCGCGAAGCCAGCGTCCGTAACGCGGCGCAGACGGGCAGAACGCCTACCTGGGAGTCAGCGGGCTGCTCAGCGCAACGCCAGGCGAAGGAGCCCCACTCCCCGTGGTGCGTGGGCTCGGTCGCGGCGACGCGGGGAGGCCCACGACGTGCGAGTTTCGGCGATTCGCCTTGTCGCCCGTCGAGATGTTGAGGCCGCGCGTCGCTGCGACGTTCGACGCGCGCGACCGCTGGGCAGACGAGCCGGACGCCATCCCGCCCGTCTGCTCTGGCACATGGAGGCTGTCGGAAGGGGAAGGCCCGCCCCGGGGTGCGAGGTTCACCGCGCTCGATCCCGCCGAAGATCCCGCGTCATTCTCAGCCGTGCCTTCCGTGCTGTCTTCGATAATGGACGCCTCTTCGCCCTCGTCCGACGGCGTGTCGTCATTTCTCACTGCGGGGGTCGGACGCAGATGATGTCAACGCTTCGTATGGATTAAAATGAATACGGAGCATACCTGGTAGCGCCCTTCCAGACAGCCCGAGAAGCTGGTCGGCCGCGGCATCAGTGTACCGCCTGCTGTTGCGCCGGTCGACGACTTCCTCCTCTTCCGCCGCGGGCTCGTTCTCCTCCAGCGTACCATCAACGTTGAACACACGCTTGAATTCACCGAGCATGAGACTGAACACCCCAGCAGGGATGCCAAGCGTGGGGCTGAACACGATGCCCACGTTCCGCATCGTCATCTTGTTCACATGCGCGTTCTGCACGATCAGGATCAGATGCGCCGTCAGCGCTCTGAGCAGGCTGTAATTCGCGATGGGCAAGGACGCGATGAGGCGGGAGAGCTCTTTGATACGCTCTTGCGGGTCCACAAAGTCTGTGCCAAAGGAGGTTAGGGGGCCAATTGAATGCTGGTCACCACATGCTATGACGCACCGATCACTGAAAGGAACCGCAGGTGAAGATCACGCGTTAGAATGCTTGCAGGGAGCTCCCGCAAGAATGTCTTGAGAAGCCCAGCGATCGCATGCGGGTCCCAGTACTCGTCCGAGCTCAATAGGTCGACGTCACCCTCTGTAGGCGCCGTCAGATGCACATTGAATGCGCGATGCACGAAGATGACGCACCGGCGTTGAAACGGTCCTTAAGGCTCTTGATGACGGCAGAGCTTCCGCTCAGTCGGTATATGCCTTCTTCTTGCTCCGCCTGCTTGGACTCGAGGTACTGAATGCATCGGAAGACGATGGCTGGGAGACTGGCAATTTGCGCCACGTCGAGCGACTCCTCTAGAGGGACGCCGAACACGGCCCGCGGTGCCTGTGTGGGCATGGCGGGCTTATCCGCTGCAAAAGTGTATTGCGTCAAGAAGGCGCACACATGAACCTGGTGCTCGACGGGGACTTACAATGTTGGCGACCAAATCCCCAGAAGGTACGCGATTTGGCCTTTTCCCGACGATCGCTACTAGACAGTGCCAGCTCTGGCTTCTCGTCTTTGCCTCCAAACTTGTATCCGGCGGGAATAGGTGTGCCATTCATAGGTGCAGAGATCTTCACCTTGCCATGTGCGTCCACCTTCGGCGTCGTAGCCATCGCAGGCTCCTTCTCCGGGGACGGTGTGCGCTCAGGGATAGGCGGCTTGAGGGGGTTGACAGACACCCGACGATTGTTCTTCTTGCGCGACGGGTCTGGTGTCCTGAGGTCGGGGTAGTGCCCGAGTTCCGAGTTTGCTCGCTGCGAAACGGTGCCAGGCGCCTCTGCGTCCCCGCCGATGAGTGGAGAAGTGACAGGCAGAGAGTTCGACATTGGGGGGACGATGTCGATGGAGGCGCGCTCGAGGGGAGATGGTACGGACATGGACTTCACCGGGCTCGGGGTGCTGTCGTATGCGTTGCCGTACGGACGCCCATTCGGGAGGTCGCCCCGCCCCGCCTCTCGATGGCTGTTCGGCGTGCCGAATACATCATTGGGCCCATTCGTACTAGTGCTCGACCGCGGCTGCGAACCGCCCACCGAGAGGGGACTCGGCCCATTTTGGACAACTGCGACCTGGTCTTCGGTATAGGTGCCCGTCACGTAACGCACCAGCTCCTCGACCCAACTATCGCGCTCCTCGTCGCTGTCCGCACAGAGGACGTGGCGTGAGGTCGCGCCATTAGGCCCGCGCCTCGCCTCGATGATGAGGAATGCATGTCGGTATTCATTGTCCTCATCCGGGTCTCGCCTGTCGGCCGCTCTCTGCTGTCGGCCGATTTGGGCACCGGTGATTGTGATGGAACCTAAATGTGCGCCCCCACGCTACGTCACGGGGAAGCATGGTTAGCCCAAGAATAACAGCAGGAGGGAGTTCGGCACGCGTGTCGCAGTGGGAGGGCGCGGGAGGATGAAGGACACTCACACTTTCGTAGTACTCCAACGATGGGCCTTGGAGGACGAAATACCTCGACTTCCAACCACCGAAGTTCTTGCCCCGTTTGGTCAAGTAGCCTTCTTTGTACCCTGGTTGCGACACCGGCTTCTGCGCCTCCCGCACGATGTCAGATGTGAAAAACGCGATAACCTCATCATTGTTCTTGACTGGGAGTGCAATGAGCGAGCGCAGATAGTCCTGAAGCGCGTTCTACGAAAGGGGATGTCAGCGGTTGAACTCTGAGCTTCAGCTCCTAGAAGGTGACGCGTGGGAAGGTTTCGCGACTGTACCTCGCTACGAAGGGCAATGAATAGGCCGATAAGGGAAGAAGCAAAGACGTGATGGGCCAAGAAATGTGTCCGTGACTACGGATGCACGGCGCGCGGCCGCCAGCCATTCAAAGGTGTCAGAGACACGGGCTCGCCACGATAGTATGATACACGAAGACCGCACGTCATCATCGCAAGGGGCCGTGCAATAGCAAAAGGTCCCACCCAGAAGGTAAAATGAAAGCGAAGGCATACACAACAGACACAAATGAAACGCACCTTCCGCTGGTCCACCTTCGCCGGTGCGTGATCCCGCCACATCCGCCCCTCTGGCAAGGTAACCATTTTCTTCAGCACGTTCCTGCTCATGCTCGCACGCACCCGGGCATCGAGGGTGAGGACGTCGCTGTACAGCTTCTCGACCTTCCACAAGTCCTTGCCCCCACCCGGGTTCACGGCGATGACGAAAGACAGCACCTCCTTGCCACGTTCATTTGGTCGGATGGTCGACGTCACGACGCTGATTTCAGTGTGAGGTAGGTCGCTCGCGAGGAGAGGGAGTGCGCGAAACTTCATCTGCGGGGTGATGTCTGCAATAGGAAAGGGCGAGGCAGGTGGCCTCATCGGATCGGAGGCCGAAGGTTGGGCGACGCGTAGCATCTCGCCCGCCGGGTACCCGGGGCTGGCTGTGGTAGGAGGCAGAGGGAAGTCCTCTGGAATCGCGTCTTTATCCCGCCGACTGAGGTCAGAGTCGTCGTAGGCCAGCCCATTCTCTGCGGTAGAGATAGATGGCCGCCCTTGCTCGCTGGAATACATACTGTCTCCATCACCCATATCGAGGAATGGGGCAGCCTCGTCGCCAACTGCCGTCGTCGACCTGGACCGCGCTCCAGAGGAACTCGGGGTACCCGATTGGCTTCGCAACGACTCGGTCGCCTCTGCAACGAGCGGTAGCTGAGCCTTACTTGGTGACGTATGTCCCGCAGAGGACGACGCTTCTGACGAACCAAAACCTGGGCTAGGCATGGGCGAATCCGTGAGGTTGGCGTAGTAACGTTTCGCTTCCTCGGGAAGAGATATACGAGACTCTCGAGACAGTCCGTTGCGGCTGCCACCGTTCAGAGGAGGGCTCAGAGAATGGCTGGACGGGACATCCGGGGAAGACTGCTGCGTGGAAGGTGATATATGCGAGGAGTAGGAAGCTTGCACTGGAGACAACGGTGGATATGTGGCCTCAGGTGCGGGTGTCAGTACGACCTTCCCCATGGGTCTTGCTGTATCCAGTGATGGTCGGTAGCCAGATTGCCACTGCCCAAGCACGGGGTCCGCAAGATCGGCGTTGGTCACGGTGTTAGTGGACGACGTTGACGTGTGAGAAGACGTTTGAGAGAACGAGATTTGTGTTGGGCTCAACGCTAGGTTGCTCGTTGACCGGTCATCCGGTGTCACGTCGCGAGGAAAACCCTGACCGCGTACGGTGGCAGTTGTGGCATGAGACGGCGAGTTAGAGGATGTGCGCGAGTTGGGAAGGTTCAGGCTAGACTGAGAGCCCAGCTTTTCTCGCGAAGAGTATGACCGTAGTGCCTGGTCTTGTGAATGAGAGTGGTGGAGATTCCTCGAGGCTGAAAGGAGGTGAATGACGAGATAGAAAAGTATTGGCAAAAGCCACGCACCTGTGTCCTCCGAATGCTTCCGTACCATCCGGGCCCGAGGATCTGAGCCGGAGCTACTACCGTCACTACCTCTCAGGTGGGAATGTGAAGAAGATGAGCGGAGCGTGGCCTCCTTCACGTCGCGTTTGTCCTTGTCGCGGTGTGCGCGGATGAGCGCATCCGTGTTCTCTCCTGCTGCTTGCAGTCGCGTTCGGAAGATGTCGCGTTCGCCACGGACACGTTCAAGCTCTTTCATCAGCTGCCCATAGCCAGAACGTTGTTTCTCTATGAGCTTCCACAATTGAGTGTTCTGCACGGAGAGGCTGTTCCGCTCAGATACAGCGGCGTCGAGAGCAGTGCGGACAGGATCCCGAGAGGTTGCGTGCGTGGCAAGTAGTCCTTCGACGGTGAGTGGTAGGGAGCTCGGTGCTGACGATTGCGAGGCGTTGAAGGAAGGTTGTGGACGCAGAGTCGCAGCGGATTGGTGCTGCTGAGAGCGGTTGCTGTCGTGCCGCTCACGGTCGCGCGACGAGCCAAGGTTGAGTCGCTCCTCGACGCGACCGTTGGCCGCGAGCATGTGGCTAAGGGCTGCCGCCATGGACGGCGGTAGAAAGTGACAAGTGGTTTCACCTGGGCCTCCGAGCCCTCTGTGATTGGAGACGACAAACTGCAGATCCCAGATCAGGTTCGCCTTGGCGCGCACGGACAGCGGCGTACGCACCACAAAGTCCGCCCCAAGTGTCTGCTACCAGTTTGTACTCGGCGAAAACACAGATTGGAGAGTGTGTCGGGGACCAGCCGTGGCGGAGGGGGAGAGGGGGAGAGGAAAGCGGGGAGCAAGTGATGGCCAAGAAGCTGAGTCCAAGCCTCGAGACGCGTGCCATGACCACCGCTCAATTCGCCACACCCGTCCGTTCGAATTGCCGCCCATTCCCGTCGCGCTCTAGTCCCATCAATCGGGCGTCGCGCTCGCCTCCCCAGGCCACCGCCACCGCCTCCCGTTGCAAGTCTGCGACCATCTGCCCATCGTGCATGTCCCGTATTCGCGTGCTTCCACCTATACGAACGTCTTCCCCCGTGTCCAAATCTCGACCGAGATACAGTAGTGCATGCGGCATGGCTCAACCGACAGAATCTGCCGCACTTCCCCGTCAGAATTATATTCACTTTCAGCGAGACTAGCCAGCTCGGGGTACATGACGACGCCTCAGGTGCTTCCTATCAGCTTCTCCAGGTCCGGACATCCAGGATCGACCTTCCAAATGGCTGCCACGGAAGAGAGACGCTATTCGGCTCGGACGTCCTACGCAGCTAAATCGTCGTTGCCTGTGAACGACTCGTCCTTACGCCATGCTAGCGCTGGTGTGTCCAAGGCCAGCTGATCCTTGGCGAAGAACATACATAATGGCATATCCAATCTCTTGACATGCACACTCACACGCCTTCAACTCAATTGGAGCGAGGCTTGTCCGCGATTCACTTTACAGACTTGTGGCGGCACGCCCGCCACTGAGATTGATACCATGCATGGGTTCGTATCCTAGTTAGGTGAGCGGTCTCCGAACGGTCTAGAGTGCCGACGAGCTGGTTTTGACCGGGATGAACGCAGCATAACGGCATACGCCTCCGCGCATATGATTGTCACCGCACACGCCCATACCCTCAACGTGCAGGGTCCCGTGTGGCAGTCCCCAAAACCTTATGCATATTTACCTCGCGCGCCGGTGCCGCGTCGTATCTCACCGTTGCTGTTGTGTGGTCCCCGGTGAACGGCGTACAGGAATGCCGACTCGGAAGCGGCAGCACTAAGCTTGTTCGTTGCAGCATCAAATCTTGACCCTAGGCTCTATGGTAGTACTACTACCGGATTATTGGGCGGACTACCCAAGGTTTCTACGGAAGCGTCGCTTCAGACCACCCCGACCTACCTTCGCTCTTATCCCTCTGACTTCGCGTGAAACCACAGAAGCATTGTGTCCGAATAGATCTACCCGAGACACCGCTGTCAGCCAGCCTTTGACAATCTATGTCTCAGAACATGGCCTGACGTTGTTCTGCTATGTTGTGCCTACAGTTCCCGGTCTAGGCAATATACGCTTAGTCCCGGACGAACAGCAATGCCGGCCCATTGGCTCACGGGGCGGGTGTACGGTACGTCATATCTCTTAAGTTAGTAGTGAAGATGAGATTCACGCGCTTTCAGGTGGTGTGCGCTACGCTCGGTTTTCGAACAAATTCACCAGAGATGTTCTCGTCCTGAACTCTGCCGAAGTCACGCGAGTGCTCCCGGAGGAACGCGGTGTCAAGTACTCCGGGCGACCTCGGTGCACCTACGTGTGATTTGTGAGTCGTCCCTTGTAGTTCTCATACCTAGTGGTAGAGGCGGCTTCTAGTGAATAAACGGCTTCGTGACATACGGCGACCGCTGGAAGCTCCATCGCAAGTGGTTCCTGCAGAGCTTTCACCACAAGAAGCCTTTGACACTTACGTCCCCACCCAACAGCGTGCTTCTGGACCTCCTTCGCGAGCCAGTGACGTATGGGGCACGTATCATTGAAGCGGTCAGTACATCTGCCCTATGCAACTGGCGTGCGGCTGTCTTTCAAATATTCGCTGATGACCCTTGGCAGATTTGCCGCAGTGGGGATGCTCGACATCGGATACGTCCACCGTGTCCTCGGTTAACGACCATAGTGTTATCAAACGAGGTCATAGGGAGCAACCTGGGCACAGGCATTGCACCCTGGTTCAATTTTCGTGGATTTCTTCTCTAAATGTGCGTCGTCTTTACGTGTTACAATGTCTCTGATTCAAATTCGGAGCAGTGAAGCACATCTCGGCTTGGATGCCCAGGGCAGATTGGAAGTGGACCGCTCAACGCCTGCGACCTGCCATCGATGCCATGAAGCTCGTTCCGTTCGCAGAAGCCGTGAGGGGTAGGGTGAGAGATTTTCACCTGGATTGTACTCCGCCCGTGGACGGAGGTTGACCGTGCGGGCTTTGCGAACTGCAACCCGAATTTACAGGCTGTTGGCACAGCGAGGGCGTCATCCGCTACCGCGATCCTAGACGGAGCACCCGATCTCCGCCGCGGGGGAAAGAGAGATGAGTGGAGCTGTGGGATAGTGTATTCTGGTGAGACTATAACTTCAAGCCGTCTCGAATGCCAAGAACTGAGCGGAGCCGCGTCACACAGCTGTGACTGCGACGGTGCAGTCAATGGTATTTCATATGCACTCGCGGGTGGTCTAGATACCGCTGGCTATACAGTGGTGGAAATTATGACATTCGTCCTGGCACGGTGCCCCACCCAGATGTGTACAGGTAGCTGCAATCAGGAAATGGCCGAGTCGTCGGATCCGACAGGCTTCCGGAGCCCGACAACCGGTGAGCCGCCTTGCATGGAGTGCGTCTTGAAGGAGATGTACCAGTATGCGCAAAATCACCGACCTAGTGAGAGCCTCGAGGGACTGCTCATCCTGAAGAGCTGGTGCGTTTCCCCCGCCGGTCAGCGAGCAGTAGTGGACGCTGATGTTCCATCTTCTCAGTCCGCTCAAGGGCTATGTCTCCCGACAAGGCCATTTACGAGGACCCGGACGCGACGGCGAGTTCAATGTCCTCAACCTCTCGCACGATACTCCTGAGCAGACGGATCCCAGCCACTGTCTGTTTGGATACGGCAGACGGTAGTACTACGCATTCTCTGTGAATCATAGCGACGCGGCTAACCAGTCCAGTCCAATTGTGTCACAACAAGGGTGTACCCCGGACGCACTCTGGGCGACGGCAGCGCGTGGCCCGTCATCCTCAGGCTGAGCATCGCAGCCTGCTTCGACATCAAGAAGGCACGAGACAAAAGTCCCGGGGCGGTTGGAGGCGTCACCCCTCCACCCGATCTCGTACGTGGATTCACGAGGTTCATAGTCGGAATAGTTCAGACAACCGGCCGCGATATTGACACTCGCTCGCTCGTTAGGTGCCCCAAGCCGTTCGTCTGTGAAGCATAGCTGCGATCAGAGAAGCATGCGGAGTTGGTGTGAGACGTACGTATTCCTATCTGCTACTAGTACCATACCCGCCCCTCACTATGCTATCCCTTTCTGGGAGCTCCTGTTTTGCGATTCGCGGCCCGAGTACACCCATCTCGGGTTTCATTCGACGCATGTTCGGTCTGAGACCATCCTGTGTGAGTCTTGTCTTCATAGATTCGGCCTCGATTACATTGATTCTGTAGACCGCAGCCGCAGAAGGGAGATACATCGATCTTCCATCACCGAATATAGGGTCTTGCTTTACCTCATACTGGCTTTTGGCTATGGAAGATGCATAGAGACCCTGTCCTCGTCTGTCCTCCATGCAGGTGTTCAACAGGGTCTGTACTAGTAGTCTAGACCCAGGATTCGGATCTTCTGCACGCCACCGTCAGCAGCAAGTCCGCTCAAAATGATACACTGGTGACGGCCCTTTGTGCTTCGCTCAGGGTATGCCCGCTCGCTAGGCTCCAACATCCCGACGCAGGGTTCATTCACATTCAATGTATACATCCAGTCACTTGTCCTAGCCTGACTTCCCCCCGCTCGCCTCGGCCTCCGACACGCACCGGCCGCACTGACACTCGAAGAACCACCCCTCCCTCAACTCCCTCTGGCGCTCCTCCAGGGACATCTTCTCCACATGCCCGTAGCTGATGCACAGCTCCTCCCCGGGCTCGACCTGGCGCGTCGTCACGAAGCCAAGGCCGCGCCCCCTCCGCACCTTGGTCACGTTCGGCGCGCAGTCTGTCGCGCGCGTCATCAGCCCAGGTCCGGGGAGGGAGGGAAGGGGCACTCACGGTGGTTGAAGAAGGACGGCTTGGGGTAGACCGCGAAGCCCATCAGCTCGCTCTCGTCGGTCACGGGGGCCTCCCAGATCCCGAACGAGTTGCCCGGGTCGACGCTGAACGCGCGGCGGACGTTCTCAATCGTGATCGCGCTCCCGAAGTCGGCGGCGGGGTCGCGAGACCCGGCCGCGTCTTCTTCCTGCCCGGTTCGCGCTGCGCGGTGTTTCCAGTTCTCCCGCGCATCCCGTGGACGCCCTTCTGAGTCGGTTGTTGTGTATAGGTGCCGGTCTAGCTCGGGTGGACATGGTCGGATGGAGTCGGTGAAGCGGCCCCGTAATGCCTGATACGCCCTGATCTGGTTCTCTAGCAGTTCGGGGTACGTCTTGAGATGGCGGAGTTCGTTCGATTGGAGAGCCGCGAAATCCTCCCATCGAGCCCCTCCAAATTGCGGTGTAGAGCTTGCGCTCGTCGCAGTATGCGGTGCACCAGCGGAATCGCCGTCTCTTGATTCCCCGACCCCCTCCGCAGAACGTTCGCGATAGCGATGAGTAAGAGCGATGAGCGCATATCTTGCGATATCTGTCTCGAAATGGCTGAGCTGGAGGTTCCTCCACTTCCGCACTTCTTTGGGTGATCTCTCCTTCTGCGCGATCATCTCCCAAGCCCGGTCGATGTTCTCCCGCGTCAACTCTGTGCAGCCGAGGTCTTCTAGCCTGAAGCCACCGTCCTTGTCCTTTTCGACCTCTTTTTGCCGGCGTGCTTCCTCGAGCAGACGAAGAAATCGCATCGTCTCGCGGCCCTCTCTCCGTATCCAACCTTCCTGGCAAGTCGCATCGCAAAACCACAGACCGGCCCCCACGTTTGGCTTACTGTGGTGCCCATTCGGTGTGCGTAATGGTTGGCTTGGCTGGCCAGTCAGCTCCTCGGACACACTCTCATCGTCTCGTCGAGTGAGGAAGCCCCGCCGCCCTCCGTCGTACCTCCAGCACTCGGCGCAGACTTCGTTGCGGAAAGGCTTCCAGATGGTATAGGCGTACGGCGTGTCGGCCTCTAGGATGGTTGTACCTGCCGGGATCGCGCAGGTGGCATGGTACGAGCGGCCCGAGTGTTCGTGCACTTGGACTTGTAAGAATGGGGATTGATCTTCCGTCCTGCCGTGAGCAGAAATCTGTCCGTGTTCAATAGTCTTGGTTTCGCGATGAGATAGAACCGTACGCTGATGCCTGGGGAGTATGCGATGCCATACTGCGGCAGTGAGGCTCGTGTGTAGCTTGATTTTGTAGCGGAGCGTGTGCGGCTAGAGGACGAAGGCTGGGCAGTGACGCACTCCGGCGCTGGCGATCGAGTCCCGATCACTGTTGCTCCGGATCAGGTGTGGCCGACTGGACTGCTGTCCCCGAGCCCTCCTCAGGCTCCTCGAGCTCCCCCCGGCTGCTGCGGTTCCGTGCACTCGAGTGAGGCTGAGGATATCTCCGGATTGCCCACCCAACTCTCGGAGCCGACGCGTGTATTTTTGGTTGTTCCTGGTGGCCAGCTAGTACTACCGTTGGGAGGAGGGCTTCCGTGCTGTGCCGCAGCAGCCGCTGTTCTCCTTCGGCTCTTGGCGCCTACTACTCCGAATAGTAAGGGCACATACCTCTCTCCTGGATGGCCACGTCTCCCTCCTCCCTCCGCTCCCTCACCTGCTAGCCTGATGTCCCTTGGGAGCTCCAAGGTCCCCAGAACTCCACCAAAACACATCGACGTAGCCAAGGCAACCACACTAGCACCGAGGAACGATGCAGTCAAGACCCAGGATGCTCACGTCTCGAGAGCTGTGGCCGGTTCGCTACTGGACTTCACGCTGATACTCAGCCTACTCTTTGGAGGGTGTTGCTCGTGCGTCGTTCAACCCCCAAACTCGTGTGTCCGTACTTAGGCGTTTTGCGCAGCAATGTGTGGTCGTACGAGTACATCCTCAAGATGGACTCACACCTAGGTGCTTTCCCTTCCTCCTCGGTGTCACGCTCAAATATTGACATGCTCTGCAGGCACCGCCCTGACATTCTCGCAGATGTGCTTCATCACCCTGCACTCATTTCCATCTTTCCTGCACTGGGACCGCTCCTGCATCCCTCGTTTACAGAGGAGGCACGTACCGATCCGCCAGTGGGTCGCACAAGTACTTGTCCTGACCTCTAGTTCGCTCCTGAACAACTGGGCTTTCGCCTTCCACGTACCGCTCACGGTACAGATTGTCTTCCGCTCAGCAGGTGAGTCTTCTTGTGTCGGTTTCGGTGGATATCTTCATCTATCTAGTAAAGAACGATGCGGTCGACTTGGAACGCCGGACCACACCAGTGGGGCTATGAAGCACAGGCACATCAGCAAAACATGTATAACATCCCATGTTTGAAGCCATGATCGTCTACCTCTTCTGAGCATCGTGCCTAGCCGTCACACCCATGTTTAGCTCGCTCGTAAGCGCACAGTCCACTAACTTGAATTGTCAACAGGCTTAGCTGTGTCCATGCTATTCGGCTTCCTCTTCTTCAAGAGGCGTTATGCTTGGTCCCAGATGGTGAGCATTCTGGTGTTTTGGTGCGTCCGCAGCAGTGCCTGACACGCCCCCCCCGCAGGGAGCGGTAGCGGTTGTGACCACAGGCGTTATGCTCGCAACGCTCTCTCGACCTGGCTCATCGTCAAAATCGGAGTTCGACGACCCGAGGGCCGATCTAAGATACGCACTCGGCGTGCTGATGATGACCGCATCGTTGTTCCTCACCGGAGCGTTGGGACTGCTGCAAGAGCGGACCTACAGCGTATATGGGCCCTACTGGAGAGAAGGCGTGTTTTACACAGTAAGGAACAGCCCACCTCCATTGATCCGCGAGCCCAACTCATCGCGGTCGCAGCATCTGCTCTCCATACCCATCTTCATCTTCCTGGGGTCCGACGTGCGGAGTGGGTTCCAGAGCCTCTCAGCGCACACCGCCAACTACACCGCGTCCGCCTCGTCAAAACTGCCCGCCCCGCTCGCGCACTACACGCCCTACATCGTGCTCGCGCTCAACCTCGTCACCCAGCTCATGTGCGTCTCCGCCGTGAACCAGCTCACCTCGGTGCGTCCCCGCCCCTCCCGCTCATAGCCCAACAACTGACGCTGACTCGGACGTGGGGCGGCAGCGCGTCACGTCCGTGTCGACGAACCTCGTGCTCACCGCGCGCAAGGCGATCAGCCTGTGCATCAGCGTCTGGTGGTTCGGCAACGGGTGGAACGCAGAGCTGACCGCCGGCGCGGGCATGGTCTTCGCGGGCTCGCTTCTATACACGTTCGTTAGCTCCGGCTCCCCCGCGCGCTCCCGCACTGAAGCGACGACGACGCCAGGTGGTATACCTCCGAAGCCGGCGCGCGCGAAGACGCTGAAGAGCGACTAGAGCTTCAGCTCGAGGAGCTCAAGCTCCCGGCGACGCCGACGAGTCATATGGCCTGAGCTACTCGAGTAGCTTATGGCCCCATCGTAGTATACTGCTTCTTGCATTTGCCGCTGCTGTAGAGACTTGACCACAATGGAGATACTGCAATGTATACATTTGCATCGTAGCCGTGGCGCGAAGACGTGTGTTCTGGATGAATCTGACTGCGAGTGTCCGTCTGAACATCACCACAGCGCTATTATTGTACTAGGGAGCGGGTTATATGATTGGCTAGGTACCATAAATGTGAGAGCAGATACCAAGGACGGTGCAACCAAGGGGGCCAAGTAAAACAGGGCAACGACGAAGGGGTAACTATGCACAGCCGGACCGAACGTCCACAATAACAGTGGTAAGAGGAAGGGCAAGAGAGGGGTAACCTGTGTCGCGGTCGGGCGTTATGGGAGGCGGGTAGTACGCAGGCGCAGGGGGGCGGGGGTGAAGGGGAGACAATAGGTGACAGGGATTGGGCTATAACGGAGGGTGTGAGGTAGTCGCAGGAGATATACAACGTCACTGGACCGTGAAGGACATGACATAGGACATGAGGGACATGAGGGCCTGCCGCAGGCTAAGTAAGGGCGGAGTATAAGCATGTGAGATAGTCATCAGGCCGTCCGACAGTAGACGACGCCCGGCGGGTTCTCGACAGCACAGCAGGCCAGGCTGTCGTGAAAGAGTACGCTGAGGGACAGCGCTAGCACGCGATGCCGGGCCGCTGGTGCAGCTGCTTCTCATTCATGTAGTCGGCCTGGTTCATGGACATGGGCGTCGTGGGGGTTTGTATCATGTCGCCTTCGAAGGACCGTGGCGGCTTCGGCTTGGCGAGATATTCCTCATGAATCCCATCTGCGCCGACGGTTGTCATCGGCGTGACTGGTCTTGAAGATGCAGGGATAGAGGATGTCGCTGTGGCCGTCGAGACGATCTGGTTCTGCGGATAGTACGACCGCCGCTGCATCTTGCGGAAATCATACGACGTAAATCTGAAGCACCATGGCATCATCAGTCCTGACGAAGCAAATCTGGATCCACACACGTACTGCTCCTCCATTTGGCGCATTTCTGCACTCAGATTGTTGATATCCTGCACCTTGCGTTGTCTTGCCTTCAGCGGGTTATCCTCAAGCAACAGCTCCTCAAGCTCATGTGATGCGTCGAAGTTCGCCTTCTTAGACTGCATCAAGTCGCCCAGGAACAATCAGTCCGCGACTAGGACGCATATCAGACATGATGCACGTACATCAGGAATAAATGGCGATGTCTGCTTCTTGTCCTCCAAGGTATCCCAGACAATGGGCTGGAACCAAGGATGGCCGCGTACGTGGTCCAAGTCATCGTCGGGCCGCCAGCCTAGCCGATTGGTTGGATCCCGGTCCAGGAACTGTGTAGCGGAGATAGTAAAGTTAGCTCAGCCCCGTCCGTATTGATGACCATTCAAATTGTTCAAGCATCCGTCAGACCCAGACGCCCGCTGCGGCACCGCCTGAGAACAGCAGCGAATGACCACTCACCATACGCAAGGCCTGTATGCCCTCCCGGGAGCACTTGCTGGCACCGTCCTCGGGGAAGCGCAGGCTGTCCTTCACGATGCTGTGCGTGAGGTCGCTGTTGGTCCTGCCCCGGAACGGCCGTCTGCCAAAGATCAGCTCGTACGCGCATACGCCGAGCGACCACCAGTCGATTTGATAAGAGTAACCACGTTTCGCGAGAATTTCCGGCGCCATGTACGCCATAGAACCCGCCACTCCCGAGAGCGGCCGGCGGTCGGAGTAGTGAACAGCGATGTTGAAGTCTGTCAAATGAGCGTGTCCAGCCTCATCCAGGAGGATATTGTCTGGTTTAAGATCCCTGAGCGCGTTGCCGCGCATGATCAGAGCGATGGGGAGCGAAGGAGAAGGACATCACATACCTATGGATGATCTTGTGTGCATGCAAGAACCCGAGGGCGGAAGATATTTCGGCTACATAGAACCGCACGGTTGTCTCCGAAAGGGAGCCCAGTCTCTCCAGGTGGACTGTCAACTGATTTGAGAAGAATAGACATTGCGATGATAAGGCACGCACATCGCAAATCCCCACCAAGCATGAGATCCAAGACGAAGAAGCAGTTCTCATCGTCCTGGAAGGCATATCGCAAGTTTACCACAAACGGGTGGTCGATCTGGGACGCCGTCAGCAGACAGTAATGAAAGCGCTATGACATGGTACTCGCCTCTTCCAACAACCTCCGCTCCTGTATGATGTTGTTGACAGCCCGCATCTTGACGCATTTCGACTTATTGATGTACTTGAGCGCATACAAGTTCTGTGTCTGCTTGTGTTGCACGACGCGGACCTGGAGTACATCCTGCGTCAGTAGCTTGCGCTGGCGGGGAGCGTAGTGATCACTCACCTTGCCAAAGGCACCTTTCCCCACACATCGCAAGAGGACGAAATGAAAAAGGTTCACATCACCATCGAAGTCTATGGGCTAAACAGTTGTACGTGAGCTCCCCACGGCCAAGAGCAGGATGGGAATAGGACGGACCTGGGCATGACAGCAGACGGCACCCATGCTAGTCTATTCGTGCCAGAGACAGGATGGAGGCGGATCAGTCGGGGAAGAGAAGGAAGGAGAGGGGATCGAGGGCCAGAGTGAGCAGCGAGGATGACCCAGAGAGAGAAGTCGGCGACAAGGAGTGGTGGGAGATCCCTCAGGCGCACGGTGCCCAAGCTGGCTGCTAAGCGAAGTACCTCAATTCCGGCGCTCGGCCGCTGATGCCAACATGTCCGCCTTATGTCAGCTTTTCCTCGACCAATTTCCGCCGACAACCTGCTTATTGCCGTAACGCGGTAGCAATAACTCACAGACGGGGCTAATGAAGCAAAAATAGTCCCGCATATCTGCCGCCCGCTATTCGTTTCAGCTTGCCACCGTCCCTGGTTTCCTTCAAGTTCCACTCCGACTCGTCTAGCGCGACTCCGGCCTCGGTCACTCAAGCCAGCCTTGACTACCTTGTACTTGAACAATGTCGCCCATAATCGACATCGTCCGTCCTCTTGTCATCTCGGGGCCGTCTGGCGTTGGCAAGAGCACCCTTCTCACCCGCCTCTTCGCAGAGTACCCAGATAGATTCGGGTTCAGCGTTTCTCGTGAGAGCACCGCATAGCGTCCTGGAGCTGTCCGTCTCACTCGTCTCCCTGACAGACACGACGCGCGCTCCGCGTCCGGGCGAGGAGGATGGCAAGCAGTACCACTTTGTCACACGCGACAAGTTCAAGCAGCTGCTCCAGGAGAGTGCCTTCATCGAGCACGCAGAGTTCTCGGGCAACCTCTATGGCACAAGCTCCATGGCAGTTCGGCAGGTAGCAAGCGCGGGGCGTCGTTGCATTCTGGACATCGAGGCGCAGGTGTGTCCGCCGTGCTGTGCTCCCTCCCTCTGAATGGACGCCGAGCGTCCGCAACCTCAGGGTGTCCGCCAGATCAAGCAGACCGATCTCAACCCGGTATATCTGTTCATCTCCCCACCGTCTTTGACAGCCCTGCGTGAGCGATTGCGCGGGCGCGGAACCGAGTCTGAGGCATCCACCGCGAAGCGTCTCGCAGCCGCCTTGAAAGAAATCGATTATGCAAAGGAGGGCGTCCACGATTATGTTATTGTCAACGACGACCTGGAGAGAGCCTATACTCTGTTCAAACGTGTCGCTCTTGGAGAAGAAATACCCAGCGACTCACTCCCTCCATTGGACGATTGATTGATGATTCAAGGTAGATAGCGGCGGGAGCGAGGGCGCGTAGATGCGGTAGTTAAAAATACATAGATTAAGACCACCTGCAGACATAGAACAAACGATGTCGATGAACATTCGGACATAGGACTGTTGCGATATCGGGAGTAGTACGTACCTGGGGCATTATATTGATCCGTCCACTCTATATATCTACATAAACTGGGAGCACCCCTACACTCGGAAGCGCAGGTATGCCATGAGTAACGCAGAGCAACCAGTGACTAGCGTACTCGGTATCAGCACAAGGGGAACGGCGGTACTTGAAACACGTACCAAAGCCAACAAGATACTGCAGTGTCGTCGCCTTCGATGCCTGTATCGACGTCCGTAGGGCAGCGATCTCCTGCTCAATCCGCGTGTCCACCTCTTTCATCTTGAGCTCCTGCTTGCTGTTCTCCTCGCGCATGCGGCCCTTCTCGAGGTTGAGGTCCAGGCGCACGCCCGCCTGCGTGCGTGTGATCTCCTCCCGGAGGCGCTGCCTCAGCTTCTCGATGTCTGTCACGAGCCGGTCGTTCTCCGCCTTGACCATCGCAAGCTCGTTCTTCTCGGTCAGCTGCAGCTCCGACTTGAGCTGCGCGAAGTCCACCTGCTGCGTGTAGTGGTGCTGCACACATCACGAGCGTCAGCTTCCGTATTCTCATGCATGAGGGTGGGGCAAGGACCTTCTCCTGGTCAGCTTTAGTGACCATCTTGCTCGTCATGTTGCGGATGCTCTCGTCAATGACCTCTGCCATAGCGGCCATGATCCCCTCCGCTTGTGCGCGGTTCATGCCCTCCCGTTCCAGCCTCTGAACGAATTGGTGCGTATCGAAGTGAAAGTCGGACCGAGGCGAGGTTGGGTGCAGCCTCCGTGCTTGCGTGAGGGTCGAAGGGTGCGGGTGGGACGCTCGCAGCCGGGCGAGAGCAAGAGACAAGGCCGACTGTGTAGCGGAGGCGACGGGGCGTTGCATAGTGGTGCGGGTGACGGTGTCAGTGCTGGTCAAACGAAGACAGGGATGCTAATGAGTGGTCGAGGTGGGTAGAGAGTGTAAGCCTGAGGCAAGCCCGGAGACCCGAGAGTCCGAGACGCGCCTGAGTCCGATCGCCTGTGCAGTGACGCGAGCACGTGTATCGCGCAACTTGGTCGTGCGAACGACATACCGGATCGAGATCAGCCAATCGCAGCGCTCGCCGCCAGAATTTGCATGCACCTCCATCCCAGGGCGAAGTCAAGCCAGTCTATTCCCTGCGTCCGCCACCGACTCTCCATATAGCTTGACCTTCTCTGACCATCCTAGCGTGAGATTGAAACATCACCATGCAGAGCGACGATGTCATCTGGTCGGTGATAAACACGCAGTTCTGTTCATACAAGGTCAAGTAAGTGTATCGCGGCTGCATATCTGGATGGGTACTCAATAGTATGCACCTCAGGACCACTACACAAAACTTTTGCCGGAACGAGTACAACGTTACCGGTCTATGCAACAGACAGAGCTGCCCCCTAGCCAACTCGCGGTACGCTACCGTACGGGAGAAGGAGGGCGTACTCTACCTCTACGTGAAAACGATCGAGCGGGCTCACTCGCCTGCGCACATGTGGGAGAAGATCAAGCTCTCCAACAACTACTCGAAGGCCCTTGAGCAGGTGCGCCTACGTTCATGCCTTTCCGTGTGTGCGATGCTGAGCGGGGCTCGGTCCGCTCGTGCAGATCGACGCCGAGCTCATCCACTGGCCGAACTTTATGATCCACAAATGCAAGCAGCGGGTGACGAAGATTACGCAGTACCTCATCAAAATGCGGCGCATGCAGCTGCGGCAACAGTGCGTGCAATTTAGCCTCGTTCGAGGTCCTCCGCATCTCACCTTACGCCTGCAGACCGAAGCTCGTCGGCGTGAAGAAAAAGCTCGACCGGCGCGAGGCCGTGCGCGAGCGGAAGGCGCTCTCGGCTGCGCGGCTAGAACGCGCGATCGAGGCGGAGCTGCTCGAGCGGCTGAAGAGCAAGGCGTACGGCGACGCGCCGCTGAACGTGAACGAGGACGTCTGGCGCGCGGTGCTCGACCGCGAGAAGAAGGGCAAGGCGCGCGCAGAGGCGGACGTGGACGCGGAGGAGGCGCTCGACATGGTCGACGACGAGACGGACGAGGAGGAGCTAGAGGAGGAGGGCGAATGGGGCGAGCGCGAGTTCGTGAGCGACTTGAGTGGGGAGGAGGACGATGACTTGAGCGATTTGGAGGATGTGGCGTCTGGGGAGGAGGACGAGAGCGGGGAGGAAGACAATGATGAGGAAGACGAGAGTGGGGAGGACGAAGAGCCGACGGATAAGACGACGCTGGGTAAGCGGAAAGCAGCACCCAAACCGCAAAAGCCCGCAAAGCGGAAGCCGGAGAAGAAGGCTCGGAGTGCGTGTTTCCGTTGCTGTTCGTGCCTATAGCTATACTGACATTTGTATCATAGGAGGTCCAAGGGTCGAGGTGGAGTACGAACACGAGATGGAGACCGTGCCCATCACAAAAGAGACCCTTGCGAACTGGTAGCAGCAGATGCCCGCACTTTCATACTGCTATTTCCTCACATCCTCCGCACGCCCGTGGCTCCCGCGTTCATACTGGGCCACTGGACAACCGTCACATTCAACTAAGGTATGCATGGGGACATCAGGGGTCGTCAATCTGGATATCGTCTACAGTACAATGGAGGGATGAGGGGTGAATGACAACAGCAAGAAGCCATCTCATAGTAATGTAAGGTTGGAATGCGAAGGGTGACAAGACGAGTAGACTAGGGTGCGATACGAATACATACTAATGATTACTACAGAGTCAAAAACAGAACGCTGCCGCAGTGCGCAGGCACTCAACCAATGCACGCTTAAATCTTCTTCTTTTGGGACTTGCGACGCTCCTCTATGTCCTGGCGAGTCATCCTCGTGCCCAGGATAGCATCCCAGTGGACAAAGAATGGCTGTGCGAAGTTCGACTTGATGCCAATGACCTAGAGCACCGGCGTGTGAGCCTCCAAAGCTATCAGTAGACACTCGCAGCGACGCACCTGGTGGTGAATGTCATGGTAGTCGGCGTTGTTGCTCGTCAGAAGCTGCAGCGGGTCGAAGGGCAGGCTGTACCCGCAGTGGTCGTCCACGGTCTTCAGACTCGAGACGAGGAAGAGGAGCATGGCCTCGCGCGTCGTCATGCATGCCAAGAGCTCCGCGACGGCAGTGCCGACTGTGTCAAGCACGAGTCCCTCAACAGGGTGGTTGTACAGCGCCCCGAACGCATAGGGAACGTATAGCCGGTGATGCACGGAGTGGAGCTGCTTGTATAGCCAGCGGTTGGTATGCATGGCCCGGTGGAGGAAGTACTGCCATGTGTCAACAACGAACCTGCGCGGCGACGAGTAAGCGTCAGGGTAATCCGCGCATTAAGCGGATAACTGGATACGCACATGCCGAAGAGAAACTTGACCGATGGGATAGCCCACCAGTACACGGTGTACAGCAGGAGCGCGCCGTCACGGTCCAGAATGCGTGCCCCTGTTTTCTCGCCGAGAACCCATGAGAGGATGCGAGCGACTGTGGGTTCCAACCGCTGGATGTGAGCGACGTGGTCCAAGAGCTCGCCCGACAGCTCCTGCTCCATCCAGAATACACCGATGATGGTCTGCACGATCTGTTGGAGGATCACCGCACGAATGACCTGTGCGCGGGTGACGAGATTGCGAGACTTGACTTCAGCAGACTCGTGGATACGGTACTTTTCGAGCCATTTCCATTCGGAGATGTCGAGTATATGGAAGAGGATGGAGGCGACCCAATATGCGATGACAGGGACTGCGAGCGCGAGGAGGTGATCAGGTAGCCAGTCGACCAGGTGTGCCCGCGGACTGTAGTAGATCGGACGAGTCGTAGACAGGTAGTGCACCTGTCCCGGGCTGAGCATCGAGGGCGATGGTATGTCGCTGGCGTTCATATCAGGATCGTGTGTTCTGGGCGACTAGGAGGGTGCGGTTGTGCTCTCCCACTCCTGGCGGGAAGAAGAGGAAGCGGGCGACAAGAGGGCTGCGTGCGGACTCTGCGGGTCTGAAGTATGAGCTGATCGCGGAGACGCCAAGTCCCGTGGTGGCGCCCCCCGACAGCGTAATGCCGTAAACGTGATGGAAGATTGTCCTCTGTACAGTCCAGGCCGTCTCGGCGATACCGCGGCGGCACCGGCCCCGGCCACCCCGCGGTGGCGAGACGCGTCTCCCTCCGTCGCGTCTCTGCCGCTGCGTCTGCTCAACATCACCCGCGCGTGGCCGGCCGTCCACCCAACGCCCTCGCTACCCGAACATGCAATCTCACCCGACAAATGCAACGCAGGCGAAGGATCGCCACTACATGCAGCTCTCGAACTCGCTGGCTCGTCTCTCCCAAGCGGTTGGCCACACCGCCGACTTGTGCGAACTCCTCAAGTCCAACCTAGACGCGATGCGCACCCTCGCGTCGTCCCACGCAGCTCAGTACGCCCTTCAAGACTTTGGTTGTCATGGCTGTCAGGTTCTAACGCGCCGTCAGGTTCATGACTGTTGCAGCAGAACTGAACGCAGAGCCTGAGGCCGACCCAGACGGTTCCCAGTCAGCCTGAAGCGCGGGCCACCTCGATGTGCCAGGCCACTTTTCTAGCTGGGTGAGTCTGCCATCTTGTTTGTTTGATATGGCGCTGACAGCTAGGCACTGCGTACATGCATAGCACAACGAATAACGCACTATCGACTAGGTATATGGCCCCCTCGCGAGGCGTGTGCCATGCACCCGCGCAGCCGTAGGTGCGAATCCATAAATGCAAAATGTGCTAGATGGGGAGAAGTCCTTGGCCCTACAGAGCCAATAGTCTTACAGGTAGACTCGTCTGTACCTTCGTGGGTTCCTGACCTCCGCAAGGTTAACCTAGCCGCACAGCTTGTACGCTGTACCAATAGCGCGTAACGTCTGATGTAGCACCTACTCTCATAGGTTTCGATCGCGGAATCATTTTTACCGGCTCATCCACGGCAGGCCCTAAACCTATGCTGTTCACGGGTTCACCTCCCTGCTCGATGCAAGTCTCCCGTGCTCGCTATGCCAACTCACATGGTAGACGAACTATGTGCAATTGTACACTTACCCGCGCATCGGAGCCGCATTCACTCTAGTCCCACCCGGATAAGCCTTCTACCGGGAACAACTACTAGTATGTTTCCGCTCACATAGAACGCTTTCTACGTGACTTGGGTGCCGTGACGTCCTCTGGATTGCAGATGCTTGGCTTACGCCATAAGGACCACCCCCCTGCGCCGCCATCAGGCAGATGGGCGAGCCCACTGTCCTAGTGTGCTGTGTCATTCCGACGTGCTCCTACGTAGTATGGGCATGGGTGAAGCGCTTGCGTATACCCGACTGCGCTATGCATAGATCCAGAAATGACACTCCAAACCAGTGAAGACCGTTGGCCTCGTGGGGCCGTCAGGTATGCTCTTGCAGAGGACGTAAATGTTGCCAGGTTCAGTCTGTGGAGCTAAAATATGATCTCTGGATCACCGTGCAACGTCAAGGCGCGAGGAACGGGCCCGGGGATACCTACCATCGCGCGTAAGTGCATTGCATCGTCTCTGCATCATGGGCCAGCAACTGTGCCACTGGGGGAGGGCGCCTGGTTGAAACGACGCTCGCTCCAACAATCCTCCCAAAAAGCCTAGTGCGAGTAAGAAACAGCACCTTGTTTCGTCAGCGGCGGGGACGCAATCTCGTGAATATAAGGTGGCGAATACTTGCATGGTAGAGGGCCAACCCACGGTTTTGTGTCTATTCCCTCACCCCGTTGCCTTTCGAACTAGACGTGCCCACAACCGCGACAACCGCCGAACTACAGTCAAACAGAACCAGCCGATATGTTCAGCCTCAGAACGATACTCCTCGCCGTCGTATTGGCGGTGACGCTTGCTCAAGTGCGGAGCATGCCTGCGTCGGAGGGTGCTGAGTGCGCTACCGCGGAGGGTGTTGAGGACGTTGCTATCGGTAGGCTTGACGGAAGAGCGTACATTGACCCTCTTTGTTGTCAATCTGTAGACTCCGCTAGGCGTTGCCCGTAACTTGGGTCGTGTGCTTGCTGAGCATATCATCGGTATATGTATGAGTGAGCCGTCTGCCAGTGCCAGACATTATGATTATTGCGCCCTTGTTGATGCATCGATGAGCACCTAGCACATGAATTGCTGGAGTAGCGCATGTAGGCGGATGTTGGCGTGCCAGCGCAGGACGAGAACCGGTTATGCAATGAAGGGGCCCGGGAGAGGTGTTGTCACTTGTTACAGCATATCTATTACATCTCAGGGTGTCGCTACGTCCGAGTCGATAAACATGCGTGACGTCAGCGGCGCGCTGCCTTTGTTGGGATCATTTACATAAGTAAGCTTAATTGACTTCTGTCTGACCATGCCATTGCAACCGAGGCCGCCACCTTGCAGTAGGACTCTTGAGCCCACTAGCGTACATACTGGATTGTAGTCGCTTAATGGTTCCGACGAGCGCACCTGGATCCATGGTCAATGGTCCGGTTTGGATGGTCATTGGTCGTTGACTTTCCCCCATCGTGCTCACTGAGCCCCACGTCGTCCTCCTTCCTCAACGGAGGCCTAGGGGTGGATGATTGAGCTTCCGATGGACAACCCCAAACTATTCCGCAGGGGCCTCGCGACTCGGTCGCGCGTATCAACCGAGGTGCGTATGTCTCAGAATCGCCGCCGAGCCTTTGGCCCATAGTACAGGTAACTCGCACGTACCGAGGCCTCGAGGCGGAGCTCTCCAGTCTCAGCTGGGTTTCGCGTGCAACCACAAGTGTATTGCGAAGCAGCAAACACTCACATGTGACGGCATTTTCGTCTGAGTTTCGCCCGGCGAGGGTAATGCTTTTCCAGAATTGCCATATGCGCTCGCGGATCGTGCCACTGTGCCGCATTTTGGAGCCGGCAGAGACCTCGAGTGGGGGGGTCGATTACTGGCCGGTGTCAGGCATTACCAATACGTATGTGGCGCCTACGATCGCGACTTTTGTGCACTGACTCGCCGCAGGTGTATATAATGCGCGGTCCCCCCTGTCCCCCACGTCCCAGGGTTGCAGGTTCTTCAGAGGAAGGCAAACCCTCTCCGAGGATCCGCGGGTTTAGTCGTCCCTATCCTTTTAAATGCCCGTGAATAGGGCCGCAGAAAATGCCCTCGGCACCATAGGTGAGTGAGCATCTCATTCAAAGCCACGGACATCCTCGGGTGGAACGGCCACCTGCGTTGTCGCCGGCCGTGTGTTACCAGGAATGAACGACACCTGCTAGGAACGGTTTGCTGGACCATACAGTTGGTTCCGCAACTATGGAAGAGCTACAGGGAGAAGTCTACTGAAGGACTTTCTCAATTTCTAGTGTATGTTCGCTCCCCATGGTCAGTTCAACGTTTTTGTGACTGATTTAGATCCGTTTGTTTGTTTTCAGATGCATCTGGGGAGCGGCAGGCATACCCATGGGCGTATATGCCATTGTACAAAATATCAACATCCCCCTGATCGTCCAGCCGCAGCTATTCGGTGTATTATCCTTTCTATCATTCGCGCAGGTGTGTACCAGCCCATGCAGAGTGACACTGAAGCATGTCCCCAACTGCTCCGCCAGATTGTTCTCTGAATCTCGGCCAGCACTGGCTACGAGCCTCTACGAGCCTGTGACACATGGGACATGCTCTCGTGGGCAAACATGACTTTGCGTATAAAGCGCGGACTGATTATTGCCTACCAGTGTCAATACTATGCGAGGAAGCGGCCGTTGTGGGTCTGCGCGGTCATCTATGTTCTAAGTCTAGCATTACTTGGCGGCCTGCAAGCGGCCTTCGTCTACGCGATCCGGGTAGGCCATATCAATTACGAGTGCAGGCGCGATGCTCACTTCAACCTGTGTAGCCGTCGTATGAACGCGGAAACCAAGCCGGCGTCGAGTTCTTCGGCATAGTGAGCTCGGTGGTCATCGCCATCGGCCTCCTGCACGTCCTCTCATCTGTGCCGCTCTTGACCACCCACTGACTCGCCATCTCACAGGCCGCAGTATTATGAAATCTGGAAGCACCGAGAAGTGATAGGGATCTCAGTACCGTTCATGACGATCGACATGCTCGGCGGGGTGTTCAACGACCTCTCGCTTGCGTTCAAGGACAAATTCATTGTCCTCGCCAGCATAACATACACGCTCGTCGTGGTCAGTATGAGGCTCTCTCTCGCGCGCGCTTGATATGTTGCTTACGATGCTGGGGATAGGTGATGGACCTCGTCGTCATTGTTCTTGCGCTCATCCTCAATCCGTTAGCAAGGCGGCGCCGTAAGCGTGCAGCCCTGGCTGCGATGCAGGCCGACATTGTACCTGCAGAAACAGGCACAATGGCCGCTGGCGGCGGGGGTGAGTTTGGGATGACGGAGCGAGGCGAGGCAGTCTTATTTGAACGTGCCGACGGCATCGACGAGAAGAAGCAAGGAGAAGTCAGTGATGACGGAGAGAAGGGCGACGAAATGGTTACGACTAACGATTGTCAGCAATAGATGTCAGAATACTCGATACAATCCACGAGCTTATAGTTGTAGGTCAGAACGCGACGATAGTGTCTCACGACGAATGGGCAATATCTGCAAGTTTCCTCCCACTGTACCGGCAGCGTACTAGGCGATATATGAGACATTGTAGAGTGGATGTATTATGTGCGCACAGTATCCAATAAACACCCATGATATGAGATAAGAGACCGGCCAACCAGGACACACATTCAACTCAAAACGCGGAGACCGCCCGGTGCCTTCATACCCTTTGTGCCGCCTTGCTGCTCCGCCTGCTCCGGGTCGCACTCCCAGGGCTCTCATCCATCGAATCACCGCTCGTGCTTCCCTCCGCGCTCGTCCCCGTCCGCAGGTGGTTCGCCGCAGACATCTCGTCCTCGTCGAAGAGCACTTCGTCGGGCCCGTCCGCGTCGGCGTGGCCATTCCCCGCGCTCAGGCTCACGCTCAGGTTGGACTTGCCCGCCTTGCGCCGCGCGCGCCCGGGCGGCGGCGCGGAGACGAAGTCAGCGAAATTCGAGAGCGAGGGCGAGGACCCGTGTGATGATTGCCGCGCGTGGCCGTTGGCGGGGGCGCGGACCGGGATGCGGTAGAAGTCTTCGACGTCGTCGTCATCGTCTTCCACGAGACCGAGGGGGGCCTGCGTGATGGTCGGGGATGGGCGTGAGCGGGGCAGGGAACGGTATGACCCCTTGCGGAGGTGGATGGCGTAGGAGTAAAGGAGAGCAGCGAAGTAAAACTGGAGCGCCCGCCTGTCTTCAGTGGGGCAATGCGTATGCGGACAGATGGGACATACCTTGGCAAGCCAGCCGAGGACGATGACTGCGGTAGCAAGCCCCTTCTCGTCTTTCCAGAGCATCATGGCGGCTTGCTCACGCTCCACCTGTGTCATGTTGTGGCTGCCGATGGCGGGACCCGACTTGGCGATCTCCTCTTGCGAAGCAGAGTTCGACATGCGCCGGCCATCGTGAGGCGTGTACACCCACCACACGACAGCGAAGAAGATGAGCCATGCAGTGTTGAGGATGTGGTCGGCGAAGAACAGGTGCGCGAAGTACAGGGTGTGCTTAGCATCCTCCTAGTATGGTCAGACGACATGAGCCTGTCTCAGCGTGAAAACCTCTGGAGCGAGACAACTGACCTGCGTTGTGGACTTGATACCCCATACCAAGGCGGCAAGGGCAATGGCAGAGTAGATGTACAGGCTAAGCTGCGCCGCTGTACCGCCAGCGCCGGTGAACATCGCTATGAGACCATATACGCCCGCGACCTTGTTCAGGACCTACGGACCTCAAGAGTCAGCACCGCTCTAGTTTCCTCTCAGTGGAACATACAGCGAAGAGGAGGGTGATAATGACAGCTGTCTTGAGGTCAAGGAACCCGAAAGCCGACGAGAGCGGTCGGAGGCGCCATTCCGGCCGGAGGGTGAGTTTCATGGAAGGGCTAGTGATACTGGCAGCAGATAGAGGAGGTCATAAACTGAGGGCGAGGAGAACAGTGTGACGGGTTGTAACCAAGTGAGAGGCAGAAGTTGGATGAGAGGAAGGGGCGGAGCGCTGTAGCAACTGCGCGTCCGAGGCGATCCTCCACGCCCGTCCGCCGGTGGCGTCAATTTCTTCCTGACCATTTCTTCACCCGACCGCACTTCGCCCTCTCCAGCCTCGCCGTTCGCCTCCCTCCTCGTCTCGCAGCACCAGCCATTTATCAAGCCTTAAGTCACCGTCGCGCTACCTCTGATTTATCTTTCAGTCGCCCGTGCTCATCGTTCCCGTCTATGGCCGGCTATTTCTCGAACCACTCGCAGTCGCGCTTCCTCGCCAACTCCAATCCTCAGTCGACGACAACCCAGACAACCGCGACGCCCAATTCGGCACCGGCCTCGCGTCCGCGCGTGCCCTCGTCCAAGCACTTCTCGACCTTTGTGTCGGGCGAGGAGAAGGCCCTGAGCAAGGACAAGACGTCTGCGAACGGGAGCCGCAACGGCAGTCCCGTAGTACACCCCCTCCGACATACGTATGTTCGTGGTCTTTCTTGTCCATTGTCTCCGTACGTATTGACGGTGTCGTGTGATTCCGCAGCTGGGTGTTTTGGTTCCGCCAGCAACGTGGGCCGGGGACTAAAATTACAAACTACGAGGAAGGCATAAAGAAGATCTCTGCATTCCATTCTGTGCGTGGCTCATTCTACGCCGAAATGCTGTGCCACGTTTATCAAGGCTGCCACAGGTCGAGTCTTTCTGGTCCCTTTGGACACACTTGAACCCACCCTCGAGCCTGCTCCCCACAACCGACTACCTGCTCTTCCACTCTGGTATTCGTAGGCCGGTTTGGGAGGATCCGCTGAACATTTCCGGTGGGAAGTGGATCATCCGTCTCCGCAAGGGCGTTGCGGATCGCTTGTGGGAGGACCTCGTCCTTGCGATAGTAGGTGAGCATTTTGCCGAGTGCAACGCCGTCGGGGAAGAAGACAAGGCGGACGGTGCCGGCGGTGACATCTCTCATGGAGACTGGCCGGAGATATGTGGCTGCACAATCAGTGTGCGCCAGAATGAAGACATCATATCTGTTTGGAACCGGCGGGAGTCAGATGCCAGAGCGAAAGAGACAGTGAAGTACGTCTACTCTGGACTCCGCCCATGATATATAGAATTCTAACAGCAGTACCCATCACAGGGAAACGATCAGACGGGCTTTGAACCTCCCGTCGACTACTGTCATGGAATACAAGTCGAACACCGGTATGTAGTGACGACATACCACTGAAACGCACTGACTCATGCGCTCTGCAGATTCCATGCAGGACAAGTCCAGTTTCCGTGTCCCTGCAGGCACGGATCGTACTCCGTTGTCATAACAGACCTGTTTGTCCTCTAAGTGAGGCCATGGCTGGGTTACGCCTGGAATGAAGGGCGTCCAACAGACAAAATTACTTGTAGCCTTATATCTATGCTATCCGCTTGGGTCGGCCTGTTAGTGGACTGTTGTCGGAGTTGACTTTGACTTGTTGTGGGTGCGTCGTCTTGTCATCTCTGGTGTACGTCACGGCGATTGTGAGCATGTCATACTGTAGCAGGCTGTTCCTCGGCATGGCCAGTCAAGGTCAGTCACCCAGGCCCGTCAACATCATTGACTGTGTTGGTGTGTTGGTTCCTGAATAGCAATCACCATTTGGGTATCAGTAGCTGCTACATTTAATCCACTAGAACACGGTTTTTGTCATGTTCTGAGTCCCAACATTCATCTTGAATCACAACTTGATTGCGGCACGCCACAGCCGAGTCACCTGCATATCCCTTGCAAAGCTGTTGCCCTTCTAATAACCCCTTGTTCACCCTTGTTCACGCAAGCAGGCTCATTAGCTCGAGTTGCAACCATGCGAGCGAGCGAGGGTAAACAACAAGGGATTGAGACAATGGATGGAGTGGGCGCCTGGAGACCCGAAACAGTGGCTTTCGAGGGGGCTTTGTTTGGACGCGACGCAGCATTCTTCGTAACGATGCGAACAATTGGCCTGGCCGTCCTGAAGCCGCCCTGCTCAGCCTCATCCAGCTTTCCGTCTTCTCCCAAATCCCTCTCCCATACTACCATCTGCCATCGCTCTTCCTGTATCGCCTGTCTCTACTCGCCCTTTCTGTTATTGATTCATAAAGATGCCGGGAGTCACATTAAGTCCTTCGAAGCTACGATCGAAACTAGATGACCGTCTCAAGGCATTTATGGCTCCCAAGCAGCGGCCTCCTACCAGCTCGCGAAAGCGCAAACTCCTCCCCCAGAAGCCTAGAGTCGTAGAGCCATACACAGAAATCCCGCCACCGCCTCCCCCGCCCAAGGACCTCAGCCCGAAGGCGAGGAAGCGCTACATCGAGAGTTGGCAGGTGCTCTACTCTGCGTTCGAGACGTCCGAGCTGGCGCGCACCCCGTCGCCCGACTCGTCCTCTGACGACGGTATAAGAGGTCTGTCGCCACGGGCCAACCTCTTCCTCACACGGCAGTTCCGACCGTCACAATCTAATCTCGTGGATGTGCCGGAGGACGTGGATTCGGACGCCGAGGCGACTTCCCCTTCTAGCGCGCACTCTAGAACGCGTGCAGCCACGGGGCCAGGTGGTAACGGCGTGCGCCCCAAGATGGTCTACGCAACCACTCCCCCACCTGCCCCCTCGCGCATCCCGATGCTGTCCTATCGACTCCCACTCGCCCGCGGGCGCGTTGACGAGCGCCGTATCGCGTCGACCCCCGACGAACGAGAGATCAGACGCCGGGAGGCGCAGCGCCGCAAGGAGAGGGAGGAAGAGCAGGCCCGAAAGGAAGAGGTGGAGCACCAGGAGCGTCTCAGGGTCGCGAAGGAGGAGGAGGCGCGTCGCTTCGAGCAAGAAGAACGCGCGCGCAAGGCCCTCCTCCAGTCGCAGCTCCGCTACGCGGCCGAGCAGCGGAAGCGAAAGGAGGCCATGGAACGCGAAGCCGAGGAGATACGGAGGGCGGCCTTAGAGGAGAGGAGGCGTGCCGACCGCGAGCGTCGTATCCAAGAGACGCAGAAGCTGCAGGCGTGGCGGCAAGAACAGGCCAAACGCGCGCAGGAGTTATCTGGGAAGCGTCAGGAGATGCGGCGCAAGGTCCTGGACGAGAGGCGGGCGCTGGCCGCTCGCTTGAAGGCGGCAGCCAAAACAACAGGTGGCCGCCATGTGTTATTGTCGGGCTGGGTTACTGTGCAGTCTGAGCAGTCTGGAGCGTGGAAGCGGCGGTACTACCAGCTCGACGATCAGACCGTCTACTTGTTCAAGAACAACGAGGTACGTACCTTGAATGCTACTCTGTCCTGGAATGGTGCTTGAGTGAGCTTCCCTGCCAGGAGACCGACCAACCCCTAGAAGCAGTCAAACTAGCCGACGTCCGCAATGTTAAGGACTGGCAAGAGGGCTATGAAGAGCTAGAGGGCATACCGCATTCCTTTGCCATGGAATTCGGAGATGGACGCTACGCGTGGTCCATGTATACTGATTCCGCCGAGGACAAAGTGAGTGTCTGGGAATACGCGTACCCTGTGCTCTACTGACTACGAGATCAGGAATATCTTGTCGCCGTTCTGAGCCAGAACATGAAGTAAACGGGCTCATACCGCTCATGAGTGTCATGTTTTGTTACGAACCGCATGAATCGCGTCCGGACTATGTAGTATGTGGATGGCCCGCACCAGACTTGCCTCTCTTTTGTGTATCCTGGATTATTTAAAGTGTATCGCCCGTGTACAACAGCTGTTAGGGTACCGACTCGTACTACTCGTAATACATACAGCGCCCTTCTTAGTTCCGCGCTTTTGCCAGTGGCTGTGGCTGCATATGTTTCCCGTGCACGGTTATTTGTCAGCAGGCGTGGGCGCCGTGCCGTGGTGGGACCGACTTGGACGGGACGCTGGCTACTTCTTGAACCTGCGTGACTGCCCATGGCGGGCTTGATCTCTCCCAAACCACTCTCGTACATGCACCAGATGCAGTACAATCCCTACGGTCGCGCGGTCGCGGGCTACAGCGACTCCCCCGCCAATGGCCTCCCCCCGCTCACGCACCCGACGCCGCAGAGCATGGTCCCCGGCTTCAACGGTACCTCGCCTGGTATCATGGCCGTGCACGAGGAGACGAAGATCTATGGCTTGGTGATTGAGCTTCTTGACGCGAACACACGCGAGACCGCCCTCTTGGAGCTCAGCAAGAAGAGAGAGCAATATGACGACCTCGCTTTGGTCCTGTGGCACTCCTTTGGTGCGTTGCTTGCTTGCGGCCGGTTGGCACCTAGATGCTGCAAGCTGACGCCGTGCTCGGTCTGGTACAAAGGTATAATGCCCGCACTCCTTCAAGAGATTGTTTCTGTCTATCCTTTGCTCTACCCGCCCAACCTTACTGCCCACGTTTCCAACCGAGTCTGCAATGCGCTCGCCTTGCTGCAATGCGTGGCCTCGCATTCAGAGACTCGTCAACTGTTCCTTAATGGTCAGTCGCCTATGCTTCCCTTTACCTCACTGATCGATGTCCAACACGTTCCGCAGCTCATATTCCTCTCTTCTTGTATCCATTCCTGAACACGATCTCGAAAACGCGCCCCTTTGAGTACTTGCGCCTTACTTCGCTCGGCGTCATCGGTGCCCTTGTCAAGGTACGTCATCTTCCCATGTTCTTTCAGTGAAAGCCCAACTCATGCTCCGTCTCCCAAGCAAAACGACAACAATACCGTTATCCACTTCCTCTTATCGACCGAGATCATACCCCTCTGTCTGCGCATTATGGAGACGGGCTCTGAGCTCTCCAAGACGGTTGCCATCTTCATCGTGCAGAAGATCCTCCTCGACGAGACCGGCCTGACGTACATCTGCCACACCTACGAGCGGTTCTACGCCGTCGGCACCGTACTGAGCAACATGGTCAACCAGCTCGTGGAGACGCAGGCTGTGCGGCTGCTCAAGCACGTGGTGCGGTGCTACTTGCGGTTGAGCGACAATCTGAGGTGCGTGAACCCATCGTGTTCGTGTGACAGCCGGTGTTGATTGGTGTGGCAGGGCCCGAGAGGCGTTGAGGGCTTGTCTCCCGGAGCCGCTGCGGGACAACACGTTCGGCGGTCTGCTCAAGGTATGCACGCGTATGTACAGTGAGTCGCGGTCAGAAGCACTGACGTCGCCACTCAGGGTGACATGGTCACGAAACGTTGCCTGACTACCCTCCTCAATAACCTGAACGAGTAATCGGCAGCTCCCTCCCAAGTCCACAGCCAAATCCTTAAATTTTCCTGGAGTCCTTTCATCTCTGGTATATGGGGAGGTCCACGGACATCCAGTCAGTCGCGTCGCAGTCTGCGCGCCCGCCCGTATTGAATGGGGGCGCATGTAGCTATTATATACCTTGATTTGTTTCAGTACCCGTCTTCACATGTAGAGTTGCTAAGTAGCTCATGACCATCACGGACAGTCTTGTGGGAACGCAGTGCACGTAGCGTATTGTGACTAGTACAGTAATTGTCCGGAATATAAAACTGCATGGCGACTTTGTAGTGTACACGGGTGCGTCCCAGCTGAGCAGCGGATATATTGGGGAGATGGGCGAGACAAGTCATGACTCCTCGACTTGAATGGTGAGTTCCTCGAGCCCGGATATGCTGCTCCGCAGGAGCTTGTCGACGCGCTCGACGACACGGTCCACGTTCGCGAACGTCGTCCGCCGGGAGGAGTGCGGCCCGGCTGGGTCGTGCGACGCGGCGGAGGGCGCGAGCTGGATGTGGATGCTGCCGATGACGCTCGCGTCGTCCTTGGGCCAGAAGCGCGGGCTCGTGAACGACGCGAGCCCCTCGACGCTCGGGAGCTGCGGTGTGAAGAAGCGGGGTAAGCAGGGGCGCCGAGGACAGCGGACAGGGGGAGTAGTAGCGTACCTCGGAGATGGCCTGCTGGATGCTCTTTTCGCGGTCAGAGAGGTCGAGCGCGAGGACTTTGCCCGTGTCGATCACGAGCGGGATGACGCTCGCGGCGATGAGGATGGCGATGAAGAGCGACGCGATGGGGTCGAAGCCCGTCCAGCCGTAGTACTTGATCAGCAGCGTCGACACAATCACGCCGACGGAGCCGAGGGTGTCCTGCAGCGAGATCAGCCTCCATGCAGCAGGAAGGAGGCGAGGATAGGATACGTACCGCCATGACGTGCAGGAACACGCCGCGCATGTTGTGCGAGTGGCCCTCGTGTGAGTGGTGCTCGTGGCTGTGGTCGTGCAGGTTCGGGCCCGCGCCGTGCGTGTGGTGCGCCTCGAAGTGCGGGTCGTGCCCGAAGCGGTAGTTCGGCGTGAGCGGGCTCTGCATCTCCGCCATCGTATCGCCGAGGCGGAGGTGCTTCGGGATCGGCGAGGGGACGAGCAGCTCGTTAGCCTGCAGCGGGCTCTTGAGCCCGAGCGAGTGCGTGCGTGTGTGCGCGTGCGCGTGCGGGGAGCTCGGGGAGTCGGTGGTGATGTTGATGAGCGGCGCGGGGACGTGCCGCGTGGGAGGGGTGACGGACAATGGGGGCGGGGAGGGTGAATGCGAGTGTGAATGTGAGTGAGAGTGCGAGTGCAAGTGCAACTCGGTGGAGGGTGATGCGGGAGGAGTGTTGCCGTGGTCGTGTGTGCAGGGTTCGGGCTCGGCATGCGAATGCGAATGGGAGTGAGAGTGCGAATGATCGTCCTCATCGTGCGAGTGCGAGTGCCCGTGTTCGTCATGCGAGTGCGAGTGCGAATGGACATCATCCGACGAATGAGAGTGCGAGTGGCCTTCGTGATCATGCGCGTGGTCACCGAACGCCAGTGCGGACGGACTAGGCGTACTGACGGGCCCGTGGCTGTGCCCGTGCCCGTGCGAGTGGGAATGCCCACCACCCTAGGAACGATGGAGCTTGAGTAACTCGCAGATCGACAGTTGGTGATGAACGCCTACGTGATGGTGATGCCCGCCCATGGCGAACATCCCGAACAAGTTCACTCCGAGCCCCAAGGAGCTGACAAGCAGCAGCTGGCTGGTGTTCATCTCAGGGGGATCCAACCTTGAAGATGAGTGAACTCAAAAATCAATGGCAGGTGCCTGACAGTTGCGGTGCGGACGTACAGTCGTTGGATCGCCTCAAAGATAATGAAGAGCGAAATCAGGACGAGGAAGATGCCATTGGCGAACCCTGATAGCGTCTCGATCCGCCCGTAGCTGCCAGTAGGATCAGCCATCCGCGAGGAGGGTCCATGTATAATTGCACCGCGTACCCATATGTGAACCGCTCATTTGGAGGCCAGCGTGCCATGACACTTGCGATGAGGCCCACTCCAATTGCCATGCAGTCAAAGGCCATGTGGATGGCTGTCCGACACCAGTTCATGGTTCATCATCACCGCAGCATGGAAAGGTCACTATATCGAACTCACCATCTGATATCAGGCCAAGACTGTTTGTCCAGACACCGTACAGCATCTGCACGAGCATGTAGCACATGTTGAGCATGAGGAAGTAGAAGATCTTTCGCGACTCGGGGTTGGACAGGATGGACTTGAGGTAGGCTCTGATGACGCGCGTGCTGGACGCGTAGGGGGACGGTACAGAGGCGTCTGCAAGGCGCGGGTACACCCCATAGAGCAGCAGTGGAGCGACGAGGAAGTCGGAGACACGAGGATAATGGCCCAGTGAGGATAGCCCGAGGGCAAGCGACGTTCCGAGGATCAAGGCGTATGACAAGGAGTAGTATTGTGGAGGGAAGGAGGGGCTTTTGGTGATTCTAGAAGCTTGGGGTGCCCGGAATAACAGCACATAGGCGAGGAACGGTATGAGGGCCAAGGAGGTCAGAGAGAGGGAAGACGGGGCAGCCACATCAGTCTGCAGCGGGCGTTAGATATATATACCATAGGTGCTCCGGTGTGCTTACCATGACATGCCTGAGTAGGTAGAGAGGGAGGCTGAAGAGGGACGCTCCGAGCGTGCTCAGAGCAATAGACAAAGGCTCGCCGAGGGACGGTAGGAGAACCCCCTGTGTATGGTCGAACGCACTGGAGGCAGCTGCTTCTATGAGCAGAGCCCCGTATGCGGGGAGCATCTCGTGTACACCCTCGGACGAGAGACCGGCATCGGAGACGAAAGAGACGAATAGCGCTGCTATTATGGCGCATGTTTGGAGTAACTATCCGACGGTTGAACGAAGAGGCTACAGCGCACGGGGGGCGGTGACTTACAGAAGTGGGCGCTATGAGGGACTTGAACCAGGCAGCAGAGAACTGGTGCATGATGATAACACTAGCTCGAAATACGTGAGACGAGGCACAGAACGAAGGTGTCGCACATACCGAGCGGCCGGTAGTCTGTATAGCGCAGTCGCTAGTCCTGCTTGCCTGAGGAATATCAAGAGCGATGCCATGCCCAGAACGGACCACTGCGAGCAAGCACATAAGCTCGCCTTGAGGGAGGGAGAAGGAACCGGATGTGTGACACACCTCGATGGACCTCTTCTTCTGTAGCTGACCCGTACTCGCGACCCATATCATCAAGCCTGTGGCGCCGCATGCCAGGAACCTGACGAGAACCCAGAACACCCCGACATCATGAGAGAACAGCGAGGCCTTGCCAGCCTGGAGTGCCAGTACCACGAACGCGTCCGACAGCAATACCTGAGGCAGCACTCTCCTGTTCGGTTGCTTTGAGTCCACCCTGAGTATATTCATGGCGATAAATGACATACGAGTTGGCTCCCAATGCTACCGGGTTCAGAGAGACCTTGTGCCGAGTTCGGGGGTCGACCACATCCATGGTGAATACACCACCGGCGCACTTCCTCCTGAACCGTTCTTGCTGATGAGGTGGAGCTTCCGCTAGAGAGTCTCCAAGCCAGGAAGTAAAGGAGGGGATTGCAGGAATGTAGGAGAGGGATAGAGCCAGGAAGTGAAGAAATGGTAGTCCGCACGATCACCGACAGCCTGCGACCGAGCTCTCCTCGCCGCTCTCCCGGCGTCTCCTTCCCCGGCATCAGACGCGTCGGCATCACGTGTGCCGCGAGCAAGTCGTGGCGTCGCCCTTTAGACGCGTCAATCGCAGATCCACCCTTTCATCGCTCCCATCGGTGGCGCACCCGAGTTCTCCTCGCCACATTGCGAGACACGCCCGCTGCGAGATATGGCTTGCTATCTGGTGCACGGCGAATGAGAAATACTATTACTGTTTCACGGCTCGGTGACCGCGGCCTCAATAAAGTACTGTTGCGCCAGCATGATGGTCATGATGAGCTGGGCACCGCTCGACCCAGGTCCCACAGTCGTCAACATACGTCAACAACGGGACAGTGCACCGCACCGAATTCAGGCCGAGCGATACCACCAAAGGCTTCCCTGCAACCCTTCGAGAGTCTGTCAAGATGTCCGAACCCGATCCCCCGACGCCCAGGAGCGCTACATACTGCGATATCATTCACGTCCAAGAAAAGCAAGTACATGCGACACAGCAAGACAACATCAGGTAGAACAGCGCGAGAACAAGAACGGGACTATACATACAGTGGGGGGCGAGACTTCTCCGAGTCATCCATGATACATCCAACATATCACTTACTCTATACCTACACGAGCCTACGAGTTATGAAACTGCGCCACCAGAGTGTGCCAGGGGTCAGGCTGTATATGGCCCGCCGCACCGTTATGCCCGACGTGCATGTAGTTCGCCGTATACGCTTCCCCCGCGGGATCGTATTGCGCGTACCCCTGGTGCGGATGTCCCTGCATCGGCGATATACCCGGGTCTATAGGCGACTGCGTCATCTGTTGGTGATGCGCCGCCGAGCCCATATTACCTTGCATCATACTCGAGTCGCCCATCGGCGCCCAGTAGTTGTTCATGTCCCCGTACGGCTGGTACGGCGGGTACACGTACTCCTGCGCGGGCGGCGCGTAGCTCTCCGGCTCCCGCTCGAAGCTCTGACTGCGCTCGTAGCTGTCCTGTGCGTGCGCCGAATAGCTTTGCCATGACGGCCCGGCGTCTGGCATGCTCGCGTCCATCGGCGCGGGGTAGTCCGGGAGCGGCGGGGCGTACGTGACGGTGGGCGAATGGTCGGGCGCGTCGCGCGGGCTCGAGCCGGCCTGCGAGCTCACGTCGCTCGGGGATGAGGCAGCGGGCGACTTGCGCGAGATGAGCCGTGTCCGACCCTGCAGCGCACCGAGCTCCTCGTCGTCGTGCGTCGTGGACGCCCCGTTGGGCGCGACGGGTCGGGAGCCTGTTGGGCTCGCGTTGTACTCGGACATGGCTGCTGCCGCGCGGGCCTTGAGCTTCGACAGCACGGGCTGGCCGCGGCGGAGATAAGTTGAATTGCAAAGCACTGTGCGCGGGGAAGGAGAGGCTTACCAGAACTTTGGCTGCGCGAGGGTCGCCTCGCACAGCGTCAAACAAACCGTAGGCCGTATCGAGCTGCGCCTGTGCGCTCCGGGCCAGCTTCATCGAAGGGCTCTTGGAGGGTATAGCGCCGAGCACGATCTGGGCACGGGGTTGGAACTCTTCCTCATATACGGGAGTAAGGAAGCAAGAGTACTCACAGCAGAAGAGAAGACGTGCGTAAAGTAGAACCACATGCGCGCGATGAGCTTCGGGTATTGAGAGTACATGCTCTTGATCAGCCCGACGTACGAGCAGGCGCTGTTGTATGCGGCGAGCACGGAGGGTGCGTACTTGTGGCTGAGCGGGTCCTCGGGAGCCTCCTGAAGCGCGGTAGCGAAGAACCCGCGGTGCATGTAGAAGATCGCTGCGCAAAGCGTCAGGGGGTGTCAAGCCTGCGTGGAACGAAGAAGCAAAGCCGCGGAGGATGCGACGCACTGATTTCCCGGATGGAGAACGCGCAATAGCTCTGGAGGTCCTGCTGGTACGTCGGCGACACGGCGTCGGCCTTGTTGCCGCCGAAGCCGCGCACGCGGAGCGAGGGCGGAAGGTAGAAATCGCGGATTTTCTTATCGAGCTCCATGAGCTGCCGGTGGCTCGGGAGCCGCGCGCCGAAGACCTGCTCGTTCACGACGCTCTGGCAATGCGCGGCAAATTGGTGCTTCCACGCCGCGACTGCAGGGCGCGCGTCGCTCGATAAGCCTGCTGGACGGGGGACGGTCGTTCGGGCTACTCACAGGACATTTCGGGTTCGTCGCCATCGCTCTTGATCACGGGTGCTTGGGGCAGCTGGCAATCGATAAAGGCCATCGACAGCGACGGCGGTCGGCCAAATGTGATGCTCTGCCACGGCAGGAAGGTGTGACTAAGAAGCCGGAAGCCAAAACCGTGGAAGCTGGACGCACCTGCCACGAATCGTACGTGAGCAGCTCATAAAACAACGATCTCCGCCTGAAGGCCTCGTCGGGATCCAAATTCCATTTGTTCCCGTCGCGATCTTCACGCTGCAGCATCAGTATGTTTAGCGAGTCTGCAAGTATGTTTGGCCTTACGCAGCCCGAGCTGCAAAGGGATTCGTTCATTCGCGGTTCACTCAAATTAATTAGACCACTAACAGTCAGCGCCATCTTCGTCGCAATACCCATAACTATCCAGCGCGGACCGTCGATATTCGAGAGGAACATGAAATGGCACATCACAATCTGTGCCCACGTGCTATGAGCAAGCCTCCGTGGACCTCGGAGCGGTGGCACTCACCAAGGCCTGAATAGCCGGTATTGTATGATGCTCCAATATCGAATCCAGGGACAGTGCCGCGCGGCCCAGCTGATAATAGCGTGCTGCGTCGGGTGATGGCATGCTGTCCTCCACGTTGAGGAGGCTGCCCATGGCGAGGACCATGAACAGGACGGACAACTTGTGCGAGTAGTCCGGATCTTGGTCAGCGTAGCCCGCGCCTTCGTAGAAGCGCGAGAACACCGTCTCGTTGAACTCGGACTCGGGTATCGGTGTGTACCTGCCCAGAAGCGGGTCAATCGCGCGATCTGCGCTTCTCGTTCTTATCACATACATCCAAGCGGCGTGTTTGAAGTATAGGTCCCCTAGTCGGCGCGCCTCCATCGCATCCGGCAGGCAGCTCGCTAGGTGCGAGCGGACGCTGGGAACCGACTCAAGTACGGTCTCACCAATCGGGAAAGTGTAACTTAGCCAAGGAAGCGTCGTGGGCAAGATCGCTTGGGGGTTCTCGAAGGTCGCCTCTTCTGCCTCTTCGTTCTGTACGGCGATTACTTTTTCAGACAGCGACTAAGTCCGCGCGACAAAAACCTACCTGCAGCAAATACTATGAAAATGTGGTAAGCTTCCATAACACGTTACCATATGACGGTTGCTTACCCATGCGTTCGCTGTTGTGCCGTAAAACTTTGTGTGTCCCGAGTCGGTGATAGAGCTGGTGCGCCTTTGCATCTAGATGCTATCCACATGCATATATAGAGCTCACTCACAGTGACCCTACAGCATCGATG
Source organism: Fomitopsis pinicola (assembly GCA_001931775.1). Lineage (NCBI taxonomy): Eukaryota > Fungi > Basidiomycota > Agaricomycetes > Polyporales > Fomitopsidaceae > Fomitopsis > Fomitopsis pinicola. The sequence continues at coordinate 137,096 of MPVS01000014.1, read as the reverse complement.
ACCTCTGCTGCTTCGGCCTCTCCCCGTTGAGGCGAATCCTCTTGGCTTTCCCGTTCGAGTGGCCTCTTGATTTGAAGGAGCTCTTCTGAGAGCAGAGGATGACCTTCAAGCGACGTCTTGCTGTGGGATTCTTGCAGAGCATCTTCGAGTTGTCGGACTCGGGACGATAGCTGAGTGATTTTGTCGTGCAGGGCCTCTGTGTTCGCTAAGACGAACCTATACGTCGTCTTAGCGGGCACTGAGGCAGTGACTGGCGATCATGTACTCACCTGTTGCCCTTGCCGGTGGTGAGGTGTCCTGCGGGTATCGTTTGTCAGCGCGCCCCTAGGATCGCCTCAGAACAAGGACCGACCATCGGGACATATAGCAGCACAGCCTTTTTTGACGCAACTCGTACACGGGAAAACCCTTGAACACCTTGAAAAGCGACGTCGCTTGGTGAGTATAGGCGAGGTTTGCGGTACGATGACCACGGACCGAAGTTTAAGCCTGCAGTCCCCGGCGTCAATGATAATGTTGGGTGCAGATGACGGAGATCCTCACCGTCTACACTCCGCACAAGAAAGAGGCGCGTTGCGCCGTTTGGATCGATTGACGAGGGAGTTGTTTGTGGACATTGTGTGGTTGGAGGGAGTGGCGGTCGTTGCGGACCTGCGAGACCGAGTAGGATCCGTCGCGTAACCTTACGCCGCAGCGTGACGCGCATCAGGTTCGATTAGCCAATTGGTGCTTCTCGGGGATGTGCCTGGTACTCACGAAGGGCAGAAAGGGGAACGAAGGGGATTGAAAGCTGAGGGAGATTCAGCTCATGTGGGGTGAAGCTGAAGAGGCATAGGATTGTGCTCGCTGGCGGGGACGACTTGTGACAGACCGCAGAAGACGCCAGGACCAGACTCGCGATCATTGGCACCCCCGTTTCGTGCAACGGCTGTATGCTGAGTCCCCGGGCATGCCTTATCTGGACGTCAATCTGACAAGACTTGCCGACCCGGATCGGAGATTCTTCCCTCCTATTGGCTCCCCCGCCTTTCCGAGTCCGTCCCTCCGCCTCCGACGCCTCCCTCAGCCACTGCAAATGCCCCCCGCCGCCTTCGACATGCGCCCGCCGTGACAGGCTGTACAGTGTCCCGACACCCTTCCGTCGCCATCTCACTCGCCACAAGTGCCCCCCGACGGGCATCGCGGCGCGGCACTCAACTTACGTGCGTGTCGCGGTCAACCTATATAGGCTCCCTTGTCATCCTCAAGTTGATATTCTCACTCGCATGCGCAGCGCCCTTAACGTATGTTTGGTCTTTCTACGCACGAGCGAACGATGTCACTTGTGTGGGCGCACCATGCTACACAGCCCGAACGAACAACGGGAAATTTGTGTCGCGAACAGGTTCCTCGAGGAACTTGATTCTTGTCGCACACCTTCTGCAGATGTCACCCGTCCCACTGTAGACCACACCTGCTAGCCATGGACATTGACGATTGTAGGTTGCATTTTTCGTGATCGCGTGCTGCAATCGCGAGGCCGTCACTGGCGTAGTACTGGTTACTAGTACTGGTTCTTCGCTTTCCGTCGACATGTTCAATAGCTAGGCAGCGCTCGAGCAGTTTGTGAACAAGCTTCATGATATGGAGCTATGACTGCGCATCCAGTACTGCGTTTATCGCTCTGCCAACCTTTGGGCATAGAGGATACCTGTTGTGAGTCGCGAGGGGGAACTGAAGTAGTACGTACCACACTTCCAAGCTTATCGACATCATACCTTCAGACATGAAAGGCCCATCTGCGGTCATAAGGAGCAGATGTAAGGTCGCGATTAAGCTTCTCTTCGGTAGGGGCAATAGGAAGCCCAGCAAATCGACTTGCTTTCAGCTCTCGTGCACTCACAAGTAGTCCTCGAGCCGGACCGGGAGGCGATTGAGGGCGTTGCCGCGAGCAGCCACGTGGCGTTTGGGTCCGCGATCGTGGAGGCCTAGAGCGGCCCCGCCCAACTGGTACTCACCCAACCCTCGCCGAAGCGAGCCTTGGATCCTGCGCGTCGCGACGGCGGGCGATGCGGCGATGAACATTCGCAGGTCTGGCGACAAATTGGTAGTAGAGTGCGAAGCGAGTACTGAGTATGTAAGCGGGCGCGGTTGCGTGATTGGACGGAGACTGGGAGGATCATAGGCAGCGAGGATGAATGCCATTTTGAGCCGCACGTTCCTTGTTCACCAACCGTCGTGATGCGGGGAGCTGTCTTCCCTTGCCACCTCCACTATGCTTGCTCCCCCAACGATTTCCATCCCGCTGCCCTCTAGCAACCTTTCTGAAACGGGCTCCCTCTCTGGCCAGGACCTCTCTGCGCCCAAGTTCCCCCACACCCGTGCACAGCTCGCATCGCTCGCGCGTCAATACAAAGTACCAGAGGTCTTCGAAGGCGACCCCGATGGAGATGACCCTCGCGTCGACTCGACGTTGGTGGGCAAGGTGGTCATGCTCTTGGGCAACGAGCGTGAAGACGAGTTGAAGTCGCTATTGAAGGATACATTCGGCCCGATAGATGAAGAAGACGTGAGTGAGATCTCGTCTATACCTATGGTTACTAGCACGAGGCATTTGTCCAATACATACTACCTTCTTTTACGTGAGGTGTTCTATCGAGATCGAGAGAGCCAGGACACCTGCATGTGGGGAGGTTTGCCTCAGTGATCGACATCGCTAAAGTGTGTCGCTTGCTCGAGATGCCGCCTCCAGAACGGAAATGCTCGTCCCTTTCCAATTGTTACACATCCTCATGCGCACGCTCCATACTTCTTTTACTGATGTAACTCCTTCGCAGCTTGAACAGCATGTCTTGGACCTTCTGCACAAACATAGAGATGATATGGACAATGTCCCCTTCCTCTTCCTTACCCCGACGCGTCGCCCCATTTCGCGCCCCTCTTCTCGCGCGTCAACGCACTCTGCTCGCCTTATCCCCCGCCCGGAGACTCCTATATCCGCCCCCGGCTCCCCTCTCGCCATGATATTCAAGAGACCGCACACGCCTCTGACGTCGCCCCTAGGCGTACAGCAGCAGTCGGCGTCCTACATGACGGCGCGCAGCGAATCTCCATCCATATCTCCTTTGATCACCCATGCGCAGTTCACGGCGAGCCTCCCCGCGTCGCCCATCGGATCGCCGCGCTCGCTCAATGCCAAAGCGCACGAATTTAAGCCCATACAGCGCCCGCTGTCGGCTGCATCATCGAATCCAGGATCACTGGCACAGCTCCGCGCTGAGACGCCCTCGCCTGACCTCTGGGCGCACAACCCGAGCCGTCCGACGTCCAAACTGGCCATCGCGGCGCCGCTGACGCCCGACAGTGCGCTCCTCCCGCGCGCGCTCACGCCNTCGGCAGGGACGCGAATGGGATCGTGCGCGGGGGGCGGGGCGGGTTTGGTAGCCCGACTGCGCCGGGCGGGCGGAATGGCCAGCGGTTCGTGAATGGGCGTCCGGTGCCCGGGGGCAATAGAGTCTGCCGGTACTTCTTAGCTGGCGAGTGTTTGCGTGCGGACTGCCGGTTCAGGTGAGGCTGTATGACATCCGATCAGTATTGAAGCTTGCTGAGGAGACGATTGTAGTCACGATCTAGAGCGAGCTCTGTGCAGATTCTGGCTCCGCGGCACCTGTGCCAAGGGCGAGAACTGCGAGTTCTTGCACCACCTACCGAAGGATGTCGACGTACCGGGCCTCAACCATGCCATGGGGCGCGTGGACATCAATGCAGACCCCGCTGAGCGTGCGCGGAGTGCGTCGCCAGACGAGTTCCCCACTCTCAATCATGTGGCCAACGCTAGCAACGGACGCGGCGGATTCCGCTACAACCGCGACAATGGCACGTTATATGACCCAGGGCGCACCCGCTTTGCGACCGCTGTCAAGAAGCCTATCCCGACAGCCGCTCCCATGGCTCCTGTTGTGCAGTCGCCCAAGGACCCTGCTCTAATGGCCGCTCGGCGCGAAGCTATGGGCGCGGCAGCGGAGCCACTGCATCACAATACGTCTATCATTGCGCCGAAACCGTCGCCTCGTACCAAGCTACGACCGCCGACTTTGTTGCCTACACTGCCGACTGGCGACGCCGTGAATCAGCTGTACATGAATTACCGGTCGAGGTGAGTAGGATTCGTCATGGCCATGTCGAGCTCGTAAGCTGACTGCGCGCGTCAGGGCGTTACGTCTCGGTGCCGCGCGCAACGCTTGTCTCTCTCGTGCGGCAGACGCCTGGAGGCGTGGCGACGGAGGCGCGGCGAAGCGGTTCAGTCGCGAGGGCCATGAGCTGAACGCAAAGATGAGCGCGGAGATGGTGGAGGCCGCTGGCAAACTCGTGCGCGAGCGGGCGCACCTCGCGGAGCAGGCCGTGCGTTCGCGCGAGGCCACTTGGTCTGACGACTATGGCGACCGCACGGCCCGCGGCCGCATCTGCGGCGCGGGTCTCGGGGTGTGCCTGGGAATTGCGAGCCAGAACGTCGGCGGGGAGAAGAAGCTTACGCCGGAGGAGCGGACGGAGGTCATGCTGGACCTGCACGGGTTGCACTCTGCGGAGGCTACGGATGTGCTGGAGGAGTTCTTGCTTGCTGTGAGTTGCTGCCTTCGTGTTCTTTACTCTGCAACACTCACGCAGCGGTGCAGCTCGAACGGGAGCATTTCTATGGCTTGGGTAAGTGTATTCGCAGCTCCATGCGCACTACGAGTCTTCTGACGGGCTGTTGGACAGCATACCTTGTGGTTGGTGAGGAGAAGCATACTGGCACACAAGATCCTGCTCGCGGCACCTCGCGGGTCCGCCTCGCTGCTGGTGTGCGCGAATGGCTACACCTATGGGGTTACCCTTGGAGCGAGCGCGACGGTGTCGTCTGCGTTGATCCCCTCACCCACCAGTGATGAGGTGCAAGACTACGATTATGGTGATCTATGGCTCGCGCCAGAGAACGGAAAATAGGACTGGAGAGTGAATCCCCCCTCTGTACGTGCTAGTACGTGTATGTATATAGACAGCTGGAAAGAACAGGCGGATGTACGAATATATATGGGAGCCGAGCAGCACAGATGGCAGACCCCGCCGCCTGGGTTGCTCGCTGAATTTTCTGGAACGGGAGGCGGGCGGGATGATCCCACCAATGTTGCCATCACGGATGTTGCTGTGTGGCAACGCCGCAACAACGCGGTGCACGCGACGGCGTCCCAGTTTGGTAAGTGCGACACTCCCGGCATGCCGTGCACGCGGGTTGTCAAACCGCGACTCTGCGCGGCGGTCTCTCTCCTCCTCCGCTGCGCTTGCTCCAACCCACCACTGCCACCATCCAGTGCTGGCACCGCCGCTGCTTACTCCTGAGGCGGCTGAGCCTACGCACAAACCACTCGCATCTACTCCTCGACTCCGACCATCATCATGTCCCCCGCACTAGTTATGTCCAACTCTGATGACTCTTTCGAACACGAGTTTCACGACGCCCTGTCGCCCAAGTCCGACCGGCCACATTCTATCGATCTATCCCTCGCATTGGAGCGCGAGCTCGAGAGCGAGTCCCTGCCCAACTCGCCCGCGAGGCCGGAGATGCGCGGCGGGCGGCCCCAGTCGTTGGACACCAACGTCCTCGCGTCGATCGTGACCCAGCTCCGCATCAACATGGAGGACCTCACCCGCGAGCGTGACACGCTCAAGAACGAGCTCTCCGAGACCAGGTTCCGGGAGGAGAACTTAAAGGGCGCGTTAGAGAGCGTCAACGACAAGTGTCTCCGCACGGAAGCGGAACTCACTGCAGCCAAGGCGAAGCACCAAGAGGACGAGGAATCCATCGGCATGCTACGCCAGAAGGTAGAAGAGAGCAGGTACGAGTGGCTTTGATGTGCGGACTGCAAGAACGATTGCTGATGTTGTCGTCTCCTAGGCGCGCCTTGATGCGCCTGCAGACCGAGAGCAGGCGCAGGAGCCAGATAGGCAATCTGTCTGTCGACCTCTCGCAGCCGGGGGCGACTGCAATGAACCCGCCTCCAGTATCGAAGCGTGCCTCCTTCACGCCTTTGACCGGCAGCCCCGTGCGTCCAGGCCACCGCCGGATCGTCTCGCTCTCCGATCCCGGTCTGGCAACCGCCCCGGCGTTTGGTGAGGGTGGCACCTGGCCGTCCTCGCCTGGCTTCCCGTCGCCGGACCCCTCGCAGTCCGCCCGCAGCCCGCCGCTCATGTCTGGACAATCGAGGAGGATGTCTGGGATGTTCGGCTGGGGCTCGGCGCAGCTCCCGGACGTGCCGTCGCTCGAGAACGTGGAGATAGACTCGCTGCGCAAGGACCTCGAGAAGATGAAGGAGCAGCTGGAGGAGAGCAAGCACGAGCTGAGCGAGGCGCAGGAGGCACGCGAGGCCTCTGAGAGCTGCGTGCGTGCCCTTCGCACGTTCATTGCCGAGAATAGTGTGGGCGAGCAGACGGCCCGGTCGAGCATCCGCGCTGTGACGAGGCCTAATGTTGCCCCTGCCACGGCCCAGCAGGGTGCTGCTGCCTCGCGCTGGGGCTTTAAGCTCTGGGCGACCCCCGAGACTCCCGCGAACACGCCCGCGGTTGCCGCATCGGGCGCTGTGGCCCCCTCGCCGGTTGGACGCAAGTTGACTGGCTTCTTCAGCCCCAGGTCGAGCATCTCGTCCACTACGGCCCCTCCTGTGCGTCCCCGTCCGGAGGTTGCCTACCAGGGCTCCGATACTTCGTCCATCGCGGAGTCCACGACGGAGCCTGTGAGCCCTGCCTCCTCCATGCCCCAAGCGAACGTCCACGTTCAGGACGCCGAGGGGTCTTCGATCGATTCGATCGCACTGCCGGAAGTGAGCACCAAGCCTGTGGCGGTCCCCGCCTAGGTCGCCTCGTCTCAGGCGTTATGCATCTCTGTTTGCCACGCGCCTGTCGTCAGCCCGGCGCAGATAGCATGGTCATGGTGGGTTTTGGTTTGTTAGCGGCATATATGGATCATCTGTACACATACACTACACCCACGGATCTCTTAGTACGCATCCCTTTACGACCTAGATATGTACTATGGTTACCATCGTTTGTTCGTATTGTACACTAGCACTTGAGAATGGAACATTCAGACGACGGGTCCTCCTCGTCAACCCCGCACCTTGAAGCTTGCACCCACTGGTGTCTGAGTTGTGTCTGGCACAAGAAGGACGCGATCACGTGTGGCTCATGCGTCGCGTCTCCCCCACATCCCGGCACAATCTCGTCCCATGCCGGTGCTGTACAGTGTTTTCGAAACCGAGTTGCAACCACACTAGCTGGATAGTCTACCTCTGCATACTTCTCAACCAACTTACACTCCAGTCCAAAAGAAACCATGATATAGAAGTGTCTGTATGACGTACTCAACCTAGCCTTCGACGCGTAGTTTATCATCTGGAAGGCAAGCATGTATAGCAAGAAGGTGAAGGAGCGTCATTTATCGTCCATTGATTGTCGCCGTCGAGTCTCTCCTGACCGTCATCTTGCCTGCCTCGTCATCGGGTATCCGATTCGGATGGTCCGGTATATTAGCAATCTCTGCCTTGGCCTCTTCCCAAGCGGCGAGGTTCTGGAGGTTGCAACGAGGAAGGTGAGGTATGGGATATGATATGAACAGGACGACGGACCTTTGCACACCAATCCCGATGACTCCTCGCCATGCTAATCGTCATCTCCCTCAGGTCCGCAACCTTCTGTCGCTGGAAGCGGTCGAGGTCTGCCTGGATTGTCGAGCTGGAGTACTTCAGGTCTTGCGCTGCCAGATGCAGGGCATCCTCCAGCTGCACGTTCAAGGTGAGTTGCGAGGGCTCTTCGACGTGAGAGCGACATTGTACACACCTGCGAAATCGTCTCCCGTGTCTTGGTGATGTTGTTCCGTCGCGCCGTCTCGGGATCGACGTCCATCATGCCATGCAAGGTATAGCTAAGCGCGCTGAGGAGTCCCATCCCAGGCGCTCGCCTCCTGACGGGGTTCGGTCCTGGATGTGGCGGAAGGTACACAGATGACGGCGCTGGCTGCGGGGACCTGGCACTATCGCTACCCTCCGCAGTATCCTCCTCCGTGTCATCATCGTCGTCTCCGCCGGCTTTACTTGTCCGCGACGCACTCAGGGTGCTGACGCGCCCTTGACTCAACGCCTCTTCCAAGCGCTTCGCCTCACGTTCGCTCTTCTCGAGCTCGTCGAGCTGCTCCTTCTTGGCTTCAAGCTGGTCTTGGGTCATCTCGTATTGTACGTGTTTCTGGTGCCGGTATACGAGCAGCTTCTTGATGATCTCCGCGAACTGGCTGTATTCGTGCAAGGGCTCCGCCCAATCTTGCTCGAACTCTTGAAGCTAGTACCGTTTATCAGATGACCCTCCGAAGACAAATGGGAGTCGCCCACCAGCTTTGTCGTAGACATATATGTAGCGTCAATGGCTTGCCCAGTCTTCTCTATTGCAGTCGAGAGATGTCCGCTCTCATTCAGACTGAACCCGTTTAGGTTCGCGCCCAAATCGGAGTGGTCAGCAGCGTAGTCTTCGTACGCGCCTCTTTAGTCGGCTGAACGCAGGAGAGCGGTAATATACGTACCCGACCACCGTTTCATGGTTCGTCGCGTGACCTTCTCCATGGGGCCGCTGAGGTGCGCGGCGAACTTGTTGGTGAAGACTTCCGAATCCAGGAAACGCTGATCCGGCCTTCGCAAGGGATGCGCTGGTGACGGGTTCGGCAGGGCTGCGTACGCAGGGGAGGCGGTCTGATCAGTCGGGTTATGTGACGGCGCCTTCAGGATATTCTTGGGTAGCAGTGACAAAGGTGGCGAGTGGAGAACCTCCGACTAGAATATGGCTCAATCAACGAACACGGATGCGGCGCGAACAGCGTGCATACCCATGACACTTCGCCATCCAAGAACCTGTGGAAGATGTGTTCGTTCGACAGGATCGGGTGGCGGGCGATGCGGTTGAGGAACGTCTGGAGCATGCGCTTCCGCCGCGCGATCATAGCGGCGTCCTCCTTCGCCTTGGCCTGCTTGATCGCGTAGTCCCCTATGCTTTGCTTTGATGGGATTGGAGGTATGATGAGTGTTGGGTATAGTTTGACTAGGCACAATCTCAACGACTCGAACTCGGAGTATCGGTGCTGCGCCGAGGTATTCTATGCTTCACGTTAGATATGACTTCCAGCCAAGGATATGGACACGCGTACTCCTGCTTGAATGATATATGCGATATATGGCGAGTTGGAGTTGATGGATGTCTTGACTGCGTCTACAATCTATGGAGAGACAGCGCGTCCATGAGTAGTTCGTGTGTTTCTGAACGTGGTCCGGGCACCAATTTCACTCACCAATATCTCCACATCCTCTCCTGAATGTAACCACTGGTCTCGCGCGCAGCAGAACTCGCTCTTGAACGTTTGCGGCTGCCTGTGCGAACCTTGCGAAGGAAATGTAGGTCGCCTCAAGGATGGCGACTGCGGCGGAGAGCTCAGAGCCCGAGGAGTGGGTGGCAGTGGTGAAGGGGGCTCGGAGACAGCAACTCTAGATGAAGAGGACGTGTCGGAGTGGTTGCGCTCAGGCTCTGTCTCGAAAGGGTTCTCATCTTCAAAGCCGATGTCCATCGTGACTGTGAAAAGAGTGTTTGGGAGCCTCAAAGAGACGAGATGCAAAACAAGGTTAAGCAAGAAGGCGCAGAGACGAAATGGAGTATGGTCGCGGGCGACGGGAACAAGCTCGGCTCGGCCGCAGTGCTCGTGCGTCACGCTAACCCAACGTGCAGGCGCCCATATTCAGCCACATCTTCAGCCACACGCGGCCGTCTCACCTCTCTTGACGCATTCTCGACAAGACATCGGCATGAAACCTCATTCATTGACTGAATCACTTCGTTGCAGGTACATACAGCATGAGGATCAATGGCTTGGGAAAAGAGGGGAAAGGAACGAGGGGCAGGGATTGACGGCAGCGATACGTTGGATGGAGAGGAACTTCAAGACGAATGGAGGGAACGACACGATTATCGACGAGGAATGAACGACTTGGCAAGAGGTATTACAGGTACGCACAACACTACAGCTGTACGATTGGCGGCGCGTAGGGATACAACACAATGCCTGGGATGGTTCACAGGCCAAACGACGGTGACGATGAACCCGCGTAACTGCTCATGCGCTGCATAGAGCCAGATGCGCGCGATTTGTGGTTCGGATGGTGGTGGTGGGTGCGGAACTGGGCTTGATGGCGGGGTGGGAGTGGCTTGTTCGTCATCTTGCGCTTCATCATCGCCTTCTCTCTTCTCAGTTCCTTCTTTGGCGGCCTGAAGCCGTGCTGCGGACTCGTGGACGTCGGCGTGCGGTCGCCGTCACGAGTCAAGAGCTCGAAAGGTGGGCCGAGCGTGTTCAAACCTTTCGCTTTTCCGCGACGGCGGGCTGAGTTGGACTTCTTCTCAGCAGTCTTCGTCGGGGTGAGCAGTGCATCGATGGAACTCATGCCGCCGAAGACGCTCAAGCCTGTGTCCGAGGCGGAGCCATCGATCTTGTTGAATTCACGAGTCCTGCGGAACGTGGCCATAGGGATGCGGTCCCAACGACTGAGCAGGGAGTCACTAGTCGCAGGGCTCATCATCGACGACGCCTCGTAGAGCTGTGCTTCGTGTTCTTGCGATATGGGTTCGGAGTCGAGGAAGGAGGCGTCGAGCACATCGTCGAGGTCTATTACCTCGGCGGACGACATCTCGGACATCTCCAACTGAGACTCTGGCACAGCTTCTTCGGATGACTGGGTGGAAGAAAGCGCTGCATCCGAGGAAGTCTGAGGCTGCGTGTCGGTCAACGAGAAGTTGAGATATGCAATCGAGGTGAGACGTACCACGCCAGATTTCATCTCATTTGAGTCGGTACCCGTTGTCGAACGGTGGCGTCCGCGTGCAACCTTCGACCTCGGGAATGGGCTAGGCACAGAAGGGCCCTTGCCGTCGATGACTGCAGACGCCCGGGGACCTTGCTCGGGAGACATGAACTCACCCATGGCAGGAAGACCTCCGACTCGTTTCCGCGCTGGGGTCTGCGCCTCGGCGAAGGATCTCTCCATCTCTAACTCTTCCATCTCCTCCGCGAACACCCTTCCAGCAAGGATATCAGCGGGCGTAGGAGCGGGCGACCCCTGCTGACCGGCATACGATGCCAATGCGATGCGCAAGCTCTCGGATGCGTTGGGGGGGATTTGCGGGGCGGGACTTCCGGCATTGCTGATCGTGGATTGAGGATCGACGGTAGACACTACAGTAGGCCAGCGGAAGAGCATCATAGCGCGAGAGTTAGGTAGGCCGTCCGGACCGATGAGTTCATCTTCCGTTGTCTCGCCGTCGCTCTCATTCAGCATCAGCTCGTCGACGGTGGCAGAGTCATCGTCGGTAGAGACGCCGTCTTGCATCTCGTCCTCCGTCTCGACCTGCATCTCGATGTCGCCTTGGGACTGAAGGCCGAGGTCGCGTGTGTGCTGAGGTGATGTAGTCGTGAAGAATACTTGACCATCCCAACCGAACGAGAGATCGCCCAGCTCCAAGCCGAACTCAAACTCGCCTTGGCCTCGGCGTATTTGCACGGATGGGTCCATATCCATCAGCAACAGCGCGTCCTCTTCGTCGGCGCTCATCGAACTCACGAAATCGTAATCCGACGAGGGAGCGAAGGGATCGCGATGTAAGGGTTCCGGTGAAGAGTCCGAGTCCGAGCCATCGAGATTCGCGAAGAATAAGTCGGCGTCGAAGGACGACTCCTCATCGTCACTCCACCCAGCGCCCCTCCCGTCACTGAATGTGATGCCGATCCGACTGCTCGTCTCGTCGTCGTCGTCCAAATCCGCGTCCTCGAGACCGGCTCCCTCGGTGTCCGCATCCACGTCCGCGTCCTGCTCAATTTCCTCGTCAGTGTCTTCGTCCGACGCCTCACTTCCTCCCTCACTACTATCATCGCTCTCAACGTCTGCATCCTCGTGACCGAGACCCACGCTTCGTTGGCGAGGGCGAATCTCCCACCTCTTATGCCCACCGTCTGATCCCGACGCTTTCCGCGCCTGAGGCTTACTCCCCTCCTCGTGCACAATGAGGCGTGTCTCCTCCTCAAGGTCTGAGTCGAGGGGGGACAATGAGGACTCAGAATCAGAAGATTCCGAGGAGCTGCTGGGCGACGAGCTCGACGCGGCGGAGACGAACGTCGGGTACTTGGCCGATGCGCCATCGTCGCTGTAATCGGCTGACGAGTACGACCTGGGCAGGCCCTTGACCAAGGGCCTGCGTTCGGTCGTGGTTTTGCCCCTCTGCCGCGGCACCTTCTTGACGGAGGCCGAAGGCTTCTTGGCGGGCATATATTTGGCAGGATGCTTGCCCTTCCCAGTATACGCCTGCGCCGGGGCGCTTCTCCCGCTGACCGCGTCGTGTGCGTAGCTGCCTGAGGCATTTTGAGCGGCGAGTGCAGCCTTGGCAGCCTCCCGCGCCGCGACGACGGCCTTCGGGGGACGGCCTCTGCGTTTTGGAGCGGTAGGGTCGAGGACGCCAAGCGCCAGATGGTGAGCGCTGGGAATTGGATGCGGTGACTGTTCGGTCGTTGTGGATGATGTGGACGCAACGGAGTTTCGCAACGGGTTCACACCGCTGACTGAAGAACCCTGAGCGAGATGCGAGCGGTGTTTCAGGCTCGGGGGGAGGGTAAGCTTGATCTTGAGCGACTGCAGGCCACTCGTATTCGTACTCCCCGACGGCGTCGCCGAATAGCCGTTGAAAGTAGAGGTAGAGAGACCTGAAGCTGCGGTTGCGCTGATGCTGTTTGTCTGCGAGGGCCTTGACCTGTTCTGGCAGGTGCACTCGCTCTCGCAGACGGGACATATGTCGTCCTCGTCGTCCTCCGGCGAGAGGGGGTTGAGGCTGGCCCCGGTAGCGACGCCTACGATAACGGGACGAGAAGCCGGCATTGGAAGAGCTTGCGATTTTGGAGGATCTACAGAAAAGGATCAGCACTGGCTCCACGGGCATACATATGATACAGTTGGGTGAGCGCAGTGCAGGGGGAGCACGCGAGCAGTCAGCGCGAGGGTCGAGGCAAAGTTATCGATCGCAAGTACAATCAGGCTAGGTTCTGTCGGCAAAGCCGAATGGATTGCGATCGAGACGCAGCGTAAGGGTGCGGGAAGGGGGAACATGAAGCAACGAGGTATGGTGCCTGTGAAGTAGAAGTGGGGAGGGAACCACATACACGAGGTGAAGTTCTTTTTTGCCATGTTTTGCCAGCACAAAGCATTGGGTTTGCAGAAAGGTGTCCAGGTTGGCTGGCTGCAGGGTGCCCGGGGCGGGTAGACGAGATGAGGGTGAAGCGCAAAATGCTCCGGCGGGAAAAGGCGCTTGCGCAACCGAAACTCGATCCGACTCAACTTTCCTTCCGCCACTCCACGCGCCCCCTCAGCCTCGCCGCTGCCTCGCCTCATCGCATCAATCGCATCTTCAGTCTGGACTTATTTATTCTTCGGACCGTCTCTTCCTCGACCAACACTGTCAAACAGGCAAGAGCTCGACGTTCAACCGGCACCCTTGTTCAGCGTGTCGTAACATGTCGCGTTAGTCCCTCAGTGTACAAACCATTGTATCCGTTCCGCTCACAGCTCCTCCGCAGGCCTCACCCTCGCCCAGCAGCTTGCCCAGTTGGCCGAACCCGCGCCTGTCGGTAGGCACGGCACTCCCTGATACGTGGGTATTGCTCATCGCTATTTGATCATCAGACCTCGACCCCGAAGACGTGCAGGCAGGCGTGGACCCGGAGGAACAGCCGGCCATTGATAGTTCTGCGGCCAGAGAACACTATATTGAGGTCGCGTGAGTGGACACCGTGCATCTATCGCTGCAGCGTGCTAACTATGCACTATTGTGCTCTCCGCAAGTCCGTCCGCAATACGTAAATTGCACGACAGTGTCACGGACCCAAAATATGACGGCGTGCGCACAAGTCGCAAGCAACTACTAGAGGAATCGGACGAGGACATCACCAGCGATGATGAAGATGTAGATGGGCCAGTACCCAGTCAGGAGGAGGAAGATTCTTCCGAAAATGAACGTGGTACAGACGAAGACGAAGACAGCGAAGGCGCAGACGAAGGCAGCTCGGCTCTTGAAAGGAGCGGCGAGGAAGCGACACTCTCAAAAGTTGGCAGTCTACCTGTGAATAGCACCGAACTCAACGGCGACCTTGCGTCGAACCTACGCAAGACTCGGGAAGAGGACCGGGAGAAGGGAAAGGCCGTGTCCTGCCAGATCGTACGTCATTCTATCCAATCACGCAGACATTAGCTGGATCCTGAGCGTCTCATTCACAGGCCTTATGGGAGAGTTTGCTCGACGCACGGATACAGATGCAGAAGGTGGTGACAGCAGCAAATCGATTGCCGACGGTACGTATGCAGATAACATGCCTTGCTGTGCATGCACGCAACACTCATGCGTGTACGATAGGGATCATATCTCAGCGATCTCTCCCAGCACGACTCTGCGCGGGCAGCACTACAGGGTATGTTCGGCGAAGCCGCCGCACTTTCCGCAGAGCTATTCTCGCTGCAGGAGGTACGTGTTTTTGTGGTTCGCGCTCTGGGCTTCGCCAATCCTCGTGTAGGGCCTTCTCAGGGACAATGAATCTATTGAGCCTCCCCCACGCAAACGACGAAAGGTGGACCCAGAGCAGGACTCCCCGTATGACTATCCCGGCCACCTCCGTGATCTGTCCGCGGCTGCTTCAGCGCTGGAAGCTAGCTACCACTCGCACCTCGTTCACACGCTCACAAAGTGGTCAGCCAAGGTGCAGGCCGTCGCCCCAAGTGTACTCCTCGGCAACAAGACTGCCTTCAACAAGGACGACAAGAGCAAGATGGGAGTCGTAAGTATGGTCGACGACAGCCTGCGCACGGACAGCGCCAAGCTGCTTGCGCGAACCCGGACGCGCAGGAACAACACCAAGCGCCTCGAGTCAGCTGATCGCGAAGACAAGCCTCGTGGCGGCGATGACGGCGATGACGAGGAGAAGGAAGACCCAGAGCTGTTCGACGACCTCGACTTCTACCAACAACTTCTCAGGGATGTCATCAAAGCTCGCACTGGAGACACTGGGGAGCAGGACTGGATGGCGCAGCAGCGTGAGCGGAAGGCGAAGAAGAAACTCAAGGTCGACACGAAGGCGAGTAAGGGGAGAAAACTTCGGTACGAAGTGCATGCGAAGCTACAGAATTTCATGGTTCCTGTACCCGTGACCCACGGGGGGTGGCACGAAGAGCAGATAGACGGATTGTTCAGTTCTTTACTTGGAGCGGGCTAGGTGTAGTGTATGTATAGACGTCGTCTGCCCTTCGTGAAGACGTACTGTATGCACTTGCCAGGCTTCGCGAACACGTCCGAATGCGCAACGCGGCCCCGAGAAGCAGATATTATCGAGAGGTGCTATATAGTACACAATATACAAATGGTCCAGTATACAGGGTCCATGCACACGACAATCAGGGTGACACTTGCGTGTGGCCCGCAAGTCCTACCACAATTCGTAGTCGAAACGTTCGAGCTGAGCGTTGGCATCCTCAACGTCTTTTTGGGCTTTCTTCCTCATGTAGAAGATGGGACAATCCTTGCTCGTACAAAGGACATCCTATGGCAGCAATTATCAGCATTGGGTCGTACACTATTTACGGTGCACGCACCATATGCAAAGAACCCTGGCAACGCTGGCATTGTGTCCAGAGGCGAGAGAAGCGTACTTGCATGTCTGATGTCGCGGTCACCTGATCACACTGCATCAGTGCCCATTCTATTGCGCTCGCACGACATCGCTCACCTGCTTCTGGAACAGCTCTCCTAATCTCGGTCTGCAATTGTTGCAAACGGCGCCATCTGCGTGATCGTTAGTCAGAAACGCGCGGGAATGGCGGGCGTACACGTACTCTTCATGCTGTTATTGGCTCGCAGTGGCGTCTTGCAGCCCATACACGTCGCAGTCTTGACCGCGAACTTCATTAAGCCGCCAACCGTCGGGGTTGCGATCTGAATTGTCCTAGTGTGGTCACCAGACACTGCATAATGGGCGTCAGTCGACATGCACCTCGAGGGACCACCGGTCATGCGACTCACACAGTGACGCGGCTTTCTCGCCAAGGATAGGTTCGAAGATCCTCATGAGAGGATTGGACAGCTGATTCTCGAGATAGTACTTCGTGTCTATTGGGATGTTGTTCTCAAGGACATAGATCGGATCCTCTGACTTCTCGTACGCTGCAGCGCCTAGAGAACAAGTTAACATCCAAGAATATCAGCCCGGGAGAGAGGGGCCGCACCCTTCACGCCCTTGATAATAACATACGCTACACGATCACCAAGTGCAGGCGCAGAGCCTGCATCGCGCTGTCTCATTCGCTCCGCTAGCTCTGCGTGTGCTTGCTTGGCAGTGTAATCTAGGCCAGACACGTGAGCCAGCGTGGACGAGACAGAGAGAACGACGGACGTACCAGTCTTCGCGAGAGCCTTTGTGATGACGAGCTGCGACATATCGACTTTGTTCTGCAAGAGGTCTGCAATAATTTGTTTGGCAAAGCTGAGCAAAGGATCAGCGACACGTTCATATGACATTCTAGGGCTACTTACTCTTCCGCCCCCTTGACATCGCGGTCGATTAGCATCTTGTGCAGGCAGGTCTCGATCACCGTAGAGACAAGACGGCAATTGTCCCGTCGGACAGTCTGATGGACGCGTTGAACAAGCAGCTCATGCGCAGCAGCTTTCGGTACACACCTCAATACCCTTCGTGTCCATCTTGTCGTATTTCTCCGGCCGGGTCCAGTACAGACCTGCATAACGCTTCTTGCTGATGAGCAAGTACGGGAAGTATACTTTCTCGAACTCGAGCTTGATTGGCTTGATGAACTTCGCTGTGACGAAGTCTGCAGCCTGACTCCCTAATACCGGCACTTCAGTGAGCAACTATGGGCCAGAGTATGGTCCAGAGAACGCTTACCGAGCTCCATCACTGTGGGCAGGTCTGTGGGGCCAAATTTGACCATGACCGAATCTGTATCACCATAGATGACCTCTGCATCATGCGAATGTCCGTTGGCGATACAGTATTCAGCTTCCACTTCCTAGATGACGGGTGAATATTCTTCTATCGATCGACCGTTGACCGCTCAACGGACCTGCTTTGTCTTCTCGATCATTTGCCGCCCATACGCCGTAGTACTCGAGGAGATGGCCAAACACGGTAGCTTGCCGATGGTCGCACCCGTGAAACCGTACACCGAGTTTGCACTGATCTTAAGTGCGAGTTGCCTACCGTCCAGCACGGCACGCTTGAAGGGGTCAGTCTCTTTCTTCAAGTCAGCCTTGGCACGTTTCCGGGCTGCAATGAGGTCCTCTAGGATAGTAGGGAGAAGGCCCTTGCGCCGAGTAGAAGTGACGAAGAAGTCTTTTTGTTGGATGAGCAACGCGTTCATACTAGCAGATAGGAAATGCGCTCGCCATTATTCGGAGTCTGGATGTAGTCCTTATCCTTCACGAGACCAAGCCTGTCGATGTCCTTCTTGTGAACGAGCGTCGTGTAGCAGAGATTATGCGCCATCATGATGGAGGGATACAGGGAGCTGAAATCCAGCGTTGCGATCGGTACGTCGTAGTAGCCCTTCTTGGGTTCGATGACAGTGGCGCCCTCATATTGCTCATCCGTACCTAGAAGGCGGCCGTGAAAACAGACACGCAGACATATCTCGTGGCGCCATACCTTCCCCTTTCATACATGGGACGAGGTAACCATCATGGTTGGCCTTGCGATAAAGCTGCGACAGCACTTTGATGGATTGCCCTCGTGAAAGCAAGTAGTTGAAGGGCACGCCTGTGACACGAGCCATCTCGGTGTAGTTGATGAAGCACATAAGCTTGTCTATCAGCCTCTGCGGTAGGTACGCATCCTGCCATACTAATCAGGATGCGCACTTCTCGAGTGTACGTGTACTCACCTTCAGACAGTATACGGCCAAACGTCTCCTCGACTCTGGAGTCCCGTTCTGCAGCTCAGTGATGACAGAATGGTGTACGTCTTCCTTTTGCTCGCCAAGGAATTGGGCGCAAACAGAGTTGAGCGTGTAGCTACGCAGCTTGTGCTCGCGCTGCATGTACTGGAGTACATCAATCTGCAGGCGGCCATCGAGGACGGTGTCCTTCGAGTCGCGTTGACCGAATGCCTTCGATGAGAAGTGTGTCTCCTTCGTCTGAGCCTTGGTACCTACGCGGTGACATCAGTAACCTGCTTGAGGAAGAAGTCCAAAGCAACTGACCCTTCATGCGGCCGAGGAGAGGGAACTTGTCAGCCTTCAGCGCTTTGGCACGGTCGAGCAGGTACGGGAAATCGAAGTTGGCGATGTTGTACCCGATAACGACGTCGGGGTCGACCTCCTCTACGAACCGCTGCCAAGCGCTAAACAACTCCTTCTCGTCATCGAAGCTCAGAACCTGCGACCCGACGATATGAGAGCAAGTGTTGAGCGTAAAGACATTGCGAATGAAGGGCTTGCTCTCCCCTGTGAAGTGGCGGGGGTCGGTTAGGGTAGCACAGGGAAGGCGTAGTGAGTCACCGACCTTGGCGGGTCACCATGCTTGCAATCTGGATGACAGGGTCGATTTGTGCCTCGGGGAAGATGCCCTTACGCCCCGCGCATTCGATATCGAAGCTCAGGATACGTAGAGGCGCGATCTTCTGCCACTGGCCTTCGGGAGTGTGCGAAACGAAACGGTCCCAGCTGCCAACAAATCTCAGTATTGACAGCATCCATAGGCACTCAACACTGACCGCACGGAAAGTTCGATTTGACAGTGCGACCTCTTCTTGCTCTCAGGGGTCAGCTTGTAGCTGCCGGCAGGTACCTCAATCCAGTTCATGCCAACGAGCTTCGTGTCGATCATGAACCGCAACGTAAATTGGACGTTGCTCTCAAACGTGGTTGTTATGTCCTTGAAAAGGTCGCGGAAACTGCATTCGCCGCGCTCGAATATGCGTATATAACCCAACCCGACTATCAGTATTCGTGCATCCGGACTTACGGCGCGAAGACTTATCTCGTATCCTTGGGACACTGCGTGGCTCGGTGCATGTGATCTTGACGAAGACGATTCGGTCGTCGCCCCTGTAGCCCCAGAGACTTCGCCGCTTGATGAGCTCCACGCCTTTCACGCCGCCACCGCCGGCATTCTGCCAGACTTGAGCGACAACAGACCTATGAAAGCGAGCCACTTACATTCAGGTATTCTGTGAAAGCATACGCGTCGCTCTCCGTGAAACCACGAGGTGCGGGGACGTAGAAGTAGGGCAGAAAGTCCGTAATATTGGCCATGACGCTGTGGCCCGCCTGGGAGACACACATTGAACAAATGCGCGCGCATAATGAGATTGAGGCTCACCTCCGTCACCCCAAAGATTCGGAAGCCTACTGTACCACCCTCATAGCAGTCGTCAACGTCAATTTGTTGGAAGACTGTGAAGGCAGCTTAAAGCATGAATCGGGTGATGCGCGGTGCACTTACTAATGGCATCTCGCTGCTCGTTGATCGGTGCGAGTTTAGGTCGTGGCCAGCAGTCAGCTCCACCCTCAACATCTGTACACACGTTGAAGAATGACGAGTATGATACGCTGTTCGTCGTACCTTTGGCTTCGCCCGCATCTTCCTTCAGGCGTTCTAGCACGTCCGCAAATGACGGCTGATTGGTTGGCTGAGAGCCTTGAAATGAGTCCCCTCCGAGCTTCCTTCGTTTTGCCAAAGGTTGTGCATGTGCACCATTGGAGTCGCCGAATGTTTCCGACGCGGTGCTACATTCATGTGGTGAGTAAGGGTTGTACGCAGAGTAACTGAGGGATCCATCGCTCACCGCGTCAGTGGGACGTTCTCCTTCGTAGAGCTAGATACGGTACTAGATATTGTCGCCATTTAAACGCGTTCTAGCTGACGATAACAAGGGCGAGGGGAGCGTACGCGACGCGACGAGGAGATAGACAACTTGAAGGGGCGCCAGCCACGAGACGCGTCTCGGTTAATAGACGCGATGGCGCGCTTGGCCCTGTTTGTTCTGTGGCGGGCACAACAACGCGGTCACGTCCTCACGCAGCCTTGCGCGCGCGCCGCATGGCCCAGTTCGTGACCAGACTCCGAGTAGCTCTGTTGCAACGCAAGTTATGTAGCACATCAAATCAGAATATAGTACTTCGGTACGCGATGCAGGGGATCTCGGCACTGCTCAGACTCCGGAGCTCTGCATTGGCATCAGGGTTTCCTCGAAACTGTGAGGGCTCGAATGCGCTACTGTGAGAGAATGAAACTCGGCCCGGAGGAGGAATCTCTGGAGAGCTCGTAGGAGAGATTCTGACTCGGCGCCAAGAAAATTTCTCTGGGGAGCCCAATTCAGATGCTTTGCCAATGACAGGAGGATCGAGAGCTTATGTGAGCAACGGCACGGTAACGGCTCACACAAAAACGATCTCAGACAGATCTTGCGCCACATATGCCCGGTGCCCGGTGCACGGTGCACCACACTGAAGCCACCACCATGAACAATATCCTATATACTCACAGAAGCTGAATCTGTGCACTTGCTGGATTTGTCACGAAGATCGGAGCATGCTCCAACCCGGGGATGCTCTCGCCGCAGACCTGTACAAAATGTGGGTCCACTTGCTCTCGACTTATAAAGCAGATAGTATGTTGTAATGCCGTGGCTATACTAGACAACTGACACAATTACAAGGGCTTTTGGAATAATATCAGCACGGTCAATTGATGCTCAACACCAGAGGAAACTCCCCCTCTCATATTCAGTAACTATACTACTGTAGTGGGCCCTGAGCAAGCCACATTTGCCGTAAGAGTTCCAGTCACCCGCCTTTCGCGCTAGAACTTCTAGAGCCCAACACATACGCCACACGGCAGGCGTCTTGATTTGATGTCCGAGGCTGCCCGAGGCTCCAGTCTCGGCGCTGAGAAGCAATTCAGACCTCGCTCGAGGACGCTCTTGAATGAGCCTATGCCGACAGACGCTCATTGCCCGTATTGACGCTCTGTGGGCAAGAGGACTACTTGTGCAATGGCATAATGCCTCAACCAACATTCGAGTTTCAGGCGGTCCGAGTCAGCGATGATCTGACGTCCAAAGGCAGCAACAAGGCGACAATGTCGATCACTGACATGGAAATTACATGGTTCAATGTTCATTAGTGCAGGACAGTACAGAACTAAGTACGCAGTTTTTTTTTACCACCGCAAAGATGAGACTTCGCGCAGCACTAGATGTCATAATGGCAGGTCTCAACGCAAGGTGAACCACACGGCATGCCTATGTGGGATGGTGCAACTCAGAGTTAGGAGCCCTGATGCTCCTAAGCTTCTTCATCAGCTCGCTCAGATTCTATGATCCATATCCCGTATAGTATGTCGCGGCCACTAAGATAGTCATTCCATGCAAAAAGTATATGTGGTCCTCCAACCAAGCCTTA
Organism: Fomitopsis pinicola; assembly: GCA_001931775.1. NCBI lineage: Eukaryota > Fungi > Basidiomycota > Agaricomycetes > Polyporales > Fomitopsidaceae > Fomitopsis > Fomitopsis pinicola. The sequence continues at coordinate 115,557 of MPVS01000014.1, read as the reverse complement.
TCCTCATCCACCACAAGCTCCGGGCCGTTCACGACGGACAACTCCTTCAGCGATGTCACAACAAAGTCATCGTCCAGATCGCGGGCGAAGCCATTGGCCGCGTGCTGGGCGAGACGTCCTTCCAACATCTTGCGAACGTCATGGCTACTGAATTTACTACAATCCCGGATGATCGGGCTTTATGCATGTACTGGGAAATCCACGCGGTACCATGCTTCAGCGATGGTCGGGACAAGTGTTGAAAAACAGTGGGCGTGAGTCCGTCGCAGCTTTCGAGCTCCAAGTAGTAGCACGAATCGCCGTCCCAGGCTTCGAGGAGTTTGCGTAGGTCATAGGAGGAGGCGATGTCCTTCAGCGTCATGTTTGGTGTCGACAAGCCAGCCGGGATGTCCTCGAGTTCAATTGAGGTATTTGTGTGTATCGAGCGGTAAAAAGAGACGTCGCCGAATAGTCTATGAACCTTCGCGATAGAAGCGCCATCCACCCCACGAAATCCTACGATTATCTCGTTCCAATCATCATTTTGCAGCGCACGTCCATCGTCCGCACGATCAAGAGTGAGATCTTGCAGATCCAATCTTACGAGGTCGGGAGAGGAACCGGATAGCTTGTATCCAGCGATGGTCAGGTGTTGGATTGAGGGAGGCAACGACGCGTCCAATGCGAAGGCTTTTCGGAAAGTGACGCCGCTGAGATGCATGATGGCGAGGTTGGGTGCGTGGAAGTGCCCCAGCTGCACATTATCTGGAGACGGGACAACGTCATCGACTACGAGCTGCGGTCGGAGATCCGTTAGGAGAGGCAGGTCCCCAAGCAGGGGCGCGGAAGCGAGGAGCCTGCTCAGACAACGTCTGTATGTAGAAGGTTCCAACGCGGCAGGTGGGGAATGATGAGCTTCATGATACTTGCGATGCGAGTTTTCTCTTCAGAGTGAGCATCAGCGCCCCTCGAGCATCGGAGAATATGTATGTCAAGGGGCTCGTTTCTGGACCAGGCAAGATAAGAGCGAACCGCGGGGATGGGATCGGACTCCTGGTCGACAAACATTATGCGACTCCAGAAGGCGGCAATGTATGACATTGCGTCTCGCCAGGTAGGATGCACTCTGGCAAAACCTCTGGGGAATAGCGCGGGGGAGTATAGGTTGTCGGTGTCTTTCCAGAAGGCTGGCGGCCCACCGGGGACTTTTAAGTGGAAGGCAAAGGAGCTGCGAGTTGCTCGGGTGACATGGTGCCCGCGTACATGACACCAGACCTTTCTAAATATAACGATGAGTACGTCGGGGAGTAAGCGGAGGACAGGAGGCGTCGTGCGAGACCCGTGTGCACTGCTTGACTGTACCGACGAGAGCGCCGATAATAATGGATTGCGACCGGGATCGATCATAATCCCTTCGCTCTTTTCTAGGTTCTTCTGTTCATGTATTGTTTGTGAGCTACTCTGGCACCTGCAAACTTTTCTGCATACCATTGCAGCTGACGCGCGCTACTCGGCGCTCAGCACTTGCAAGAGTTGAAGACAGAGTGGCCCGAGAGAGAGAGAGAGAGAGAGAGATCTAGTACATAGAGGACATCATTGCAAGCCGCCGCTTGATTGCGGTGGCCGGGTCGCCGGCCCGGGTGTGCCACGGCTACTTAACGGCTCCCGATGACCAAGATCGTGCAAGATCGCGACGAGATTGTGGCGCGTATGACTCTCTGAGTCTGCCGTTAACCCAGTCAGACTCGGAGTATTTGTGCTGCCAGAGTGCTCGCTGCCGACAACGCCCTTTCCCGCTTATTGAGCCTCATTTCTCTAACGACTGACTCATCCTTGACCATATAATCCCGGTGCAATCAGCTGTTCAAGTTGTAGCCCTATCCTTCGGTTCTTTGGTTGTAGCTCTATACCGACTGTATCGGCAATCCACGCGCGACAATAACTCACCAAGCGTTCTACTGGGCTGTCTGGGTACGAACATGTCGCAGCCTTGGTCATACCATGTATTCTCTCTACCCAAGGAACTCCTGGATACGTTGGTTCCTCGTAACGTCGTCAACTCCGCACCAAGTCCCCATCAGGAAGACCCTCTCCCGCCCGTCGCGCCTTCCCGTACGGAAGCTCGAGCATGCAATGTCTGTCTGGGCGCCACATTTGCAGATGTGGATGAACAGCGTGTGCACTATCGCTCGGACTGGCATCGCTACAACGTCAAGGTGAAATTGAACGGAGGGAACCCCGTTTCGGAGAGCCATTTCGCACAGCTGGTCGACGGTGAGTGCATGTGCTCTGCGAAGAGCGTCGTAACTTGATGAGATATAAACAGGCTTAGAGGACTCGCTCTCTGGCTCCGCCTCGTCGTCCGAAGGCGAATCCGAAGACGACTCGGACGCCGTCGCGACTCTTATACAGAAAACTCGCAAACTCGCGCGTTCCCCGTCTCCGACGGGCGTGACATCCACTGGTCCAGGCACGCCGCTAGCATGGTTCCACTCGCCACCGTCCACACAGGTCGGCGTATATAAGGTCCTCTTCCCCGGATCGACGCCGTCGACCTCGTACCTCGACGAGCTGAAGGAGATGCAGATGGGCGGCGAGGAAGGGCGCACATGGGCGATGTTCATGACTGCTGGAGGGCACTTCGCTGGTGCTGTCGTCCGTGTGAAGGCGCCCGAATCGGAGGCCGATGAGCAACCGGGCACTACGAAGAAGGGCAAACAAAAGAAGCCAAAGCCAGATATCGAGGTGCTCAAACACAAGACATTCCATCGATATACAAGTACGTGTTCCGTCCACTGTCGTAGTAGTGCAGCACTCATCAGTCGGTAGCTCGGCGTAAACAGGGTGGTTCGCAATCCATGAACGATAACTCCAAGAGCAAAGCCATCAGCGCTGGTGCTACGCTACGTCGTTATGGTGAGCAAGCATTGCGCGACGTGAGTGCTGTACCTGACAGTAGACATTATTCGCACCTTGCTCAATATACTTTCAATATAGGATATCCGCAACCTGCTGCAAGATTGGTCGGAAGAGATCGAACAATGTGAACGTATCTTCATACGCGCAAGTGTCTCAAATCGGCGCATATTCCTCGACTACGAAGGAGCGATCATAGACAAAAGTATGTTTCTTTCCCGGCTTGGTTGCGCTGATACTCAATGTAAGCCAAGGCGATGAACGATTGCGCACGTTCCCATTCCCAACGCGGCGTCCTGTGAGTACTACACTCAGTTGGTCGTATTGTAGATTCTGACCGGTCACATAGACGCAATCTGAACTGAACCGCTGTCTAATGGAGTTGACACGAGTCAAAGTGTCTCATTTCACCGAAGAGGATCTACGAGATCAGGACGAGGCCTACCTTGCATCTCTGCCGAAGCCTAAACCCAAGCCGGCAGCTGCAATTCCCTCAGAACCCGAGAAACCGAAGGAAAAGCTCCGTCAGCTCACACGCGAGGAGCAACTACTACGAGACAAATGGGACCGCCTCCTAGACATGGTGACCAGGGGTCGCGTGGATGCCTTGAGAGCCTTCTGGGAACGCGAGGGTGCCAGCTTGGGTGGTGTCGATACGCCTGTTGCCGAGTGGGCTGGACAGAGGGGCGGCACGCTCCTACAAGTCGCAGCCTACGCAGGTCAAGCGGATGTTGTCCGATGGCTCTTGGAGGATATGCGTGCAGACCCGACGCGGGACGTTCCAACGAGCGTCGCTGAGGAAGACGATGGAAACCATTCCGATGCGTCCGATGCGCCCCAGGCGCAACCTGCAGGCTCGAGACGTACAGCATACGACCTCGCACGATCCCGCGCGGTGCGCGACGTCTTCCGGCGCTGTGCAGCTGCTCATTCCGAGTGGTGGGACTGGCTAGGAGCCGAGAATGGCGCGCGAGTCCCGAGCGCACTGAGCGCGGAGATGGAAGCGGGGCGGGAGGAGAAGAAGAAGGCGAAGCGGAAGGGCCTGAAGGACCGCGTCAGGGAGCGGGAAGCGAGGGAGAAGGAGAAGGAGTCCCGCACGCCGAGTCCTGTCCCTGTGGGAGTGCCGGAAACGAAGGTGAAGCCGAAGAGTATCGAGCCTACGACTGGACCGCGGCGGTTGGGTGGCTCAGCAGGGGGCGCGGAGGGCATCGCTGGGTTGACGCCGGAAATGAGAGCGAAGGTGGAGCGGGAGCGAAGAGCGCGGGCTGCTGAGGCGCGTTTGAAAGCATTGAGCGGCGGTCGTTAAATTGTAGCACATGGAACATGGTTTATGTAACACAATGAGCTATCGTAACATACCCTGCAAGTACCTGAACACTTGCAGTTTTTTGTACTAATACTAGTACCAGTTGCACTGCTGAGCATTTAGGTACGGTGGCGCGCGGAGATCGTGCGGAAGCGATGTTCATTCAGCGGGCGCTCCGCTAGAATGATCGATCGGCCCTCTGACTGGAACATGCCAGTGGCAGCGGCTGCGCCCCGGACGCCACTTGCCGTCGTGTCCTCCACGTATCCCAAATCGCACACGTTGTTGGGCATACCTTCCACTTATACCACCACCGCAGTGCATCCCTCTCTGGTAACTCAAACATGGCCCAAAGCGTATTCGCTAGTCGCCCCAACAAGAAGCTAATACTCTTCGATGTGGACGGTACTCTGACCCTGGCACGGAAGGTATGAATGTGTACTTGCAGCTGATAGTAGCAGATTGACGAGCAAGTCTAGAGTATCACCCCGGAGATGCTCAGGCTTCTCCGTGCGTTGCGCAAGCAATATGTCATCGGCGTCGTTGGCGGCTCAGACTTGGTTAAGGTTACAGAGCAACTTACGACCCCGGAGTCAGTCGGTGTGTACCATCCAGCGCGGTGTGATGCATGCGTGCTGACGTTTTGAAGCTGCGGATGAGTTTGACTACCTGTTCGCGGAGAACGGCCTGACTGCATTCAAGATGGGCACGCCTCTGCCTACGCAGTCATTCATCAAGTTCCTTGGAGAGGAGCGATACAAACCCTTGGTGAACTTCATCCTGCATTATATTGCCGACCTAGACATCCCCATCAAACGGTGAGAGTGCATGCATCAGGACCTGTCTTTCGACTCAAGCTGTTCTTAGTGGTACATTCGTCGAGTTCCGCAACGGCATGATCAATGTCAGCCCGATCGGTCGTAACGCGACGTGAGAATTCTCCGTCTATGGTCCGGTGGTTCTGATTGCTGATTACAATTTGTGTACAGCTACGAAGAACGGCTTGACTTCCTTGAGTATGATAAGGTATGACACTATATCGTACGTCCTCGGATACCCTCCGCTGACGTACATGTCCAGAAACACGGCGTCCGCGAAGCCTTCGTCAAGGTTCTGCGAGAGAAATTCTCTGACTATGGCCTCACGTTCTCCATCGGAGGGCAACTCTCCTTCGATGTCTTTCCCAAGGGCTGGGACAAGACGTACTGCCTGCGCCACGTCGAAGACGAGCACTTCGCGGAAATCCACTTCTTTGGTGACAAGACACACAAAGTACGCTACTTGCCTCGCTCATACCGCGCCTCGTTAACCGATATCACAGGGCGGAAATGACCACGAAATCTTTGCGGATCCGCGAACGATCGGTCACACAGTCGTAGACCCACCCGACACTGCGCGGATCCTCAGGGAGAAATTCCTGCCAGATTACCAGTGAAAGAAAACATTTGTCGAATGTGCCAAATGCTGGTCACCGCAGCAGCATCTAGTGCATGAAGTTGAAACAGGATACAAATGAAGTGAGCTGTGTAGATATATATGTATTGCTGTGTACTGTGTCCAGTAAGATGAGTCAGGACTTGGTGGTGGTGTAAACACTGGCAGTGTGTCACCAAGGGCATCATGGCATGGTAGTAGCTCCCTGTCAACTTGAACACCCTGAACTTGCATCATTTGTGTACTGAGATGTGTACACATGCTGCTGCCACGACTACACAGCATACAGTCTACTTATTGAGATAACCTGTAGGCTGGCACTTTCTGAGTCCATATAGATGGCATGAGTTATGGCCAGGAGTAGGATTGTCTATGGTTGATATTGCTGTATGATGACTATAATGATTTTGCTATAAAGCTCATGGTGTTGCAGGTCCAAAGATGTATCATAGTAGCACTGCACTGAACACAATGTCGACAGCAATGTAGAATGTCCACCGAGGATTCCGAGAGATTGTACTTCAGCTGGTGCTGTTGTGCCACTGGACGTTTCATGGCCAGTGCCCCGGTGGCACAACTTGCATGTCTCTATTCAAAGTCCGCCGAAGAAATTCCCACAGTCACCTTAAAGTGGCGCGAATGAAGCCTGCCCTTTACTGCCACCAGACTGTAACTGCATCATCCAGGCTCACTCAGGCAACCCCCTCTGTGTTTTTCATTTGCTTGAGTGGCCTTGGATTTTTCATGGTGAATGTTCTCACTGCAGAGAATGTCACTAAATATGCGCAAGACATCATGCCACTCATGCCACTTGACTGTGAATGGGGTGGTGGCACTTGCGAATCAGAATTGAACAGCTGGAGTGCACTGAGAGAGGTGAGTGCTACATTTATGTTCTTCTCATTTGACAGATGCATGGGTGATCAGACTTCATGACACTGAGATTGTGACATGTCATGTACCCCAGATATCTTGTCAGTTTTACACAGCAGATTGACTAATACATGCATGCCACAGCACATACACCTTCATCTAAGACACCTGGAAGAGGAGGTAAAGTTTTCCCCACCATTGTAGCTTCCAATCACTGAACATAATCTAGCCAGATGGTAGTTATCGCTGTCGCCTTCCACGGTGCTCATGCTTCTACCATGCAACATCACTTGACCTGAGGCAGCATGTGGAATCTGGACATATGTCTAGGCTTCCATTGCCATGCCCTGCAGCAGGCAAGTCCAATTTCAAAGCATTTTGGGTCCATATACTAACATGCCAGCAAAAGGATGCACCATGTCCTTTTCCAACCATGCTGCCCTTCCTATCCATTTCTCCAGTGTCCATAGTGACCTGCTCAACAATCCTGCCATACTCAAGACCAGCATCTTGAAGAGATTGCGAACCCCGAGAAGTGCTCCTCCAACCCTGCTTTTGAATTTGCCGCCCGAAATGCCACTTCTCCCCGTCCCGACGCAGACCGTATTGATGCCACCCGTCGCCCGCGCCCACCAGCGAGAACGGTCGAGCCAAGCCCCCACGGCATCCCAAGTGCGGCGCAACTTTAACAAGATGCGTGGCGAGGGCTTCATTGGCGACGATGACGACGAAGAAACAATACCATTCCCGACATTGGCCGCCCTGAGAACAGAGGGCATGCAGGAGTTCACCGATTTCATCATGCGCAGCAAGCCGCCTGAGGACATACCCCCACTCTCCCGCCCACCGCGCCTCACCATACCACCTGTACCTGAAAAGGTGCTGCCTGCCACTATGGGCTTCCCCGCATTCAAGGAACGGTTCCGGGAGATGGAGAAGGCGGGCCTCATCGATGGGACAGGCGAATGGCCTGAGGACTCGGAGGATGATACTCCGTAACAAAGCCCCTTTTCTCCTTTCCTTGCGAAAGCCTTTACGTCACAATCCCCTGGCAGAAGCTTGAGATGGACAACTCAATCTCCCCTTTGTGCTCCATTCATCGCTTTCGCATTGCTGTCTTCGCAACTATCACCATATATTACATTTCACCAAGTGTACTGGCTAGATTATCCTATCCTCCACAATCTACAAACCATGTATGATGCCGGTATCAAGCACCATGCATAGGCCCTGACGTGCAAAGCAATTGAACAAGCTCAAGCAATAGGTGATGACGTGATGAGGCTCATCGTGGCCAGCCTATTTTTGATGGCCGTTTTGATGCCCCTTCAGCTCGTTCAGATGGTGATGAGCACGGCCGAGCATCCAGATGGTGAAGGAAAACTTGAAGTTCGGGTATGCGATTGTCACACTCTTGTTGAAGATCCCCTCCATTGCCTCCTGGGACCAAGAGCCATCCTGCAACGACCAGGCCACAAGGTGAGTGAACAGAAATCACGACGAGTCAGCCGACGTACAGGATTTTGTCGGGACATGACGAGGTGAACCGCGCGTTCGATAGGCTCCGGGTTCGGATAATGCGCGTAGATGAGCGCCATGGTCGCCCAACAGGTCTGCACGACCTGCGTCTGTTCGTGCTCCACCCAGACGCTTGTCTCGCACGACTGACACGGGAATCAGCGACGATGACGGAAAGTCAGGTCCTTATCAACAGACGGACCTTGTAGCTCTCGCCCCAGCCACCATCCGCGCGCTGGTGACCGAGCAGGAAATCACACGCCTTGCGCAGGTATGAGCTGTTCTCGTACTTCTCCCCCACGAGCGCTAGGGACTCGCACGCGAATTGCGCGGCGTACGTGAAGCAGATGCCCCAGGAGCCGACCCAGCCGCCGTCGAATGTCTGCGCCTTGTGCAGGTAGTCAACGGCGTTCGTGATGACCTTCCTGGAGCATCCCGTCAGTCACTTTTACCAAAGGCGCGAAGGTGAGAAGCGCACTGGATATCGGCGGGCCGGTACTTCGGATAGTACTTCCTGAAGATGCTCAGCGCGGTGATCACGGACGTGGTACACTCCGGGTAGCTATGTTCGATCATAATGGCACCTATACATGCGGTCAGAGAGACCGCGATTTTGGACAGGCCAATGACGTACCGAAGACCTCGGCTGGGTTCAGCAGCTCTAGCCATCCTGGCCCACGGATGCACTCATAGCTCGCGAAGCCTCCATCCGGATTCTGCATACCCAGCAGCAGGTCTACGGAGTCACAGAGCCGTCTTTCGGACACAAGCTTCGGGGTAGATCTGTGGCAAGCGTTAGCATATACTGACGGATGCGCAGAAGAGTGCTCGCTCACTCGACGTGCTCCTGTATGTAGAGAACGGCTTTCATTCCTTCTCCAGTACAGTCGCTCACCGTGTATCCTTGCGTTCTCGTACTGAACGGCCACGCGCCCTTCGTCGCATGCCGGTACGACGACTCGTGGTACTTCGGATTCTGCTGAATCTGGCACTGGTCGAGCCAGCGGAGGGCGCGCACAAGGTTGTCGCGGTTCTCGGTCTCGTCGCCCAGGCCCGTCTCGACGAGCGCCTGCGTGATGAACGCGATGTCCCACAGCTGGCTCCCGTTCGTGCCGCACATGCGCATACCTTCGTGGCCGACCCACAGGAAGTCAGCGCGCGTCTCCGCGTGCCGCCGGTACGCGTCGCTCTCGGGCCCGTCGACGACCGCGCGAATGATGAGGTTGAGCATCTTGCTGACCGGTCCGAGCGTCTGGTAGCCCGTGTTCTCGTCCTCCTGTACGACGAGCCGGTAGCACTTCTCCATGGCGAGCTTGCGCAACGGTGGGAGGGCACAGGGCTCGTAGACGTTCAGGACGGAGTATAGGAAGTCGAAGAGCGCTGTGTGCGGTGCATACAGGTCGACAGGGCAGATGTTGTTGCGTTGAGCGGGCCAGTCGATGCTGTAGTAATTTTGGGTGTAGAGTTCCTGAGCGCAATGTGAGATCAATATGACACTACTATGCCATACGTACGTCGCGGAGCGCGAGAATGAGGTCGTTCTCTTCCATTTTCCAACGTAGAGCGTAGAGGTAAGACATGGGTATATAGACCGTGCGGCAGTGGATCCACCATCTATGCGGGTGGAAAGGTGTCATGTCTGGAAAGACCCTGGTAGCACTGTCAGCATCTGAAAGTAGCTCGCCACGGGAAACGCAACGTCCAGGTCTGCGGCGAGAGACTTACCAGAGCTCAGGCGGGATAGCATTGTTACCGTCCCAGTCGTACACGTTCAGCACGGAAAGCCAGAACTTTCCCCATGAGGGTATACATGTGGCGCCACCAAGCTTGTGCAGAGTAGCTCGAGCCTTGACGAGCGTGGGATGCTCTGGGGACACACCCAGGATACGCAACACAACATAGTTGAGCGCGGTGCCGAAGCAGGTAGACTGGCCTTCGATATGCCTACACGAAAGTCAACGGTAAATCACAGGTGTTAAACTGGCAATGCGTACAAGCCCCAGCCACCATCCTCACGGTGGGCCAGATTCATGAGATACCGGATGATCTCTAGCCTCTCCTCCTGCGTGAACGTCATCCCCGTCACATACGATCCAATGACGAGTCCAGGGAGCAAGAACATAGGCCCGCCATACTCCCCGGCCCAATGCCCGTCTGCGTCTTGGAGGTGCTTGTAGAACTCGAAGCCGTTCCGAGCAGCATCGAGAGCGTCCTTCGGCTTGGGGAGGTCAGGCAGGCCGACGGGGAGCCCGAGCCAGTATCTGTCAATCTCCGTCTGAGGCCAGGCCTCGCACTCTGCGTCCGTCTTGAGGTAGTGCCAGGTGTGCCGACCGTCCTCCGAGGAACGCAGGCGCCAACGCGAGTACTCGGTGAAGGGCTGCTTGCCCGATGGAGGGATGTCGATGGGGGTGTAGCAGACGGCGGCCATGGTGATCAGCGAGAAAGGGCCACAGGGCGTGTCATAGTGCGGCAATAAACATATGAATGGGAGGGGCCCAGCGAGGTGGTACGACTCGACTCGATGTCATGGCTTCTGAGCGCTCCGTTCGCCGCCCTGCAACGTGATCGTGTTTGCACATCGCAGGCGCTTCTGCACGCGTCCTCTCTCCCGTTTCTCGTCCGCCAACTGACTCTGAGCACCTCCTGCATCCGCCGCCCTCTCTCCACCCCTCGTCTCATCTGCTCGGCCCTTGGGTTTAACAAATATCATTCTGCCAGAGATATCCTCTCAACCCCGCCCAATCGCCTTGTCGTTGGTCGTGCAAAATGTCTATACGCGACTCCTCCATCGTTATTCTTGACACTAGTCGTACATCAGTTCGTGCTGGGCTTGGCCTGCACGATCTTCTTCGCACACCCTCGGTTGTAAGTCATACAATGCTCTGGCGGATGCATGTGAGTTGACTAGCTTGTAGGAAATCCTGGCTCGTGTTGGCCTGCCCAGAGCATTACTCGCGAATGCAGTCAACGGCGATGCACAGAGCGGTCCATCCACTTCCAAAGCTGCACGCGGCATCGCCGTTCCCGGCGTCAAAGTAACCGACTATCTGGTCGGAACCCAGCTTGAAGAGGCCCTAGCCGCTGGTCAGGACATCGTCCAGTACTGGCCATTCGCGGAAGCAGACGTCAATGACTGGACACAAGCTGAAGCTCTATGGTGCGTGCTAGATGTGGTCCTCCATGGCAATCAGTGCTGAACTGCCGCACCTGCCCTCAGGAAGTACGTCCTGTTCAACCAGCTGCGCCTCCGCCGCACACAAATGGAGTCCCCCGTCCTCCTCTCCCTCCCCCCAGGCCTCTCCCGCGACGCGTATGAACACCTCTGCCAGATATTCTTCGAGCGGTTCAACGTGGCTGGCTTTGGCATCCTCGAGCGGCCAGTCGCGCAGTTCTACTCCGCCGTGAACGCGAACAGCGGGCTCTCCGGCGTCATCGTCGACGTTGACCGCGAGTGGACGGACATCTCCCCGATCTACGACGGCTTCCTCGTCCACGGCGCGCGAGCGAGTGTCAAGGTCGGGATGGAGGATTGCAAGAAATACCTTGCGGAGCTCCTGCGGGGAAACCAGAGTGTCATGGCGGCGCTACTGGAGCCTGTCGAGGGCGAGAACCCGCTGGATGACGCAGGCCAGCAGGCAGCACTGGAGGGGCTAGCTCAGCAGCTATGGTTGGACGGCCACATCAAGGTCCTTGCCGAGGGCGAGGCCGCTGCTCAGGATGTCGAGGACCTCACCGCCGACGGCGACATCAACATTGCCGCGATCGTCGTGGCCGGCAAGGAGAAGGCGGTGATTGAGAAAGGGATGAAGAACAAGGCCGCGCGGGCGAATGCTGCTGAGCAGGCGCGGGCGAAGGAGATCGAGGCGCGGGACCTGACTGAGGTGCAGTGGAGGGGGAAGACCGTCACCGTCGGGAAGGAGCGCCACCGGTTCTGCGAGCCGCTGTTTGATGTGGACGTGCGCGAGAGCGTGAAAGGGAAGGAGCGGGAGAAGGAGGGCGTGTCGGTGCTCTCGTTGCAGGCGGCCGTCGCAGAGGCCGTAACGAGGACAGAGATCGACCAGAGGCAGTACGTCTGGCAGGGTCTGTTCGTCACAGGAGAGATCACAAATCACATAAAAAGTGAGGGCCTTTCTCGTGTATCTTCATCGGGGATGGGTGCTCACAACCCGTTCCTTAGACCTCGGAGCAGCACTACAGACGCGCCTTGTCGCGCTTATTCCTTCCAGCGTCGACCCCCAACACAACGAAGTGCAGCCTAGAGCTATCAAGACCCTGAAGATTCCCGACTACTTCGCCGAGTACCGGGACAAGGGTGACGGTCTGGCTTCTTTTCTTGGGACGAGTATAGTGGCCAAGGTACGTCTTCCTCGCGTTCGAACTTTGTTGAGCGGACCACTGACGGCGGTGCCTGTAGATAACGTTTACCGAGACGGCGGGCAAGAACTTTATCTCGAAGGGAGAGTATACGAGTATGGGGCCGAAGGCGGTGTTGGGGATGTCGCCGGCTCTGTTGTAGTTCTCAACAATATGTTTGTTCGTCACAGTGCTTTCGTTTCAGTCAAGTTGCTCGAATAGTTGTAGTATCTATTGGCGTCCGAATGCAAGTCGCATTCAGTGCGTGGTCTCAATTTAGCTTTCGAGCGTATACGCGTATAACTTCGCAGATGCTCGCCTCCGAGCTCTTCGCTACTACTTACTTGGTCTACGTCATGCCTGCGCGTGCTCATGTGTACATTCGCTACAAGTACACAGGATGATGTCAACACACTGCGGAGTCTGAGGCCAGAAGGCGGCGCGGATGAAGAGAACCTCCTGAGGCGTGAGTCGATCGGAGCGAGTCTTGCGGTTGCCTGGGTCCCCGATCCATTCGTGCCAAGACATGTCTTCCGCCCTCCGCCCAGCCTTATAACGTCCCTCCCTTCGTTCCCCCTCATCCACCTTCCTCTTCTCCGCCACACTCCACATAATCTCAACACCCTTTCCTTCCCTTCTTGCGCTCTGCAAAACCGACCATGAAGGCTGCAGCATTGACGGCCGCGGCTCTCTACTCCGGCAGCGCTCTTGCGGCGACCAGCTACAGTCTCGTCAAGGACTACGCGGGCCAGAACTTCTTTGACGGATGGGTATTTTACGACCAATACGACAACACCACCAACGGTGCGCCCTGCCTTTTCTGCCTTTCGGGACGTCTCCTCATACGTTCCGTGCAGGTGATATTGAGTATGTGAGCCAGAAGAACGCGACACAGGACAAGCTCGCCTATGTCAACGACAACGGCGCCGCGATCATCAAGGTCGACAACACGACCTTTGTTCCCTGGAATGAAAAGCGGAACTCGGTGAGTGCACCCCACACTCCCCGCGAAGAGAGTTCGAGGACGGGTCATTCTCGAAGCGTCCTCGGACCCTCAGCTTCTCTTCTCGCTCTCCGCTGACTATTCCCCCGCTGCGCCCAGGTCCGTATCACAACGTCCGACTACTTCGCGCTAGGCACCGTCCTCGTTATGGACGCAAACCACATTCCGTATGGTTGCGGTGTAAGTTTACATGCTCCTTCTGCACCCTCCGCTATGCGCCTGTTGCATACATGCTGTTGCGCGAGGCAACGACCTCTCACGCGCGGCAGCGGGCTCCCACCGCGGGCGTGCTGGCCGCGTTCGCGAGAGTCAGGCGGGCGTGTCGGTACCGGCACCGCAGGTGCTACTGCGTAGACGCCCGTCAAGCCTATCGACCAGCCAATCGTGTTGCGCGCACGTTGTCTCCATGAACGGGGGACATGGGCGCTTCATCGGCGTGCAGGCGCATCCATGTAAATATGAAGTGACAGCTCGGAGAACGCTAACATATTTGTTTGGTAGATTTGGCCCAGTTATTGGACGAAGGGCGAGACATGGCCTGCAGGAGGCGAAATCGACATCGTTGAGGCTATCAACTCAATGACCGCGAACCAGTATGCTCTGCATAGCAATGAAGGCTGCAGCGCTTCCAGCAGCGCGAGCTTCTCTGGATCGCTTGGTGACTCAAACTGTAATGCGACTGCTGGCTGTACATTCGTAAGTATCGCTACTGTTGTCACTCGTGCGTCAGGAAATTGACGTGTCCGTCGATAGGGCGAATCCAAGGATAACAGCTACGGTCCTGGATTTGCCGCAGCGGGCGGAGGTGTGTACGCCACCAAGTTCGACGAGGACGGTGTCGCGATCTGGTTCTGGAGCGTGAGTCCACTTTCAACGTACCTAGTTTGATCTGACGATTTGACTTTGATTGTCTGTTCCAGCGCAACAATGTACCCTCATCCATCTCGTCGGGAAGCAACGAGAAGATCGACCTCTCTGACTGGGGCACACCCTCTGCGAACTACTCAACCGCGGAGTGCAATGTCGCCGAATTCTTCTCGCCGCAGCAGATCGTGCTCGACATCACGATGTGCGGCGACTGGGCGGGCACGCCGACGATCTACGGCGCGATGTGCCCGATCACGGGCGCGTCGCAGGCGAACGCGACGTCGTGCTACATGCAGAATGTGTACAACAACGGGAACCAGACCGCGCTTGCGACGGCGTACTTCGAGATCAACTACATCAAGGCGTACAACGTGAACGGCACCCTCGTCGACAGCGGCGGATCTACCACGAGTGTGAACCCGAGTAGCGCCGCGGCGAGCGGCACCGCGACGAAGAGCGGCAGCGGTAGCGCGTCGACGTCGGGCACGGGCGGGTCGTCGGGCGCTGTGTCTGTCGTTGCGTCTGGCGCTGCGAAGGCGTGGGCTATGGCTGCCGGCGTTGGCGCGCTGTTCGTCTGGACCCTGATGTAAGGGGGAGGGGGACCCGGCCTGCCAGGACATTCTTGACACTTGTCTCTCTTATACCAACAGTATTACACGGACCTAAAAGCGGTGCCCTAATGTCTCTCTAGTACTGTCCATCCTGAATTTGTTGTGAGTTGCGTACTCGATTGACACTGTCTTTATTGCGACCCGTCCTGGAGTCCTCTCGGTGGCCATATACAGCTCGCCCTAACTGACCTAGAAGTGATTATATGTCACTAGCGAAATGTGTGACGCGGGCCGGCCGTTGTCTACGCAAGTAGCAGGTAGCTATTGGCTGATCCCAGTTACGACAGTGATGACCTCCACCGAGCCACCCATAGGCCATTGAAATCAAGCGGGCGGGGAGGGCACCGTGTGAGTGTCTGCTGCACATTTTGCATGCTAGGTGAATCACCGTATAGCTATGGATCGCTCCGTCGCCCTGCTGAGCTTCTCGATGCCGGACACTGGTGTATACCCGGTATACGTCTGACTTGCGTAACATATCTTTGGTGCAAGCGATTCAGAATGAGGGATTACCCGACTAGCATGCACACCTCTGCAAGCGCGACATACGCAACAACGTCTTTTCCAGGATCGGTGGAGCGATTGTGGGGCGATTGAAAAAGTGAACGAGCCCAGAATTGGTGTTCTGGTCGGGGGAGACTTAGGTTCAGCAACCCTGGAGTCATAGATTCGGCGAGCATACTCAAACGTACTGGAAGGTAAAGACTGCTGGGATGCACGAGACCTGTAGAACTCGAGGTCAACGAATCGGCGAAAAAAGTCACAATACCCATGTTGACTACGACGGATCTACATATTCACATATTCGTGGCAACAAACACATCATACGGACTCCAAATACAGTGAGACCAAGCTTCGCACGAAGAGCGAGTTGGGAGTCAGACACAGTTATATCGCCCTCAGTCGATCGTGTGAGGATGTATGGCCCATTGCGGTTGGCATGGCTAATCCATAGTGCATCGAAAGGAAGTATAGGAGCATACAACAGCGTATCATAACATACTCGCGACTCCGGCCCACCCAGCAATGTGGTTTTTTATGAAGCCTGGCCTTCAGCGACTGTGAGGAGGTCACTGTCTCCAGGGTCTGAGACGGTCATAACACTGGATGCGCCGTTAGCGTCTGCATCATTACAGCTGCCAAGGACCAACATACCCGACCCGGAAAAGCTTGCCAGCGGCGGTACCGAGAGCGACGTTCGTACCCTGGAAGTGGTGCACGGACGTCTTGG
Organism: Fomitopsis pinicola; assembly: GCA_001931775.1. Taxonomy (NCBI): domain Eukaryota; kingdom Fungi; phylum Basidiomycota; class Agaricomycetes; order Polyporales; family Fomitopsidaceae; genus Fomitopsis; species Fomitopsis pinicola. The sequence goes on along the minus strand of MPVS01000014.1, from coordinate 99,466 downwards.
AGAGCATGGCGTAGTACTCGAGCTCCGACTTGCGGAGGGGCGGGCAGTTGCCAGCGATCAAGACGAGCTTAGCTGCAGGGCGGGGCAAGGAAGAGGGCAGGGGAAGCGTCAGCACAAGGGACCTTCTCAGCCTCACGCTCCAGTCCCCGGAGATAAAGGCAGCGGGGGTGCTCACCCTTGCCGTTGCGCATCTGCTTGAGGGCGGACTTGTAGCCGAGCGAGTATTTGCCCGACTTGACGACGAGCGCGAGACGCGAGGCGATGGACTCGGTGGACTTCGCCGCCTTCGACTTCTTGGTGGGGGCCATCGCGAGTGCTTGAGGGGTCGGGTGGGTGGATGGCGGGGCGGCGGATTTCGGTGGACGCTGGCTGGCTGGTCGATCGGCCGTTTACTCGGTTGGCCATTTGGCCGCCCGTCGTGGCGGAAAACTGCACAGCTGCACAATAGAGTTTGATGCATCCTCGGGTAGTGCCGAGGAGTCTGGAGTGGCAGTGCCGAGGAGTCTGGAGTGGCAGCTTATCCTAACCCCACGCTAGGGTCGGATTCAGGCCAAACAGGAGCAAAGCGATCACGCGAGGATGACAGGGAGGTGGCGCACCGATCAGCTGCCCGATCTGCCTCGACATGTTCGCGAACAAGTTTGCACAACCGGGCGCTTGCTTCAGCCTGTCCCTGCCGCTCTATTTCCTTCGTTCCTAGCGCCCTAGCGGGGCTCAGAGCCTCCGCCCCGTCGGCCTGCCCTCCAACTCCTTCCCCCTTCCCCCTGTACCTCCGTGCACGCAGGTGAGCATTCATTCGGTGCTTCTCGCGAATTGTCATTGTTTCGGAATGGCGTAAATGGCTAGCGAAGGGCCGCCATGACATGAGGTTGTCACGACCTCCATAACTAAGCGACGCCTGGGGTAAACGCGGAATGCCCATCGGACGCTGAATGAGGCCATCCTCTTTTCCGGAACAACGCGGCTCCAAATTCCGAATAGCAAAGTATCATTTATTGACTGGCGCGATGACAGGGCTCGCTGCATGCTGCACACACGAACATCATGACGCCCTCTATCAGTGCTGTTGCTCGGATCGCCTCCCTCGCTTCTGACCTAGTCGTCAACTCCGCGTCGCTGCGCCCCGCGGTCTCGCCCTTCACTGCGGCACTCTCGACCCATTCCACAACTGTCCACCATATCCCGTTCGGAGCGGACCCAGGTGCGGCTCTACTTCAGCAACACGCACACAATACTAGCAACGGTGCGAAGTTCGGACTGGTCTCCTACACCACTGTCTCTCACCCTCGGGTGCTGCACCACCTGATTCCTCATCTGGCGGAACTCTCTAGCACCACCACTGTCCTCCATGTCGCCATCCCGACCAGCGACGACCTCTCGGACGTTCTCGTGCTGAGGGCGTCTCTACCATTCTGCATCTACTCACGTACTGCCCAGCAGGCTCATGACCATGCTCTCCTTGCTAGCAGGTTGGCAAGAACAGAAGGCAAGGCTGTTCTGCACATTTTCTACGTCGACGCCGACTCGGAGGATATCAGCGAAGTCACCGATGAGCAGGTCGACGCTTATCTGTCTGCGCCGCCCCCCTCTGCAAACGGCCATGTGAATGGACACGCAAACGGACATGGGAACGGTCATACGAATGGCCATTCAAACGGGTACACCAACGGTCACGCAAATGGCGACGCCAAATCGAAGGACGACTCTACACAGTTACTCCGAGCCTTTAATGCTGCTTCAGCAACAGCTGTCTCCGTGCTGCGCCGACCTCTCCGTGCGATACACACGCATGGTGCTGAGGAGCCTCACACTGTGTTGGTGACTCTCGCTGCCCTCCCCGCCTCCCTGGAGCTCGATGGCGTCGCATTCGTCGACGTGAACCTCTTGAAGCCGCTTCCACCTGCAAACGTTGCACATGCCATCCCTACCTCTGCGCAGCGCATCCTGGTTTTGGAGCACCTCCGCCGATGGAGTGTCAAGTGGACGCCACTGTTCCTGGACGTTGTAAGTGCGCTGCAGGGCGAGGACTCTGAGCGGGAGCCACGGCCGTCCGTGCAGAGTGTATTGGTGGGCGACGCACGCGGGATTACGCCATCTAACATCGAGCAGCTGCTGGAGCAGCCCGCGGAGGGCACGGGCCGGTTGACGCTGGGGTCTCCCGTCAGTGCGTCAGCGCAGGCCGACGCTACGGCGACGACGCTACATGTCCCGAAGCACGAGGTGTCGTACACGAAGTTGCTGGACACGCTATTCGGCGCCCGTCTCGACATCGCGAATGACCCGGCGCGCGTCGGGGCGCTCGGCGTGGTCGCGACGTCGCCCGAATTCACGCTCGGCCGCCTCCGGGGCGAGCTGGAGGCGCTCAAGAAGCTCGACGACGACGTGAAGCAGGCCATGCGCGAGCCGGATCTCCCCGGCGACCTCCACCAGCTCCTCAGCGCCTGGCTCCAAGCCGCCAAGGGCAAGCACGCCCCCGCCACCGACGACGCCGCCGCCCGCCTCGCAGACGCGCTTGAGGAGCACGCACCCATCCTCAAGAGCGCGGCCGCCCGCCGCGTCTACGTTCACCGCGCCCTGCTCAAGTCTGACGCGCGCGCAAAGTCGCGCTGGATCATCGGCAGCGACGCCTGGGCGTACGATCTCGGCGCGTCGGGTCTGCACCATGCCATCGCGTCTGGTCTCAACGTCAATGTCCTCCTCCTCGACACAACACCCTATAGTTCGCGCACGGCAGCATCGCGCCGCAAGCAGGATGTCGGACTGTACGCGATGAACCACGGCGACGTCTACGTCGCTAGCATTGCGCTCTATTCTTCCTATTCTCAGGTCCTCCAAGCCCTGGTCGAGGCCGACCGTTACCCCGGCCCGTCCATTGTCCTCGCGTACCTTCCGTACAGTACCGAAGAGTCACCGGCACTTGAAATCCTCAAGGAAACGAAGCGCGCCGTCGACGCGGGCTACTGGCCGCTCTACCGCTGGGACCCGTCCAAGGAGGGTGACGCCGCCTTCACACTTGACAGCGACGCGATCAAGAACGAGCTCCGCACGTTCCTCGACCGACAGAACCATATCTCGCAGCTTGTCGCTGCGCAGCCTCAGCTCCCTGCCGAGCTTGTCGGGTCCCTGGGCGAAAAGCTTCGCGCAGCTCGCAAGGCGCGTGCCCAGAAGGCGTATGCTGACCTTCTCACTGCGATCGACGCGCCACCACTCGCCGTTTTGTACGCCAGCGACGGTGGCAAGGCAGAGAAGGTCGCGAAGCGCCTTGCCGCGCGCGCAAAGATACGGGGCTTGGTCATGAGTGTCGCGCCGATGGACGCGGTCTCCCTGGAGGACCTTGCGAAGGAGCAGTACGTCGCCTTCGTCACTTCCGTCGCGGGTCAGGGCGAGTTCCCTCAGAATGGCCGCGCGCTCGTCAAGGCCCTCAGTGCCGCCGCAGCGCGTGGCGAAAAGCTCCTGAGCGACGTGAAGGTGGGTGTGTTCGGCATGGGCGACAGCCACTACTGGCCTCGCCCCGAGGATGCGCACTATTACAACAAGGCTGGGAAGGACCTCGACGCGCGCCTCCAGGCACTCGGCGCGGAGCACTTCGTGGCCCTTGGTCTGGGTGATGACCAGGATGCGGACGGGCCGGAGACAGGCTACAAGGCATGGGAGCCACTCGTGTGGAAGGCGCTCGGCGTCGATGCGGTAGAGGTGCAAGAGGCGGAGCCCGAGCCGATCACGAACGAGCACATCAAGGTCGCGTCGCAGTACCTCCGCGGGACGATCACGGAGGGTCTCGAGGATCGCTCTACGGGCTCACTTGCGCCGAGCGACACGCAGCTCACGAAGTTCCATGGCATTTACCAGCAGGATGACCGCGATATCCGGGACGAGCGCGTTGCGCAGGGCGTCGAGCCGGCGTATAGCTTCATGATCCGGGTGCGCATGCCGGGCGGCGTGTGCCGCCCCGACCAGTGGCTCCAAATGGACCAGATCGCGGACGAGCATGGGTGTGGGACGTTCAAGATCACGACGAGGCAGACGTTCCAGTTCCATGGTGTCATCAAGCGCCACCTGAAGTCTGCGATCCAGGACATTAACAGGGTTTTGCTGGACACGCTTGCTGCCTGCGGTGACGTTAACAGGTATGTCTGCTCATCGAGTGACTTTGACGCATCTACTCACCTAAGACATAGGAACGTCATTGTTTCTGCCATCCCTTCATTGTCGAAGCTGCATGCTCAGGCTTACGACTTCGCAAGGCGCGTTAGCGAGCATCTGCTCCCTCGCACGACGGCGTACCACGAGATTTGGTTGGACAAGAAGCTAGTTGCGGGCGAAGCGCTGAAGGACGCCGAACCGCTCTACGGCGAGTTCTACCTGCCCCGGAAGGTGAGCTGCTTTCAGTATGTCCCCGAGGAACGACAGCTGACATGCGCGCGCAGTTCAAAGTTGCGGTTGCAGTTCCACCGACAAACGATGTCGACGTGTTTGCCAACGACGTCGGCTTCGTCGCTATCGTCGACAAGTACGGTAACCTCGCTGGCTTCAACGTCTCTGCCGGTGGTGGTATGGGCGTGACGCACGGCAACAAGAAGACGTACCCACGCTTGGGCAGCATTCTCGGTTTTTGCACTGTGGAGCAGGGCGTCGCCGTCGCTGAGAAGATCATGATCGTGCAACGAGACAATGGCAACCGCGAGGAGTGAGTGTGAATTTCATTGGCTGTTTGTCGGTAACGCTAACGTCCGACCGCACAAACAGCCGGAAGAACGCACGGCTGAAGTACACTATCGACCGCATGGGCCTCGAGAACTTCAAGGCCGAGGTGGAGCGTCTCCTAGGGTGGCAGCTCGCCCCCGCCCGGCCATTCACGTTCGACCGCAACGTGGACGACTACGGGTGGCACACGGGCGAGGACGGGAAGCACCACTTCACGTGCTTCATCGAGAATGGCCGCATCCAGGATGAACACGGCAAAGAGTTCAAGACGTGCCTGCGCGAGATCGCGAAGATCCACAAGGGCGCGTTCCGCATGACGGCGAACCAGCATTTGTTGATCACGGACATCGCGACGGAGGATTTACCCCCGATCAAGGCGCTCCTGGCGCAGTACAAACTCGATACGCTCTCGCATACGGGCTTGAGGCTGTCGTCGTCCGCGTGTGTTGCGTTCCCGACATGCGGTCTTGCGATGGCGGAATCCGAGCGGGTATGTCACATTGTTGTCTTCGTTCTTGATTCATGCTGACGCGGTTCGTATCAGTACCTTCCTATCCTCATCGACAAGGTCGAGAAGATCTGCGAGGAAAGTGGTCTACGCAACGACTCGATTGTCATGCGCATGACTGGTTGTCCCAACGGCTGTGCACGGCCTTACGTTGCAGGTGAGTTTGTCGGCAGTGGCTACTCAGTCCCATTGCTCATGCATGCATCAACAGAGGTCGCGTTCGTGGGCAAGGCGCCTGGCACTTATTCGATGTTGCTCGGCGGTGGATACCACGGCCAGAGACTCAACAAGATCTACCGAGGTCAGTTACCCCTAGCTCTCCTCTCTATCGCACTCACCGCTGACAACATTGTCTCAGAAACGGTGACCGAGCCTGAGATTCTCGCTATCCTCAGGCCGATGATTAAGCACTACGCCCTCGAGCGGCAAGAAGGCGAGCACTTCGGTGATTTCGTCATTCGAACTGGTTACATCGCTCCGACTACTGAGGGCAAGGCCTGGTATGACCGCATGGGCGGCGAGGGCCAGCACCGAGAGGGCGCCATCGTCGCATGAAGACTGCTGCATGTGCGTAGATTAGAATGACCATGCACCAGATCTGTCCAGCAGTTTATGTGTATCCATACTATATAGTGTCACTCGCAGTCGAGGTTGTTGTGTTCCAGAGTCTCAGGCACGAGCATTGTAGTTTTATCGATAATGTTATCCAGGATGTTTGTCTGCTCTAATGATACATATGTTGTCATTGCAATGTTCACAATCTTTTCCGGAGACAATCACTAGTGCTGGGCTGATACACTTCTCCTGAGTGCCCCGCCTTCGGAGCATGTCTGTTGAAGAAACCTCATGTTGACTGCGCTCATACCCTCTTGATAGCCCACACGAGGAAGTACCAGCGGCGCTCTGGCTCCTTGCCGTCCGGAGAACTAGGGGTGATGTCTTCCAGACGGGCGTCGACCTTCACCTTGCCGGGCTCGTAGACGGACTCCCACAGCTTCGTCCAGCTTTCGGGCGAGTGGCAAAACACGGTGATCTGCTTGCCTCCCGGCCCCTGCGGGCTGTGCACCTGCGTGCTCTTCTCCGCCGCGCCGCTGTGCGCGCCGAATATCATCGCGCCAGGGTGCGGGGCCAGGAGGCCCGCGAGCGCGTGCGCTAGCGCGAGCTGACGTTCTTCGTCGAAGAGGTGGAAGAGGGCGGATGCGTGGATCGCTGAGATGTGCCCGCGAAGCTCGGTAAGCGTTTTGACCTCGGAGAGCACGGGCGGGGGCGTGTCGAGGGGGGTATACATAGGCGGGTATGTCCTGCAGAAGGCAGGGTCGAATGCGTCTCCTGCTATGAACGGGACTGTGAAAGACTCGGGGGTAGTCTTGAACAGACGATGTCCGAGCTGCCAGAACGCTTAGTCGCATCAGCCTCGACGCCCCACCAGCCATCTCGGCATCCTCACCGGACTCGATATCTGAGGTGATGACGTTCTTCGAGGGATAGCCATCGGCGATGGCTTTCCTGACGTCGTTCCCGACTGTACCTCGTTGTGAGCGAAGAAAGTGGCTTCAGCAGTGATTAGACAACCCACAGCAGCAACCAATATCCAGAAGGATAGCATCGCGCTCTTTGCCTAGCTTGAGCAAGTCTTCGTACGACGGGAAGCGAGATATCTTCAGCCTGTACAAGCATTATAATGATTCGTGTTCGAAACAGTGTGCTGCGAATGGGTTAATGGGGACATACGATGTGAAGCCGAAGCGACGAATGCAAGGATACGGGTAGACCTGTACAAAGCCCCACATCAGTGTCCGTACCTTGATTCCAAACCCATCCGTAACCTCGCGAAGAGTCCTACCTCGTACGCTTCTGCCTGGACGCGTAGGATGTGCTGCTTGAGTTCTTCTTCGTCTAGTATCCCAGTTGCTTGCTTGAGGAAGGTAGCCTCGTCCTTTTCGAGCTTGTACAAGCTCGGGTCGAGAGGCATCACAAGGAAGTCACGGGGCGGGGCGTTCGTGTTCCCAGACAATGTGACTTGAGGAAAACTGTCGGGATCTGACATCTATGCCTCCTAGATGTTAACAAATTGGAGGTAGCCGGTACGGGAGCTGATGTGTACATACTGCGTGTCGAGACACCTTCTTATATACCTGTATTAGGGCAACTGCGCGGTGCCGGTTGACCTGACTCACCCAGGGCCGACTAGCACTTGAGTATTATCCAGTAGTGCGGTAGCACACAGTGCTGTGCACTATTCTGGACGCTCTAGAAGCCTCGAATTATGCAATTGTGCTGCGTAGAACATCATGTCTGCTGCGATCCATGGAGCAAAGGAGGCAAGATATATTAGTAGCACAGCACCAACAGAGCAGCACGGCCCCGCCATATGCACACGCGTACGTCCACTGGTGGTAGCCACGCCCTGCATGATGGAAATCAATTTAGTAATAATTGATGAACGGCATAGTATTAAAGGGACGCTCGGCCCTCGAAGTTGCAATGGGCGCATATGCGCCCGACTCATGAAAAAGGGGAGAGGGTTGATCTTAGATATGAGTGCTAGGAGCGCTGCCAATGGACCTATGCACCTGCTGTACACGCACAGCCTGGTCTCCCGTAGGCAGACTCAAAGAAGACCTGTTGAGAGAGGGGAGGGACGGTCTTCGCACAGCCGTACATCAGAAGGCTGCTCCGCGCTAGCCTGACATACGTACATACACACCGACGCTCACCTGATTCGACTTCAATTTGGGCATTGGAATGCGCGGTTGAACTTGTGGATTTGATCATGGATGCTAGCGCTGGTGACAGACGATACGATACGCGTACACGTGATTGGAAGGAGGCGCTACTAGATATGTTGCGCACGTTATTTGGATGTATCTCTATTCATACATGTCCTGTGAGTGTTCAGAATTGCGGGAAGACAAAATTGAAGATGCCTAGCGAAAGCTCTGATCCTGACTACCTTGCTCATAAACGAACCATTGGCACGTCTGTTGAAGACCTCGCAGCGCTCACAGCCTTTTCACCGACCACACGAGGAGATACCAACGCTCCGAAGGCTGCAACTGGTCCAGAGAGCTAGGCGTGATGTCTTTCAAGCGGGCATCAACCTTCACCTTGTCTGGCTCGAAGAAAGACTCCCATAACTCCTTCCAGCTTTCCGGGGAGTGGCAGAACATAGTGTACAGTTTGCCCCCCGTGCCAGGAGTCCCGTAGGCAGGTCCTTTGTTAAGTGCCCCGCCGTGTGAGCCGAAGATCATCGCGCCGGGGTGCGGGGCGAGGAGGCCCGTGAGCGCGTGCGCTAGCGCGAACTGACGTTCTTCGTCGAAGAGGTGGAAGAGCGCAGATGCGTGGATCGCCGAGATGTGGCCGCGAAGCTCAGTAAGCGTCTTGACCTCTGACAGAGCCGGCGGGAGCGTATCGAGCGGAGTATAGATAGGTGCGGCTAGCTTCAGGAAGGCAGAGTCGAACGCGTCCCCTGCTACGAATGGGACCGTGAACGACTCGGGGGTTGTCTTGAAAAGGCGGTGCCCGAGCTGCCAGAATGCTGAAGATATCATGAGCCTCGACAAATAGCCTCAGACATAGCCTTAGCCTCCTCACCTGGCTCTATATCTGAGGCGATGACGTTCTCCGTGGGGTAGCCGTCGGCGACGGCTTTTCTGACGTCGTTTCCAACTAACACACGATGTGAGCGAGTTACTGAGGCAATTGAGCGGCGGTCAATGACTTACAGCAGCAACCGATGTCTAGGAGAATGGCATCCCGTTCGTTGCCTAGCTTCAGTAAACCTTCGTATACAGGCAGGCGAGATATCTTCAGCCTGTGTAACTAGCGTTAGATGATATGTGTACGAACCCATCACAGCGTGATCAGGTGAGGACGGCGGATACATACGATGTAAAACTGAAACGGCGGATGCAAGGATACGGGTAAACCTGCACTCACAATGGCTCATCATCAGCAGTCATGTTATGGTGTCGAAACTATCGCGGCGCAATTGAAAACTCATACCTCGTACGCCTCTGCCTGGACGCGTAGGATGTGTTGCTTGAGTTCCGCATCATCTGATATTCCGGTTGCCTGCTTGAAAAATGTGGCCTCTTCCTCCTCGAGCTTGTACAAGCTTGGGTCGAGTGGAGGAATAATGATATCACTGGGCAGTGTGTTCATTCCGCCAAAACAGTGCCTTGAGAAATGCTACCAGGGCAGGTAATGGAAGAGCGTATGTATACATGCTATATTTCGGTACGTTGTTTTATATAGATCCAGCGTGGGTCCTAGGTTGCGATGCTGGTCGACTTGACTCACCTGCGGCCACCTAACACCTACGTGGTCCTCGGTAGATCCCACGTATTGTCATTTGAAGCAGCCGTAATATGTCCGGACAACGCAGTTGCGTACAGCACAGTGGGCCACTGCCTTCAGGTCCTAGACGCCTTCAGTGAATAGTGCTGCGTAAGACCCTGTCTGCCATCCGAGTCAATAGAGTGAGATGTGGGGGAATACCGTAACATCGCCGCACAGCATAGACAGAGAAGCTGCCACTTGCACGCCACTTGCACGTACCTATTAAATTTAGCGGCGGCTATCATGATAAGAGTAGGTTTGATAGAAATTCAAGAAGCAGAAGGTTACCCAACTCTTCTCGTACAGTTGAACTACTGCAGCCGTGCCAGTGCAAATACAGATGGAAGCCATGGCTCTATCCTGCACATGTAACTGGGTAGTAGCGATCATGCTGCACTGACTCCGTTCAGAGCTTACCTTTTGAATTGATTCTGAGAGGGTGTGTAAGACGACTGGCCCTTTGCGGCCGCTGCATCGAGATCTACATGAAGGAGAGCTGAACTCGGAGACAGTGAGAAGTGGCATCCCTTGACTCACATCCGCTATGCAAGCACTGACAGTATGACAGAAAGGCTATTCCGCCCCGGGTTGACATAGACGGTTCGCTGGACACAAGGGCGCGTTTGCGACACGCGACACGCCACCGTATTGTGACCAACACGACCTAGATTCACGGTGAGCACGAATCCAGGCGGACTGACGTGGAAATTCTTACTACTATAGTGACTGGTTTGTTCGCCTCGAATATGGCCGCAATGATAAGTGTCCTCGGTGGCCGAACCCTCAGCGCCGCAAATGAGCATCTATCGTCTGTGACAGCCATTCGCATGTAGTTGGGTTGAAGGCTTCTGCCAGTGGCGGCGTCTGATACTATACTCACTTGAAGAAGCTACACGCGAGTCAACGAAAGCATCATCCTTACACGCGGGCGACACACCTGCCGCCGGCCAGTGCCCTTCTTTAAGATGCACAAATCAAGATATTCATAGAATAGAGAATTTGAGAGCTTTCCACATTCGAAGCCTTATGCTCTCGCTGGATAGTACGGGATAGTAACGTGAACGAGTTGAAATACTCACAAACGACTGTGACATACAAGTGGCAGCTACACCGCTCTATCGCTGCTACATATAATGCGTGCCGGGGCGCCGTCGTCACGATTATGGCCGAGCATGCAGGCTGGAACTTGAAGCTTGAAGCTTGAAGCTTGAGGAGCCATTAAAAGTGCCTCCGGCGCTCTTAGACTCGGGAGATGTGATCCCTTCTCGCATTCGGCGCTGATTACGGAGTTGAGAATGCACAGCTGCTATGAGGCCAAGTCATCGAGGAGAAGACTAGGTTGTCGCTCGCTTGCAGAGAAACATGAAAGCAGACCAGTCACGACTCGGAGCTAATTCGGGCGACAGGATCATGATACTATGTACGCAGACACGTGATGCTGAAGCCGTTGACAGGCGGGGGGGGCTACATATGTATGAGCTGATATGTTGAATCTTCATTGATCATGCACTGCTACGAATAAGTATTATCGACAGTGATTTCCCAAGTTTTCTAAGCAGGCAGTGCAACGCATATTGATACGAAGCGGGTCGGAGGCAAGAATACCTGTTGAAGATCTTCCTGCGCCACCAACTCACAATCGCTTCACCGACCATGCAAGCCAATACCATGGGCGCGCCTCCAGACCAGAGCCACGGGTAACCTCCTGCAATGCCGTCTCAACCACCACCTTGTCTGCCCCAAATATAGACTCCCACATCCCCCTCCAGCTCTCCGGTGAATGACAGAACATGGTTAGCTGCTCGCTGTCTGGAGTTGGCGACCAGACCTGTACACGTTTCTCCTGCGCAGCGCCATGGGAACCGAAGATCATCGCGCCAGAATGAGGGGCAAGGAGGCTCGCAAGAGCCCGCGCAAGTGCGAGCTGCTTTTCTTCGTCAAAGAGGTGGAAGAGTGCAGATGCATGGATCGCGGAGACCTGCCCCCGAAGCTCAGTGAGCGTGGTGACTCGAGACAAATCGGGCGGTGGTGTACTTGGGGAAGAATAGATTGGTAGGGATGGTTCGAGGAAGGCAGGGTCGAACGCGTCTCCTGCTATGAACGGGACTGGAAACGACTCGGGGGTTGACTTGAAAAGACGATGCCCGAGCTGCCAGAAGGCTGAAGGGCGCGTTCAGTGCCATGGCGGGTGATCGAATCTCTTAGTTACCTGGTTCGAGATCAGAGGCGATGACTTTGTCCACTGGGTAGCCGTCGGCGACAGCTTTCCTTGCATCATTTCCAACTGTGAGAAGGGATGTCAATGAGGTGCGCTCAGACATATATCAAGCGAAGATGTTGGTGCTCACAACAACAGCCAACGTCGAGAAGGATACCGCTGCGTTCCTTGCCCAGCCGGAGCAAGTCGTCATATATCGGGTGGCGAGATATTCGGAGCCTATTCGTGGCATTCAGTGAACCCTCACTGGCTGACTTCACGGCTGTTCGCTCGCTCACGTTGTGAATCCAAAACGACCGATGCAAGGGTACGGGTACACCTATGCAGAGAATTTCCAGTTATATGACTCGATGCTGAGTGATAACACGTACCGCGTATGCCTCCTTTTGAACCTCAAGTATGTGCTGGCGGAGCTTCTCGCCGTCTTTGATCCCGGTGGTTTGCTTGAAGAAGGAAGCCTCCTCATCGCCCAGCTTGTAAAGGCTAGGATCGAGCCGCAACACGTGAACGCCTGCAGTACTTGAGCTCGGTTCTGACATCTCAGTTGGTTTGTATGCTTTCTGGAGAAAGAAATCTGGTGAAACAGGAGCGAGGTTGGCGTACTTGCCGCTGTTCCTTCATATGCCCCCTCGGTAAATATAACGAGGGCCGTAACACTCCTGGCTCGCCCACGGCAGAATTGATTGAACACCGACGAGATGTTCTAGTGGAGGCCGACGACGTCTTTGAGCGGCTTTGGGATTGCTTATGTCGTAAAGCCACTCATATAATGGCAGGGCGCACCACGACCGTGAGATGAGGCCGTGAGGGAGTATATAGGCGACCCTCCTAGCAAGAGCAGGCGACCAGCAATGTTAGTTCGCCACTTGGCTTCGCAATACAACGTACGCGGGAGAACGAGAATAAACCTTGGCTCGACCAGTTGTACCCCGGGTAGCGGGTAGGTACGCAAGCTTCCTACTATTGACGGCATCAGTTGACATTCGAGGCCCCTTGGCATACATCACGAGCATGAAACACTCACACACAAGCTCTCATCACCGTGCTCCTGCAGCCACCGGCAAACGTATCCCTTCATATTCATAACGCACGTAGAAATTATCGGAGCGTGTTGAAAGGGAGGTCATACACTGCCTCTTCAAGTTGTAGGCTCTTGAGAGCAACAGTTATGTGAATTGTTATGGTCTAAGCCCACGGTATATTGCGTTTGCGGAGACTCGGAGCGCTGAAGAATGTCGGTGGCACCGCGGTATGCGTGCTTGCTCTTATGAGCGGTATTCCTTGTGTACGGTTTCATTCTATACCTGCGTGTAATCTGTAGTTGAGATGGTTTCATAGAGTACATTGTGGTGCGGACCATTCGCAGAGTCCCCTGGTCAAATGTGAAGGAAGTCTGACCGTCCGTGGCGCCGTTAGTGGCACCCGGCCCCTAGTGCAATTGCAGAAGACAAGTTGTTAATTGTCGAAGTCGAGCTGCGTGCCCTCGGCATTCAAGTCAGATAGTCTGATACGATATACCTGTGACCTGTGATGCTATGCTACCGTCATATAACGACCTTCGATTTATCCGGAGAGCACTCACTTTGCGTGACATTGCGGCACTGAGGAAAACAGACTCTCAGGCGCACATTGAACGCCTTGCATGGGGTGGCCGATACCTCACCTTCCACCACCACAACTGTCTGGGCAGCGGGATGTGCGCAGCAGGCCATCCGAAAACTTCGAACTTCGAGGTGAGCGAACATCCCAGCTCCTGTGAATGAGGTGCCTAGAGCTATCTGCAACGGCGTAGCCAGTAGCCGGGGATATGGATACGCAAGAATGACATCGACCCGGCAATGCCCTTTGCGATTATTCCGCCTGCGTGACACTGATGAAAGAGGGACAAACTATGGGCGGCAGGCTGACCAGACTCGCATGCAAAGCCAAAAGGCTGACCGGGTCGAGCACAGAAGACTAGATGAGTTAGGAGGTTCGATTGGGTAGCATGCATGTATGTTGTACCCGTACGCAGATTAACCCATTTGTACATAGTGACCCAATAGATAAGAACCGGTCGATGCCTGCTATCGGCTCGTCAGCGAGCCCGCACTTCCGCATGAGACGGCCACTCACTGCTCACAGGAAGATCGCACGCCATCTCCGCTCGGTCTTCGATAGCACTTATTCTCGGCACACGTTTCGCCGGGGTGCGTCCTTTTAGGCTTCCTCCGGGAACCTAGAGACGAGCCAGCAACGGCCGATAGATTTCCGAAGTACTGTTCGGGATATCACAGCGGACAGCGCGAAGCACGCCAGGAAGATGATTCGCTTCAGCTCTCATTTGTTCATCGTACAACTTTATTACTGCTTTCTCACGCTTTCTTGTTGCTGGTCTCCGCCAACGCCTCTGAAATGCTCTCCTTTACCGCAGCGATGATCTTGTCGATGTCCCCGCGCTCCTCGTTTACGACAGTGACGCCCATGTGTCTGCGATCCCGGTCAGTACTCGCCCAAGGGCGGAGACGGACAAAAACATGCGTACCCAATGCGGAAGTACTTATCTGAAGGCGGCCGCGAACGACGTCAGTAAGTTACTGTGGAGGAAAGGGCGGAGAAAACGAACCCTTGTGGTCCTTGTGCAGGCCGCCGGCGACAACGACGTCCTTCTTGAGCAAGCGGGGTATAACATCGGGCGCCTTTACGCCGTTAGGGAAGTAGACCTGAGAGCGTGGATCATCGTCATGAGACATGGTTGATCAGTACTCTCAGCACGAGCACTACGTACTGCCGTCATGCCGTTCGCCGCATAGTATGGGTCGAGCGCCAGCTGCTTCAGACCGATCGCAGCGAGCTCATCCTTGATACGCTGACTTGCTTTGCGGTGGAGGGCAAAGCGTTCCTTGAGCGATGGCTTCGCTTTGGTGAGCTGGGTGAGGGATGCGTTGTAGGCGTAGATGAGGTTCACGGGCGGCGTGGCAAAGTAAGCTGGTGTGCCGCTCTCGTAAGACTTCATGATCGGCAGCCACCTGAACAGTTCCTGTCAGCAGCTAGACCAAGCACCATGTGGCTAAGAATAGTCACTTCTTCCAGCTGGCGTAGTACGATGCTGGCGGGCGTGTGCGGTCCTGGAAGACCTGTGGGGACGGTCGGCGTAATTCTACAACGGATGGGAATGCCCGATAGTCGTCGGAGACAAACCTTTATGGCCTTTGGGCTAGCGAGGAGGATACTCAAGCCAGGAGGTGTTGAAAGACCCTTCTGGCTGGCAGTGAGTATAACATCGAGCCCCCAGTCGTCGAAGTGGATCTCTTCGCTCCCGACTGAACATACGCCATCCACGACGACCTATAACACGTTGGCATGTGAGTCTCAGGTGGGAAAAGAGCACGTACGAGGGTGTCTGGTGACACTCTCCGCACAGTCTCTGCGATTGCTTTGGCGTCTGAGAGGACACCTGGAGAGACCTGGTGTCAATACGAGCTAGGGCAAACCGTCATTGCTACGTACCTGTAGAGGTATCCACGTGAGTAAAGGCAAGGATCTTGTACTGCTTCGCCTTGAGTGCCTCCTCCACATCGTTCAAATCGGCTGCTGTCCCGAAGGCAGCCCGAACCTCGTCTACATTTGCACCATACGCTTGGAAGCTGGCACCGTCTCAGGCCATGGTTGAGCATGGCGAGTGAATAGATGCGTACCACTCAGTGAAGCTGTCGCCGAAATACCCGCTGTTCAGCAACAGCACAGAGTCGTTAGGCTCTGTCAGATTCGCGGCGACCTGTGCACCAACTTGTCTGAGCCCGATCACGATCGAGAGCATACCACACGCAACGCACCTGATCCCAGCCCAGCGTGCCCGACCCAGCAATTATGAACGGCTGACCAGTGGTGGAGAAGAGCACTTCGCGGGTCATGCGTATGCAGTCGCCGATCGTTTGGATGAAGTCAGCGGACATGTGCGAGACAGAGGGGTGAGCATTTGCGTAGAGGACCTGTGAGGCATGTATGGTAACCGTCTCGAATGGATGAATGGCTCCTCATACCTCATCGGCAACCTCGACGGGCCCCGGGATGCTGAAAGGTGCAAGACAGGGCGTAAGCGAACAGTATCGGGTAATCGCGTCGGGCAACGTACACTAGCAGCCTGGACGAGCGCCGGAAGGTCAGATAACGCGAAGCGTGGCGAACGCGGTGACCAACTCACTTGTGCGATTCCTGGACGCGATGACGGCGGAATGAGAAGTGGGCGATGTGGAGGAGTACGGGTACGTACCTGCGTGAAGCCGGACATGTTGCGGGACAAGGGAGGTCGTGGAGGAAAGGAAGGTGAGATGGAGGATCGCCTGAGTGTGGCTGAAAGGAAGAGCTTGCCCGGACGGAAGAGGGGGGCCGGTATGAGGGAAGAGGGCAGAGGACGGATGAGCATTGAACCGTCAGCTGACGGTATTTCAAGCTCGGGCTGTTGCTTGACCGCTGTCTGCCGCTATTTCCGCACAGATGGGAGAACGAGGACGAGAACAGCGCGCGGTTGTCGTTCGCCCGGCCTCTGCGTCTCAGAGTGTGTCTCCTTCCTCTCCCCGCAGAAGCGCGTCTGCGTTTATACTCGCACGGATACCCGACTTCGGAACCCCGAGCGGCCACCCGCCATCGTATCCCGTACCCCAGGGTATATCATTACTACTACGCTCGTACGGCACAGCATATGCAGCACATCAAGGTATAACACGAGTGAAAGGCAAAAGCCGCTACCGCCCGGCTTCAATGATCCCGTTCTGCGCTCCGCCTCCGACTACGCCAGCGATGGTCCGCTGCAAATCCGTCCACTCGGACTCCCTGGCCAGCGCCATATCGCCGATGTCGTAGATGTATAGTTTCCCATCGCTGCCGCCCATGGCAGCGCGCCGTCCGTCCTTGCGATCCCACTGCAATTTGTTCAGCGCTCGGCCGGAGCCCACTGTCGTTGTCACCGCAGACACCTGCCAGTTTGTTAGCGTGCTTGTCGCGGGAGCTGTATCTTGGGGCAATCATGATTTACCTCGGTGTCCCAATTCAGGTTCCATACGTCGAACCGGCCTGAGCCGTCCACAACGCCGAACAGCGCCGGGTGCGATGGGTGCCACTTGACATCGTACACGTAGTCATCCGCCTCGTCGAACGAGTGTATCGGCGAGATAGCATTCACGGCCGTGGACGGCTTTGCGAGCGACTTTGCGCGCCATAGCTTGACTGTCCAGTCAACCGAGCACGTGAGGAACATGTCGGAGAAGTCAACCGGCCCGTGCTGTGGGTGGAAATGCAACCCCATGACCGGACCAGAGTGTCCCTTGTAGACATCGTATTGATTCAGGCCGGCCTTCGCCCCTGCGCGGTCGTACCGATTGGCCTGGTAAACGTTACCTTCTTCGGTGCCGACCCAGAACGTTGTCGTTTCATTGTCCGGGAAGTCCAATGTCGTGATTGCGACCTCTCCGGTCTTGTTATGCCCCGCATGCACCAGCTCCAATGTTTCCTGCGCGAACGTTGTCGTGTCACGGCATCAATCGTGTGCCGGGGCGCTCACCTGCGGTTGTGCGAGCATGTCTACCAGCCAGCTGCACACGGTCCCGTCCGTGCTGCTCGTGATCAAGTTGTGCGCATTTTGCGTTCCGACCATCTGCATCGCATATACCGGATGCGTGTGCCCTGCAGCTGACAGTGGCGTCTTGAGCACTGGCAGGTGCTTCGAGCGCGTATCCCATAGCAAAATTTGCCCAGAGTAGGTTCCGCCGAAAATCAAGTTCGAATGGAACGGGGAGAAGGTTACTGACAGGACATCGGACTGTGCGTATCAATTGGCAACGCCCGTTAGCAATCGGAACGGCCTACATACCTGAGAATGGAATACAAACTCCGGCCTCTCCAAAAGGTGGAGGTTCCAGACCGCGACAATGCCATCGGGCTCATTGAGCGCGGCAGGGTTCTTGTTGTACGAAGCACAGCTGAGCTCTGGAAACTGAATAGCCGTCAGTCGGGGCGCGCTGGATGCACGGGTGGTCTCGGACCTTTGGTGACCAGCCCACGTCTGTGATGGACCGGTTCTTCCCATATCGCTCACTGTAGAATGCACATACACACTTCACGCGCCGACCCTCTGTGTCGTCCCTGCCCAGGGGTGATCAGCGAGCGTCTCGCGGAGTTCCTTGGCACGTACCCTCCCGTCTCCGTTCCGATTGTGTAGTCGCGGACATAGTCGTAATTGTCATTAAGTGCTCGTTGGATGATCTTCGTTGACTGCTCCACGAAATCGAGGAACTCTGGCGCGGCGAAGATGCTAGTCTTCTCTTCCTCCGTCATTTCTACATGGGTCAAGTATCAGAACGCAAGGCTATGCAGCGCTAGGAAGGGGAACGAACCTCTGATCTCCTCTTCTATTTGTTTGTCAAGCAGAATACTTTCTGCTTCCAACTCTCGTTCTCGAGCAGCCTCAGCGGCATCTTCTGCCTCACGTTCCTTCTGAGCGAGAGTTTCTCGCGCCTCGTCGTCGGACTCATCGGAAGAAGTCGCGACATCCATCGTCTGTACTTCCTTGTTGTATATCACACGTTCCTACAGGCGCGATAGTCAGATGCTAGAGGCATGTGTGCTGAGTATTAGCGCACCTTCTGTGGCATTTCAAACAACTCTTCCTCCACGTCAATGAGGTCTGGAACGATGCGCGGGGTCATAACACTAATCCCATGAGCAGCATACGAGGCGCCAGGGCGAGTCAACGTACCGCTCTACGACATGGTCCGTTGTGCCAGTTGTTGACTGCACCAACGTGGCCCCCACGCTGATGTAGTCAGACGTAGCATCGCTCTGCCGGCTGAGACGTCCAGACGGGGAGAGTGTAGATACACCTGCGAGAGATCTGCTTTGGGCAAGCGAAGGAGTGCCAGGGACGGAGGTAGGTCCTGGCGAGCCTGCTCGGCTGTCCGTGCGTCGCCCAATGTCGGTGCCAATGATGGAATTGACGAGCTCATCAACGTCTCTGCGAGCAGTTGAAGGGCCCGCGGTCTGTCCATGTTCAGACACGGGTCAGTGCTATGGTGAAGCAGACGTACCTCGGAGAGGCGACGATCAGCGTCTGCTTTCTGCCTGTCTGCCCTCGCTTTGCGAAGCTCTGCAAGCTTAGCCCTCTTGGCCTCAATCTCTGCCCTTCGCTTGTCCGACATGGAGTTGATGCGTGGGTCGTGCACAGAACTTCGTTGTAATGAGTGTCGGGTGGTAGTCGATTCCACGCTGAGGCAGACGCGAGGAGGCAGGACGACGCGCTATTGACGCGCTGTTTGGCCGCCAGTCTTGGTCGATCGTCCTCCGAGACTGAGACTCGATCAACCTCTATCCTCGCCTTCACTCGAGGTGGACACTCATGCCGCCTGTTGCTCCCACACAAACCCGTCAGGGAGGCGTAAAGAAAGGTGGTGCACGCCGTTCCGAAAATAATCGCATCTATGGCCACTCGTTGCCATTAACTGTCGAGCGATCCCACTCATGGACGAGTCATATCTTGGGGCTCTTCGGAGTCTCGAGCACTAGAGTGCTCAACCCGCATTGTACTGGGATCTTTGACCCGGACACACGATCTGTCTGGGTAGTGGACACGAAGGATGCAACGATCCTATGGCGGAGAGGCTTCTTTGGCAAGGGAGACCTGTCTCGGAGCGAGCCTTCGTGGAGAACACGGCAAATCACTGCAGGCAAAGCTGCGGCGGGGAAATGTGCGCTTCGTATTTCCATTGCCCTTCGTCTGGGACCTTATATCAGACAGACATGACGGCGGAGGAGATCAGGGAAAAACGCAGAGTCGAACGCAAGCAGTTCAAGATTGACCGTGCTGCCGCGATTGCCCAAGCAGCAGCCGAAGCCGAAGCCGCGTTTGCTGAGGGCCGTGAAGCCAAGTCATCCGTCGTCATCCCTTCTGGGGCGACATGGAAGCCACAACAACCAGCCGCGGACGAGTCAGCCCGCTCAAGCCCAGTGCCGGACGAGCCTGTTGAATTCGACGAGAGCACCGTACCAGAACTGGAGCACCTGCAGCTCACTCTGCAGGAAGCGTTCTTCCTGGCTTGGAATTTAGACTGCCTGACAATCCTTGATCCGACAACGGTAGACGTAAAATGTCTCCAATGCATTCCTTTCGCTGAATCCGACCCCTGTGTAGTCTGAGCCTATGACCCTAAAGAAGATCTGGTCGGCATTCCAACAAGTGCACGGCATCCCCCACATACCGGGTGTAATGCCGGAGATATATGCCAATCGTTTTGACAACCCTTTTCTCGTGAACTACGCTGCATATCACTACTACCGCTCCCTGGGTTGGGTGATCAAAGGCGGCATCAAGTTCTGCGTCGATTTGCTACTGTACAAACGTGGACCGGTGTTCCACCATGCCGAGTATGTTCCAAGCAGGCAGACTCGTAACTCAGGTTGCTGACGACAGACCATAGGTTTGCCATCGTGGTCATCCCCGTGTATGAAGATCCCACAGATCAAGAAACCTCGCCCTTCGACCTCGCGAACTCACAACCCTTCTCCTGGACGTGGCTCAGCACAGTCAACCGCGTCAACTCTCAAGTACAGAAGGTACGCTCGTCTGCCCCCTTCCTTGCGCCAACGATACTCAAGTCTTCAAGACATTGATTCTTACTTATGTGACTATCCCTGCGCGGTCGCGAGTCTCACAAGACCTCCTTTCTTCACCTGCCTGTCTGGCCCACTACTCCGTCCGAGAGGTAGTTCTGCGACGATTCATCCCAGCTCGCATGCGTGATTAGGCTGGGCCAGCCAAGGCTGAATGCGGGCGATGTATTACAAGCACGGAACGAGAAGGAGATATACAGTACAAACGACAAACGGACAGTCAAACCTTCACTCCAATGACGAATGCCAGTTGTCCGGGAGGACCCGCGCCGTCCAGCGATCGAAGATGTCGAGGGTGCGCGGGAGTGCGAGGGGTGCGGGAGAAATCGAAAGCGTAGTGACCTTCTTGCGGGGGTCCGTGTGCTGGTAGCGGCCGAGGGAAGACGTCGACATATGTCATAAGGATATGTGCGGAGCAGAGACGTTGCGGGTGAAATCGTGCAGAGAAAAGGAAAGCCGAACGGGGGGGGGGGCGGATGGGGATCTACACGGCACCCTTGATCTGTACTTTCCGATACTTCTCCTCGAGGGCCTGCGTGAGTGGTGCACCTGCTGCCTTGCAATCAAAAACTTTGTCGGCGTCCGGGGCGTTCGGATTCCGGAATATGCCCGAGTTATTCTCCGTAAGGAATTCGCGGGCCAGTGCTACTGTGTCGAACGCCAGTTCGTTTTGGACGAATGACAACGGTAGTGTGCGGTACCTGCGCAAATGTGTGATGAGCGATGATGAGCAACTGGACAAGGCGTAGGACTCACGCCTTCGACATGACTATGAGGGCTCGAATACGCTCCCTGTCAATGAAGTGGTCCATGATGTATGCACCCATGTTGGGTGCGTTCAGATATAAATCGAACAGTCTGTGATAGTTCCCCATCGCCAACGCCCTCTGAATATCCAAAGCATGGCGCACTGCCGGATCCGCTTTCTGTTTGTCGGTTAGCTGACCTACGTATAAGTTCAAATCTACAGGTGTGGTCGAACACGACGATAGTGAGCTTCGGTGTCCGTGGGATGAGAGGAGATATACTCACCACTTCTATTGCGCCCATGCAATAGCATCAGAATTCGATAGGCGGTAAATTCTTCTACTTTTCCTGGGATGCCGAGCTCGTAAAGGTTACGCAGCATGGCCTGACACTGGTTATATTCTACCATGTCGCCCTAACCACCACCTTTCAACCGTAACCTCCAAGGAATGCGAGATGATACGTACAACTTCTAGAGCCATGCGTGCATGAATCTCATACACCGTCACAGTGAACTCATTCTTGATTCGCTGTACCTGCAAGGAGATATCAGTTGGCACCTGCAATAGGTGCCCTGGCTCTCTGGGGCGTCAACACTCACAGTGAGGTCTTGCCGGAGACTCTTGAATTGACTACAGATCCAATTGTAGTTGGCCTTCTCCCGCCACCGCTTCTTGAGCTGGGCGAGGGTCTCCTGCAGAATAGGGTACGGCCGGATCTGTTCTGGTTTCGGTTCCTGAGAATTAGAGAGATCAGAGAGGGTCCATTTGTCCCAACATGCACACTCGCTGAAGTCAAGCGGAGATAGTCCTTGAAAATCTCCCGCGAGGTGCCGACAATGGTGTACTTGTCCCAATTCGCCGCTTGCTATGAGTGTGCCCATGGTCAGTCGGCAGTCCGGGGGTCGGAGCAGCAGAGGCGAGGACGCACGGAGTTCATCTCTGGGGCATCGCCGTCAAGCGCAGGGGTCCCGGATCGGTTCGCAAAGATATGAGAGTAGGGAGAATGTGCGTGACCTGTCTGCCCATGGAAGCCTTTCTGCCGTTCGAGTTCGTGCTCGCGCTGGAAACGGGCGGCCCTGCGGTTCAGAGCTGCTATATCACCCGGGTCAAACGAGTTCCCTGCAGACTTGGCCACTGAGGTCTTCTTGACCTTCTTGTGTGCGTTGGCTGTGATGTGCGTGTCATTTCTGAGGCCACGCATAAGTCATAGAGTAGACGGCGATCGAGCATAGAACTCACAGCTTGCGCTTGAGGTTGTTGAGCGGGTTAAAATTGGGAGGTGGTTTCGGTAGCAGGCTCGAGGAGTTGATGCTATGAGCCAGCCAGTGCGGAAGCAGACGACTCGCACACACACCTCTGCAGTTGCACCCCTCCCCAGTCTGTCGTCCAGAGGGTCTTGTTCACGAACGCGTCAGCAATTACCTTTCTCAGTTCTGCTTGGGCTTCGTCGCGGTTCGAGTCCGTCATCTGGCCCAGACACCTCGCGACCCATTCTCTGAGGACGATGTGGATAACTCTTCACACGAGGCGTGGAGAAGGAACGCACTTGAGTGGTGGTGGCCAACTTTCTGAAGACATGGTGTGCTGTGGACAAGTATGATGAGAGCAGGAATTCCAAAATGTAGTGCGCGGAAGTGCTGTGGTCGCTGCCGGTATTGGCTTGTACTGGCGTTTGTCGAGGGAGGAACTCGTGAAGGATGAGTCGTGAGTCGAGGAAGGGTGTAGGGCGGTCGTACTTGCCAAATCGGGGCTTCTCACGGCCGCCGTACAGTAATCCGGGCCCCTCACATGGCCCATCCACGCGAGAAGCAAGTCCTGCAACTCTAGACGATAAATAGGCTGGCGGCAAACGAGGATGATCCCCTCATTCTCTTCCTTCTCATTACACAGCGACCAGAAAACTACTCTCGATTGAGAATACTATTTACTTCGTGAATAATGTTCCCCAATCATAGCTCTATCTCTAGTCCGCTAGTGCGTCGACTTGTCCGCAGGAGGGTTGTAGGCTGCATAGCAACAGGTGAGCATCGACTCTCGTGTTCACACTTGAAGTACTCACTGATCTTCCTCGACTTGATGACAGACCACTTGAAGCGCTTCACGTACAAGCTGATGGCAGTCAGAGCCGAAAAGAGAATAACGGCCTTCAGACCGATCTTCTTCCGCTCATCGTGCTCCGGCTCCGCCGCCCAGTTGAGGAACGTGACAACATCCTTCGCCATTTGCGACGTTGTGGCGGGGGTACCTAGACACGCATCGCTATGAGCCTGGGATCTCGCCTGAAGAACGTGCCAGTCATACCGTCGTCGTACTCAACGAGGCCATCGAACAGGACACGCGCCATGGAAATGGCGTTGCCGGGGAAGTACGGGTTGTAGTTCATACCCTCACGAATCTCGAAACCGGCCGGAGGGTCCCTGTAGCCTGTCAGAAGAGAGAAGATGTAGTCCTACACAAGATGAGTTCTTCTGGCTGTGACTTCTTCATAGACAAGAACGTACCGCGGCGCCGTGACGAGCTTTGACAATCAAACTGAGGTCAGGGGGGAGGGCGCCGCCGTTGCCGGCACGAGCAGCCTCCTCATTGGGGTACGGAGGGGGGAGGTAGTCGGAGAGCTTCCCTGGTCTCTGGAACATCTCGCCCTGGTCGTCTGGGCCATCCTGGTACTCAACCTCCTCGGCCAAGGCTTTTACCTCATCCACAGTGTGGGAGACGCCGACTAGGTTGCGCCAGGCAATACGGTCCAGGGAATGGCAGGCGGCGCAGACCTCGCGATATACTTGGTAGCCTCGGCGGATGCTAGGACACGGAACGAATTGTGAGCGCGTTTACCGGGGTCCGCATGGGGCGGAGTTAGAGAACTGACCTGGCATGGTCGAAGGAGTCCAGCAAGCCAGAGTGCGACCACGGATATTGCGGGGGATGGAGACCCTCGTCAGCGGCCGAGCTGGCATGTACCTCGCCAACGAAGGGTAGTGTACCATAAAGGCTGGTGTACCACGCGATCGAGCCGGCGGTGAAAAGCGTCACGGAAGCAAGGGTTGCACGGGAGTTGATGAAGGACTTTGTAAGAACAATAAGCACCGTAGTAGTTTTTTCGGAGCATATGGCAGGGCATACCTCAAAAGCGGAGGGGGCAGACGAGCCTGAGCTTGTCGACGCAAACCGGGCGCGCTGGGTGATACGTGACGTTGAGCGGAAGCCTTCCTGCAGTGTATGCGGGCTAACTCACCGACGCAAGGCGCGCACTCGAGGCAAGACTAGTAGAACGGGGGCCTGCGACGGCACCGACGTTCCTCAGTGCACCCGCAGGGAGCCTGGACAGCATTTTGGCGGAGGACGGTCAATGACGGGGAATTGAAACGACGAGGAGCAGGAGATGACCGTATAGGTGTCACACGTCACGCCCGTCACATCCGGGGGAACACGCTTCCGTTGCCGACTCGTCCCGACCTATCAACTGTCTCCAATTTGCTGTTTGCGCTTGGTTTGCGCGGTGTCGCGCCCGTCTCCGTTGGGAGACGACCCGGAACGCTCGTAGACTTCAGTAGGGATCTCGGACACTCGGAAGAGCACCGACTCGAGGCATGTTCAGGCCGAGGCTCAAGCACCCGGGTCGATCGATTCATCGCAGACAAGTCTTGTACCGGATATCGCAAGGATGTGGGGCCACACCTGGCCCATATGGCCGTAGATTATGTGCTGTAGACTCAAAAGAGATACATAGCTGTAGATAGCAGAAGCCGAGAAAGTCCTGATATACAGATATGAACTAGGAACACCACCACGGTCGAGCCCGAGGGTATGAAGGAATCGCTGGTCATAAAACCCGCCAGTCGCCACTCAATGGCACAGAGAGGAAGTGTTCATCATGAGGTCATCAAAGCTCTAGAATAGGCAGTCGCAGCAGAGTTCTACGGGACGACATAACCGTTAGCATACACCCCAAGCCGCACAAGCAGCGCATCGTACCTTCAGCGCAGCAACACAGGCAAGCTCCAGCTAGGCAGGCGCAGCAGCCGTCTCCTCCGCCTTTTTGCTGCTGGGCAGGTTGTTGTCTGTGGCGAACGACACGTCAGGAGAGGGACATGAAGGGCACAGGGGTGCGTACACATATACCGTCTGCGGCGCCGGCTGAGGCTGATACTGCCCACCATAGGGCTGCTGGTAGCCCCCGTACGCAGGCTGCGGCTGCTGAGGGTAGTAACCACCCTGACCCGGGGGAGGACCTAAATGCAGTGTATCTCGTCGGTGAGTCACATAAGGGCCATATTGTCGTTTGCACGCACCCTGGGGGGGATAGTACTGGCCCTGGCCCTGTTGATAGTAGTCCCTGTTAGACATAGAGGAGAGCAAGTGTATGGCACGGGAAAGAGGGGAGGGCGGCAAAGCCTGGTGGTTGTTTTATGTCAGTCGAGGGCGCGTGAGAGACTGCGCGGACACGTGAAGCGCCCAAACTCTGCCGCGGGCGCAGCGTTAGCCGTTCGCTTTTCTTTCTCAAACACAGCCCCGGCAGCGCGTTAGCACACAGCTTGCACGCACTATTCCTGCTGCCGCCACCGTGTCCCGAACGTTCCCGTATGTCCGTTTGGCATTGACCTGTGTAGGGTGGGATCCTAGCTTGCTGACGAATCTGCGATGTCGCACAGGCACCCCTCGCAAGCCGACTCGGAGGCTTTGCACCGATGCCCTATAGCCATCACTCGCATTCTGGGCAGTTCTGCAAACATGCGGCAGGCACGCTGGAGGAGGTAGTGCGCGAGGCCATGCGACAAGGCTTCGACGTCTACGGCCTCACCGAACACGTACCTCGCTACCGTCTGGCAGACTTGTACCCCGAAGAGGTAAATTCGCATCCGCTCCTGTTCGTCACGTTGCCAAATGTTTCGCCGTCCGGTGTCCCCGCCACTTCGTTGGCATGTGAAGCATGACATGGCACTGGATGCACTGGCCTTGCAGTTTGATGCCTTTCTGGCGGAAGCCCACCGGATGAAGGAGCAATACACAAGCGACATTACGTTGTTTGTCGGTCTGGAAACGGAATTCATCACCGAAGGCGACCTCACGGGGCTGGAAACGCTTCTCAGCAAGCATGGGCGGCGAATAGAATACCTCGTTGGTTCCGTTCATCACGCCAACACGATTCCCATCGACTTTGATAGCGCTACCTTCGAAAAGGCTCTGGACAGCTTCCCCGCTTCACAGGCCGTAGGCGAAGAAGGCAAACATCAACGCACGGAGGCCCTGCTCTGCTCGTACTTTGATGCTCAGTATGATCTCTTGACGCGATTCCATCCCGAGATTGTCGGCCACATCGACCTGTGCCGGCTGTATACTCCCACCCTTCGGTTCAGAGACTACCCTGTGGTCTGGGACAAGCTGGAGAGGAACATCAGATATGCTATTGACTATGGCGCACTCTTCGAGTTGAATGCGGCCGCACTGAGGAAAGGTTGGGATGCATCCTACCCTGGCGAGGACGTAGCCAAGGCGAGTACACTCCGTCGTATAGGCGTCCTATCACTAAAGCTTTACGTGACCAATAGCTCATCATGCAGCATGGTGGACGTTTCGCCCTGTCAGATGACAGCCACGGCCCACACGCAGTCGGTCTCAATTACGATAGGATGGCCGAGTATGTCCAGCGATTGGGAGTAGAAGAGCTATGGGTGCTTGAGCGGTCCCAGAGTGCCAATGTGGGTGGCAGGTTTGTCCAATCGCGTAGGGTCGAGAGGTGGTGGGAGCATCCGTTCTGGAAGAAGCGGGGTGTAGAGCTCAGCGTGAAAATGAAATGACGTTACATATGTACAATATTCGTCCCGCCGGAATGGCGTTGTTGAGTAAAGTCGATATTCATTTCAATGATCGATCAGTCAAAATACAATACCGACTAAGTGGTCTTGGCCAGGGCGATCGCACTCAAGTCGTCCGCTCCTTGACATCGAGTCCGCCACCATCATCATGAACTTCGGAAAGTCACTTACCCCTGAGCAGACTGCGGCCTACCTTCGCACCCTGCCAGCCATTCGTGAGCGATGCGGTCGTGTGCACGCCCTCGCGAAGGCGGGAAAGCTACAGTACTTCACGTATCATCCGG
Source organism: Fomitopsis pinicola (assembly GCA_001931775.1). Lineage (NCBI taxonomy): Eukaryota > Fungi > Basidiomycota > Agaricomycetes > Polyporales > Fomitopsidaceae > Fomitopsis > Fomitopsis pinicola. Next base: position 72,209 of record MPVS01000014.1, on the reverse strand, counting down.
AGAAGGAAGCAGATGCAGCGGCATTCTGCGTAGACATCATAAAGGTGCGCATCGACAATTTCCATGTTCACAATGTCTAGCTGAGAAGGTGCGCACGCTTGCTTCACGCGTAGCGCGACTTCGGAATCAACTTTACCTCGGTGAGTCAAGTAGCTTGTATAGGAGACCGACTAGCTCCTATTCACGCCGTGTGCGAACAAGATTCCGCCCCATGGTAGATGGAGGCATCTCGACGCTGGTCGACCTCGGGTCGAGCCTCTGATCAGCAAGTGGAGATCGTCGCCCAACCCCCCTGACGATAAGGAAGTCACTAGGAGACTGCTTGACCTATTTCTCGTGTCTGTGCTCCTCGATGCTGGCGCAGGCAGTACCTGGTCGTATCATGAAGCCGAGTCCGGCCTGCAGTTCTCGAGGTCGGAGGGCCTAGGAGTGGCCAGCATCAACATGTTTGAGCAGGGATTCTTCTCTTCTGATCCACAGGATCCGCATAGAGTTGACGGTACGTCGTTCATGCTACGAGTGGCCCATATGTCGATTCACTCTCTATTCCTGGCCAGCGGATGGCCTATCCCGTATCACGCCCGCGCGCACTGCCTCGGCTATGCAAGTCAGTTCGACCAACCCGATGGTCGGTCTAGAAGGACGCTCGTCATTGCTGGTCAATCTGGCGGATGCCCTGCGCTCAAGCCCATCCTACTTCGGGGCCTCCGCTAGGCCAGGCAACATTGTCGGTGAGTCCAAATGGCTTGTCTCATATTGGCTCGTCGCTGATGAATCGCATCTTCGTTAGATTTCCTTGAGTCTGAATCGAAGCCAGACGGGTCGACGAAGAAAGTACACATATTCTCGCTGTGGTCAGCGCTCATCGAGGGCCTCGCACCCATCTGGCCGAAGACACGAACATCGTTGGGCGGTGTCTCACTTGGCGACGTGTGGCCTTGTGATGCTCTGAAGCCGACCGCGATCGCGGAGGGGGACGAGCTCGTGCCATTCCACAAACTGACTGGGTGGGTCACGTACAGTCTGGTTGAGCCCATACAGAAAATCCTCGGGTGGAAGGTTGAGGGGATCGAGTTTATGACTGGGCTCCCGGAGTATCGAAACGGTGAGTATATGTAAGCACACCGTCCTCGCAAATTGTACTCAGCCATGAAACAGGAGGCTTGTTGGTCGATCTTGGCGTACTGCAGCTGAGGCCAGACGCCCTGCCATCCTCGTTCTATCCCGATTCGAAGTCAGGCATTCCCAAGCTTCCGCCCTCACACCCGGCGATCGTCGAATGGCGGGCAATGACCGTCATCGAATTGTAAGGCTTGTCCGAACCCAATCTTGGAGGCTCTGACCACGTTACCTTCGCAGAGACCGCATTGCTGATGCCATCCGCCAGAAGCTCGGCCTAAGCGGGGAGGAGCTGACTCTGGCTCAGGTGCTGGAGAGCGCGACCTGGAAAGGTGGGCGCGAGATCGCGAAGCAGAAGCGCCCCGCTACAGGGGGTCCGCCTATCGACATCGAGAGTGACGGGACGGTCTTTTAGGCTCTGAGGCAGCCACAGGCCGGGCGGCGGCTATGAATGTATAACATGGGTACTCGGTTGGTGGTACATGTAGATCTATCTAGATATGTCATGAAGCTCGTTAGGGGTGTAGCGCGAGTAGTCGTACATTCGTGGTCGTGACAGAGGCAGCGCTTCATGCGTCAATGAGCACAACGCGGCCAACAAATATTGTAATAATACAGCAAAGAAGAACGAAGAGCATGAAGTCATGACGCATGTCGTTGTGGGTCACAAATGAGCAGACGGCAATGAACGAAAGCGAATCTACGCCGTTCCAATTACATGAAATGGCTGATGTCGCGCACTAGACGTGAGCAGGTGACTACGGATTCCTGAAAGGATGAGACACACCACGAGAACATACACATGAGTGGAGCCTCGCTACCCTCTGTACGAGGAGGACGGGGGCGACGCGAAGGCATACATGCGTGCGCCTTGTTGCAGGAAGTATTGTGTCAATGGTGTTTGGACTGTGTAGAGTGATGGTATGTTCAAAATGCAAGTAAGACGACGCGACCTACCAGGTGCAGCGTAGTCTTCGCGCGGGAGGACGTCGAACGGTAGAGACCGAGCTTGGGCAAGCGCCGATCCAGATCTATGACCGACCCAAAATTCGGGGGAATCTGGTCTAGATCGTAGGTGAGCTAAAATCATCACAGGATATGCCGGTCACAAAGTTTACCTAGGTATCCTGAGTAGGGTGACGTTGAGGTAGTATTGACCGCGCACACGCACACTTACATCGGGAAACAGGAAATACACCCCTTGCCGGCCCTGGAGGTTGCGCAGTATATGTGGGGACGATACGAGACTTCCGTACAGGAGCCGCGGTGTGGTCGAATCACCGACATATCCCGCCGTCGCCTCTGCAGGTGTGCTTGCATGGTTCAATTGGATGGACACCTGTGCCACGAGAAACGCAAGGTCAGGGTCACTGATGTGGCTCGGTAAGAAATTTGATGTATGGTTACAAAGCGCAGTGAAACGCTCACTCGACTGCTTCTGCGTCCGAGACGCCCGATATGACGAGTCTCGCTATGAGCGGCGGTGCCAGCGGGAGCCGGGTGAGGGTCGTGTCCCCAAATTCGGCTGTTTTCACGGGGTGCTGTACAATCTCAATAGAATACGACCTATGGCCGTGAGCGAGAGTGAGGGGTATGGGTGGTTGTGATAACATACTTCGTTTTGCTACACAGCTCTGTCGAGGTGGTCTTCGTGATTGTAGATGCACCAGGGTAAGGCTGCGGCCTATGAGCATTGCGTTGAGCGCTGCCTTTACTGATTCTTATTGGGTTGGTGTTGGGATGGGACGATCGTAAGCTGGCCTGTACCGTGACCGATCCCTTGCCGTCTGTCGGCGTGTTGCGACGACCTGACGCAAGCAGGCTATTCCCATATACAGAGCCTCGCAGAGAAGCTCCAGGGTCCGTAATGTTGGCATCCCCTCGACAATCTGAACACAAAATTGGCCAACTGGCTTACAGCGGAGCTTGCGCTATCACGCACCTCGGGCATATGCATCAATGCAGACTAGTCGCAAGGTCGGGGGACTTGCACTGATATCTCCATGTGCGCCATTGTCGTCACTGTGCTTAGGCTGTCTCCGCAAATCGAGAGGTAAATAATACGAAACTACAGAGTCATATGGCGGCTGTGCCAAAATTCTTGGCGAGTTTGCTGACGAAGGAGCTAGTTGTTCGGAAGGCGGTTGAGAGCATACGGCTGAAAAACGGAGCATTATTGACCCCCTGGTCGCAACGGCAACGAGAGGAGCGGGGGGAGCAGGCAGAGAAACAACAACAAGCCACTAGATCCAGGCTCGATGCAGGGATCGCACGGACGGCAGGCAAGACAATAAGAGCTTGCGCCGCGTGAGCATAAATACCCAGAGGATGGGAAGCGCGAGGTGCCCCTTTCAGCGTTGACGCACAACCCCCGGGTCCCCGGACAGAAAACGCGGCCACATCGCGAGTCAACGGCAGTAGATAGCCCGACGGTACGTCAGACCGAAAGAGGGCTGCTCGAGCTTAAAGGGGCATTCACAAGTGATGCAGCATCGGATATGAGCGGTGTAACTCACAAATGAGTATTAGGTGTATGAAATGTGTAAGTACTATGTATCAAACGCTGCGCTTGACGTAACTCCAAAGACCTGCGAATGAGGAGACGAGCGTCGCTGCCGCCAGAGCAGGGCGCACGCCGGCTGAATGCTGATGAGCTTTGGTGCATGCGGAGACATTGAGACTGAGCCCACCTGTGCACTTGTATAGTGCGCCTGTCAGCGCGCCGGCTGCCATGCTCCCCATTGTATCATGCTCGCCCCGAGCATAGTCGATCGTGGAGTTTATCGAGTTGTAGACAAGTGCTAGCGGATAGGTCATGTAAGGACAAAAAGTAGGTCGGATCGGGGAAGGTGACTGACCAAGGACACCCGCCGAGTTGCCAATGAAAGTTCCACGCCGCGTCACGGAGTTAAGGATGCTGTTTATGCGGAGCCTTGCATTTGAGACTGCTAGGGGTCTTCGCGCGCCTTCACGCAGGCCCCACACACCACCCAAGGCGAGACCTGAGGGAACGAGCGGTTAGCATGTGATGTCGCAAAGACAATAAGAGGGCTCGTCAAAGATGGCATGGAATGCGACCCAGGTGCTTGGAAGAACACGAGTTGAAGAAGACATGGGGAACGCCGCGGCATGGCGGGACACGCACCGGATAGATACATAGTCCCGGTACCATAACAGAGGTCGTCGCTCCAACCCCTTGATGGAATTGCGGTACCCGAACCCGGAAGGTCGCTCGTCTTGTCATCCTCCAAGAGCAGATAGTCCAATTTGTCCTCAATCGCGGCCAATGGGTGTAGTTTTGTAGGATCGTATGAGCCGAGGAGAACGTCAGCAGCAGTGACCGGGCTGTCTACGGGTGCTGACCCGTCCGCGTGCGAGAAGCTGGCATTCCGTAGCACAGCGGTGGGATCCTGGCTCGAGCTGCTTGAGGGGTCCATGAGAGAGGGCGAAGGCGATCGTGGACGAGAGCGTCAAACGAATCGTTTTGAAGTTGCTGGCAGACTGAAGCTGCAGTCACAACTGGCGGTGGTGGCGCACACTGGCATCCGGCGCTTCTTCCCCCGTCCTCACAAATCTCCGGCACACGTGATGACTCTGCCACCGGCTCCCCCCGCCCAAAGTCCAATCGTTGCTCAAGCTCACCCTTCGACCCCTCGAGCCGGCATGAAGGTGCGTAAGGCTACTTGGCTTGGGTGAAGGACATCACATAGCACCAGAGACACGAGTCAGCGGGGTAGCGATAGCTTGCATATTAAGTACACGCGCGCCGTTACAGTACACATTCCTCGTGGCATCACCTCACCTAGTCTACGACTTGCTTAACATACCCCAGCCATCGCTATTGTCTGCAAATTCACGCACGACCGCTGCCATCTCGTTGTCAGCGTCCGTCAGGGTGCTCTCTTTGCGCGCAATCTCCATATAGACCTGCCCTTGGTCGAGCTGCTCGGTAATCTCCACGCGCCGCTTGGCGACATACCAGTGTTGGGGATTTTGTCCGCGCGAGAAGACCTCGTAGACATCATGATCCCTGAAATGGGGTGAGGATGACGCCTGACGGCAGAACAGGGAAGTGTTGACGTACGATTGGAACATCTGCTTCGCATGATACAAGTGCTCGGGATCCTTAGCCAATGGATGGCTGGATGACACAGTGTATCCGTTCACAGCCAGCACATGCGCGCTCTGCGGCTGCAGAATATTGGTGGCTGAAGGCATCGGCTTCTCATTTGCCCTGCCAGACGCTTCAGTACGGCTATTGGACGCAAGGTGGACCACTCACGCCTTCGCCTGCTGCCGGGCCAATTCTTCTCGCAAGGAACCCAGCATCGTCACAGCCCGCGGAACGGCGTCCGAAGGTTCCGGGCTGTCGAACTCAGTCATTAAGGCCACCGTCATTTCATCGTTCTGGCTATTTGTCAACGCCAAAATCCCACAGAGACAATAAGAGGACCTACCGTCATCTGCCAAACACGCCACTTACGTGTTGCGGCTGGGTTCGTGGGCTCAGCTAGATTGACAGTGCTCGGACGTAACGATGGAAAAGCAGGCCGCAGGGGCTGCGTTGGTTCTGTCTCGGGAGGGTCCGAGTGTATACTAGCTGGAGCTTCTGACGCGTCCGGGACCTCTTCGAGGTGGTCGAGCGCTTTCGAGTCTTCGCCCTCGCCCTCTGCTGGTTTGACACCATCTTCATCCACACCCCCTTCTCTCCCCAGATGGACCGAAGCGCGTGCGGAGGTGGAGGACGGGCTCGGTGAAATCCGCTGCCCAGACGCGATCGATTGGTTATCCGAGAGCGCCTCCTGCAAAGATTCCCGGTCTACCTCCAGAGACTTGGGCCCATCCGGTACACCTAGGTAAGCCTCGTGGGACTTGTCTTCAGTACCATCAGGACTCGCTTCGCCCGTTGTCGCGGGCGGGCTTGATTGGGGCACCGTTGACGGCTGGGGGTCATCGGCTAGCTTGGCCTGTGCACCCTTCCCAAAGGACAAGTAGCCTGGCCACCCCCACTTGAGCTGACGAGGGTCCATGGCGCGAGTAACATTCGCCATCGCCATGAAGGTGTTCGCCGTTGCAGACTCCACTGATTTCTGGGTGAGCAGTGCAACGGTGGTCGGATCAAGGCCCCGAGCGGTAATGCTGGTAGAGACAGGAACTAGATCTTTGGCTACAACTTTGTCGTCAGGGAGCTCCGGAGATTGTGGCGGCCGCGGCTCTTCGCGTGGAGGGATACGCAGAACGACGTGGTGGATGATAGACGACGGGAATCTACGTGAGCTGAAGGCCGTCGAGGGGATGATGTGTGGCGGCGCGAGCACGAACACAAGCGTAGTGTCTGGAAGGGTGCTCCCATAGTCGTCGACGATGGGCACAAGGTATGGCGAGAGAGGATGCAATGGGGCGCCCAAGTCAACGGAAAAGTTAGTGTGCTGTTCAACGTCCCACTTCCATGCCCACACCGTGAAGAACCGCTCGAGTTGGAGCTCCAGCGCTTGCTGACCCAAGGTGGAAAGCACGGAAGAGAAGGCACCATGTATCAACTAAACGCGGAGAGGGAGTGAGGATGACGACGGCTGTCGAACTGCATCAGGCGCACCTTGAAGTCTTCGTAACCGCGCATGATATGTGAGCGAAGTGCTACGTCGTGCACCGAAGAGTCATGGCACTCGAACACCTGCTCCTGGGAAGCCGTAAGACCGTCCTTCGGTTTGCCCTTTGCCTTGTCCTTGCCTTTCCGTTTGGAAGAGATCGCACGTGGGGTCTTGGCAAGTTCAACACACTAGCGGTGTCTAGAGATTTAGCTCTATAATGTAACATCGCTGCCGGTCCTCGAACAGTTCTGATACTCACTGCGTGTATCCAGAAACCAGGCTCAGGCTCTATCGTGATCATCCGCCTTGTTTGCGAGTGAACAGTATCACAGGCCTTGTCAGAGTTGAAAATACTGCGTATAAGCTCACAGACGTGCACCGACGTGTCACAATATTCAATGCTCACTCGGAGAAGTTGACTAGGGCCTTCGCGAGCCCAACCTGCCTGAGCATGCGATCGCGGGAGACGGCGCGCTCCCTGGCGGTGTAGAATAGTATTTGTGCTTGTTCCTCAGCATCCTCATCATCCGGGGAAGTCAATGACGTCGGGCGAAGAGTCGGATTATATATGGCGAGGTAGAGCAGGCCAGCCGGAATTCTGCTCATACCCCTGCCGGAGGCGTGATTGAGCTAGTTTGCAATGTTTACGGAGGTATAGTAAGTCTTCCTATCTGCACAGAGTCAATGTACACTGGCGAGACCTCGCGAACCCGAAGAGAGAACGGGAGGAGGTTGTTGTTGGTCAATGGTCCGAATGAAGGCCAGTCAAGCGCCGGGCATGTAATGGGCGAATAATCACCTGACTCGACTGGGTAAAGAATATTTAACTATATAAGTGATAATAGTGGCCAGTAGCACTGCTTAGGCGTCTCGTAATGCTCGCTTCTGGAGGCTTGAAGGCGATCAATAGGAATCAATATTCGTTATTTGACGCTGGCGGCCACGCGTCGTGGTCTTCAAAGCAAACGCTCAAAGCCGCTCGCCCGTTTACGCGAGAGGGCTACACTCACCTTCGTTTCTGTCCGCTTTCACTTACGTGCTATGTTCACTCCCCCGTCTCCATCCTCGTCACCCTCCCTGAGCCCTAACGATACCGTCAACACTCGCAAAAGACAGCGCTCACAGTCGATGCAATCAGAGCCTTCCTCATCCTCGCCGAAGCGGGCCGTTTCCGAAGACCCTTCACAAGATATTGCGCGCGCTGCCCAATCGCAGGGCCTTTCTTCGCTATCCATAAACGACGCCGATGCGGACGTCGATGCGTACATGGCCGAGCAAGGCGAAGACGCGTCCGCCAACATGCCTTCAAGCTCGATGGCCACACCCACGCCTGAGGAGAAACTGCGCTCCGTAGAGTCTCTCGTGCAATCACCGATGCGCGTAGGTGAGACGTGGTACGTCGTCTCGAGTACGTGGTTTCGGCGATGGCGAAAAGCCGTGTCGAAACAAGTCGATAAAGATGGAGAGGTGGACGAGAAGGACCTAGGACCCGTCGACAATAGCGACATCGTGGTGGCTGGAGGAGACGACGTCAACCAGCAGTTGGGGTTGGATGACTACGTCTTTGTTCCCGAGCAAGTGTGGACGTGGTTCGCTACATGGTGTGTCTGATCTTGATTGTGCTCAAAGGTGGCAGCGCTCATGGCTCCCAGGTATGGCAAGGCTCGGTATGCGCTGCCACGCAAAGTCATCGCACGAGGGGTCCAAGCAGAGCCATCGCTCGAACTCCATCCTCCACGACTCATGGTCCACATCCTCACGAACAAAGTCGTCCCCGGGGTCACCATGCCTCCTCGTCTGGTGACAGTGTCGACGAACGATACGATTGAGCACCTCTACGAAGTAGTTCTGTCATCCATCCCTCACACAGATTCACGGCAGCGACGAATCTGGAAGCTATCGGAGAGCGACATTTCTTGGGACCAGTTGTCTTACAGTCCAGATCAGCTGACACAGCGCGGTGGCATCGTTCTCGAACCCACTGGGCACACGATCGACGAAAAACTTGTGTTATCAGGTGACGCCTTGGTCGTAGAGTTCCAGGAAGATAGTGAATGGGTTGTCAACGTATCCGAGGTACAACCTCAGCCCGGAAGCGTACCATTATCGGATTCACAGTCAACCGCGACGCAGAGTACCCCGAAGAGGTTCGGCGAGAACGGCTTCCTCGACCTCATAACAAAGAACGCCCCGATTGTGAGCAACGTCACATCGTCTCCTGCGAAGCCGGTTCTATCAAATGCATCGAACAGAGCCGGGCCGTCATCTATTGTCACTCGCTCTAAGGGTGGTGCATCAGAAATAGGTACACTCGGATTGGGCAACATGTGAGTAGTGTCTTTGCATCGCGAACCTTGCTCACCAGGTGCGAAGGGGGAACACCTGTTTCATGAATTCTGCACTGCAGTGCCTGGTTCATACGAAAGAGCTGGCAGAGTACTTCCTTAGTGAGCCTATCCATCTCGCGAAATATTGTGGTGCTAATTTATTTCCAGCCGGTGTGTTCGAGGAGGAGCTTAACCCTGACAACCCGCTTGGCATGGGCGGTGCCATCGCGCGGGCTTTCGGTGCTCTCCTGCAGCGCATCTGGACGGCGGGCTCGGGCAGCACGTCTTACTCGCCTCGAGAGTTCAAGCAGGCGCTCCAACGGTTTGCCCCTCAGTTTAGTGGTTATCAACAACACGACTCCCAAGAGCTAGTGGCATTCCTCCTCGATGGCCTTCACGAAGACCTTAATAGGGTGCTGAAGAAGCCGTACGTCGAGAAACCTGATTGGGAGGGCGGAGGTGACAAGGAATTGGTCGAGCTTGCGAGCGAGTCGTGGAAGGGCTACATGAGGCGAAATGACAGCGTCATTGTCGATCTCTTCCAAGGCCAATATCAAAGCACGCTAGTTTGCCCGGAATGTTCGAAGGTACAGCTCGGGTGTCCTCACGTCTGCATTTGACTAAATTGTTGAGCGTCTGCCGAATAGGTCTCAATAACCTTTGATCCGTTTATGTACCTCACGCTTCCGCTACCGATCCTGAAGAAATGGCGACATGACGTCTACTACATCCCGTGGGACCTATCGAAACCCCATGTCAAGGTATGGCATCTCACTTTTCTGGAGGCGATTGTATGTCTCACACGCTACAGGTCCCCGTAGAAATCGGCCGTGATGCTTCGTTCAAGGAACTTCGACAACTCCTCGGCAGGTGGATGGAGGCCGATCCCGATCACGTACGTGGTTGGATCTAGCGACTGCGCATGTGCTCACCGTCCCCACGTAGTTGCTGACAGTCGAGGTATTCAGCCATCGCTTCTACAAGGACTTGGACGACACCGTCCTCGTCGGAGATATGGCTGAGAACGACATCATTGTCTGCTTTGAACTGCCCTGTCATGCCCAGCAGAGCCGGACACACAAGCCTAGTCCAGAGGATCCCTTCATTATTCCTGCCATGCTCTACGACACGATCAACACCTACCGATCGTACGGCCGCAGCCAGAACCCCTTTGGTTATCCCTTCGTCGTCGTTGTCACGCACGAGCAGGCCACTGACCCGGACGCTATCTACGACGCGATCGCTGACCGCTTGCAGCGCTGGACAGAGAACGTGCGCGATCTGTATACCTGGGAGCCGGGCTCGCCGGCCATGGAGCCAGTGCACATCCCGATCGCGGGCCCTGCGCAGGCGGACTCGGTCACCGAGATCATACCGGACGGCGACACCGTGCACGTGCAGACCGCACCCGAGGAAGGCGACATCACAGACGAGAAGGGCGCGGTCGTGCAAGACGACGAGACGATGGACGTCGAGGTCATCGGCGAGCCGCGCAAGATGGGGTTCAAACGCAACATCTTCAAGGTCCATGTCCAGGCGGGCAACGACAAGTACAGCGCAGCGACGCACTACCCCAACCAGCGTTCTACGACGTTCGAGCAGCGCATGGAGATGGCGAGGCGTGCGTTGGGCGCGGACGCGGAACCGGAGCTTCTGCAGGAGGGCGATGTGTTCCTGTGCGAGTTCGACCAGAACATGCGGGATTACTACTTTGGCGACGACCGGACGACGCTCGACGTCGCGCGGTGGGGGAGCTGGCCGGAGTTCGTGCACCCGGAGTACAAGGCGGGTCGAGAGGCGGCCGCGGCGAAGCGGACGCGCGGGATCTCGCTGCAGGACTGCCTGGACGAGTTCACGAAGGAGGAGAAGCTCGGGGAGGACGACCTGTGGTACTGCCCGCAGTGCAAGAAGCACCAGCAGGCGACGAAGCGGTTCGATCTGTGGAAGGTGCCGGATATCCTCGTTGTGCACCTCAAGCGCTTCAGTAACAGCCGGACCTTCCGCGATAAGATCGACGTCCTGGTCGACTTCCCGACGGAGGGCCTCGATATCTCGGGTATGGTGGGCGAACGCCAGGTCGCGCAGCGCCTCAAGGAGGCGGGGGTGGATGCGGAACAGCTGGGCCTGGACGACACGGACGAGCCGCTCGTGTACGACTTGTATGCTGTTGACGAGCATATAGGTGGGTTGGGCGGCGGTCATTACCGCGCCTACACGTACAACCACGTCACCGAGAAGTGGTACCACTTCGATGACTCGTACGTCAGCTTATCCAGTGCAGAAGCTTCTGTGGTATGTGCCTCCACCCCCTATGGTCTGACATCTTAAGCTCCTGCTGACCGTCGTACAGAATGCCAATGCATACCTCCTCTTCTACCGGAAACGAACGAGCCGGCCCATCGGCGGCAAGAGCCACGAGATCATTGAAGCAGCTAAGCAGAAGGCAGTCACACCGCCGCCCGAAGAGGACATACCCGCCCAGCTGCCCACCCCTCCATCAGAGGACCAGAGCGAGGGCCCGTCCACGCAGGTGCTGAACGTGAACAGAGACTGGCTTCTGGAGGTGGACTCTTCATTAGGCGCAGCGGGGTGGCCGACACCGCAGTCCAATGCGCAATCGTCGCCGGCCTCGTCGCCACCGCCGCTCGACGACGGGGAGGGCGAGCCGCCGTCATTCGAGGACGCGCAGTACGACGAGCTCGTGCAGACGGCGGCGCTGGACCCGCTCGAGATCGCCAACCACCAGTTCGAGTTCCCGGACCCGTCGTCGCGCAACTCGCCGACGTCGAGCAACGAGGTGGAGACGGGGGACGCGGACACGGAGGATAAGGATGTGGAGGATCCGTGGGCGGAGGGGAGGCAGCGAGGTCTTCCGGAGTTTGCGGCGAGTTTCGTGCTGCAAGGCCGGCTCAAGGCTGGCGCGGACCCGAATGTGTTTGTGTCGGATGGGGAGACGGAGTCGTCGGCTGCGCCGGGGGAGGCGAGCAGCGCCATGTCGGATGTGGATGTGTAGGTGCCGGCACGGGCATGAGATGAGGAACCGATGTTGGACAGTCGAGAGGCGCGGTCGTCGGTATTGCGGTTGGCGATGGGCGTGCATTATGCATTTGGTAGATTGATCAAAGGACGCTCCATGATTACGACTATGATCGAGCACACTTACACTAGTACGCATGTATGATAGAGCAGACGTGTATTCAATATCATCGAGGCCTCGAACTGATTGCATTCTACGCATTCTTTTTTTTTTTGGAGGGCTTTATAATGGAGGGAGGCAACCGACGATTGGTCGGCCCCTCGCCTCCAGCCAGCTTGCGGGTGGCCCCGCGGCGCTCCAGGGGAAAATGCTGCTTACGCACTGCCTGTTAAGGTGTGTGTGGGACTCCGATCCGTGCCGTTTCCGGCATGAGTTTTGGATCTATACCCACTAAAACCCAATCTAGTGCTGTCCATCCTTTTTCCTTGTCCGCAGTCGCTTCTTTCTCGATCACGCCTGTCCAGGTCTCGGCGACTAACTCCTTCCTAGGTGCTAGTCCCCTAAAGTGACCGCTTGTCGCCGCTGCATCCTGCCGGACTCTCTTGTTCAGTGTGGTCAGCCACAGCGTCGTGATGGCCTGGTCCGAGTGCTCCCAGCCTTCACGCCCTTCATGCTCTATTACCCGTGTGCATCGCAGTCGCCATATCACATATGCGCTCTCGGAGACGAGGATTCTCCACAGTCGGGCGTGGTGCGCTTTGGTGAGCGGCTTTTGTCCCAGTATCGTTTTCGCTGTTACGCCGAGGTTCAGTATGCCCTCTATGTTAGGTTGGCTCCAGCGGAGGCCTTTCGCTTCCCACAGATTCTTCGCACATGCCCACACTCTCTCTGCCCCGGCATGGCCGCAGTCGAGCAGTATGTGCCCCAGGGACTCCGTTGTTCCGCACCGTGCACAGTCCCCTCGTGCTTCGTACCCAGGTATGTGGCTCCAGTACCGCCCTATTCTATGAGCGTCATGAAGTCCTTTCCATAGGAAATCAGCTATCTTCCTCTGGAAGTCTTTGTGTTTGGCTCCCATCCAGATGGCCTCCTCTTCCGGCGCCGGGATTCCAGGGGCCCTGGGCTGCTGCAGTATGCTCTCTATGTTACGCCTCGTCGCCGGCCTCTCTGTCCAGGCCACTCTTGCGCGTATGCACTTGTAGGCTTGCGCTTGTGTAAGGGCTGTCAGTCTCGCACCGGTGAGCTCGAATGCTGAGTTCCTGCTCATATCGATTGGTTGTTGCTGTTGGTTACTCTTAGCGTCATCTCGCCGGCGTATCGCCGCCGGCAGGCGTACCCTCTGGTCGTCCGCGTCTATGTGTCTTATGGTGGTCGGTGCGCACCGTTGCCTAAGCAAATTGACGAGCGTTTTGATAGGCTCCGCTCCTTTCACGCCCTCCCATGCCTTGTCTTCCCATGCCGCCAGGTGTCTTACCAGCACATCACCGAGGTGCGTTGACACCGACGCAAACTCTAGTGGGGCGTCCTGTGGGGTGGTCCTCGCGGCGTAGATCGCGGCAGCTATCTCGCCTCCTTTCGGGGCCTTCTGGTCCATCTCCTCGGGCGCGTACACGAGTGCGGCTGCCAGTTCCCTGTCTGCCCTCGCAAGGTACGCGAAGCCGCTCGACGTGCCCAGGTCTTCATCGCGCACTTCCAGTATCAGCGCTGTGGTGGCCTCCCTGGCTACTATGATGCCCGTTCGGGCTCTTATCGCAGGCGGTTGGTCCTGCGTCGACGGTGCTACAAAGGCTCGGAACGATTCTGCGACGGGGTCTCTTGCAGTCAGCGACGGATCGAAGGTGAGGGTGCCTACTTTGTCTACTAGCACTCCAGTGTTCTTTTCTTTGCGTCGAGTCGTCAGCGAGAGCCCGTCTCCCACCAGCGTGTGTTTCGGGTCCCATTTCTCCCTAATCTGAGCGAGGAGGGTTCTCGCTGCCTGGCAGCATCTATGGGGGTTTTTGCAACCGTTCGCCCTGTCTGTGGTGCACTCCGCGCAGTCGCACGGTGCCGCGGTTGTGGGTGGGCCTGGCTGCCGGGCGGTCCCGTCGCTCTCTCGTGGTAGGCACTGCCTGTTTGACAGCGTGAGCACGTCGGCCACACGCAGCGCCCCATGGGTTTCGCGGAGACATTTACTACTCGGTGTGTTATTGAGTCTGCGTAGCTTCCTTACTGCTCCGAGGTGGTACCACATAGGGAGGTCTAGTTTGGTTTTGTGCTGCAGTTTCACTGCTTCTAGGCTGACATCGTACTTCTTAGCTGTTTTGACCATTGTTTTCAGATAGCCAGGTAGATTCGATTTGCAGTGCGTTGCTACATCCCAGCTTTGGAGGAATGTATTGACCTGGGCCTTCTTAGATATCGCCCCTGCGTCCGCGGTAGCATGCTTCCCCAGTAGGATATCCACTGCGAAGGCCCACATCGGGCGCGATCCGGTCAGATCGAGGTATCTCTTCAGCCACATCAATTCTATGGCTTCATTTCGCCTCACGATGTCCACTACTGCCAGGCCGCCTTCTTTGATTGGTCGGCATGCCGTGGCCATGCTTACTGGCGGGACTTTCTTTCCTTCCCATAGGAAGGAGCTTATTATTCGGGTGAGCTGCTTCTCAGTCTGTTTCGGCATGCTCTGTACCACTGCCAGGTACTGGGAGATGCCTCCCGGGCCCATCTGGATGATGTGCCTCCTACCACCGAGTGTGGGGTGGCATCTCCCCCACCGTTGTAGGAACTGTTCAACCTTATGCATAGTGGGCGCCCACGTCACTATCTGGTCGATGGTGTTGCCCACCCATGCGCCCAGAATTCTGATGGCCTTTCCATCGGGTGTTATGCTTATGGATTCAGGGATGAGATCCTCATTGGCTTCGCCACTTATGCAATGCGTTTCTCGTACACGCATTCGATACTCAGCCGTTCCGATCGGAATGACTTCTGTTTTGTCCTTGTTAAATCGTGCTCGTGACCCCTTGCACCATCTGAATATGATGGTCCACAGGTCTGCCCACTTGTCAGTCCGGGCCAGGAATGTCGACGTGTCGTCGGCAAACAGTGACGCTATGAGTCTTCGCGGTGCTCCTGGGATCTGGTAGCCAGCCAGACTCGATTTCCGGAGGGCGCACGCCAGGGGTTCGATGGCGATGTCGAAGATCAGGCACGACAGTGGGTCTCCCTGCCGGACACCTCTTGTGACTCGAAAGGGTGTGCTTGATTCCCCGTTCAATATGACTATTGTCTTCGCGTGCTCATAGATTGCTTTTACTTTGTTTATAAAGGCGTCTGGTATCCCGAATTTCGCTAGCGCCACCCAGAGGTAGTCATGGGCTATCTTGTCGTACGCCTTTTCCTGATCCAGGGCTACTATGACCCCGTTCTCTTCCACTGCTTCGGCATAGTCAACCATGACTCGGCAGAGTTGGGTTTGGTCAGATATTTGCCGCCCTGGGATGAAGCCGGCCTGGTCAGGGTGTACTACCGTGCGTACCACCTCCGCTAGCCGCATGGCGAGCACTTTGGTATATATCTTGTAGTCCGAGTTCAGCAGCGTAATTGGTCTGTAGTTCGCTATATCGCGCTTATCCTTCTTTTTGTAGAGCGGGCACATCCAGCCGTCCGCGAAGCCGGCTTCTTCGCACGCCCCATGCTCCTCAAGGTCGTTGAACGCCAGTGTGAGCAATCTCGTGCTGTTAAACCGTGGCGTTACGTCTGCCTCTTCACTTTCTTTGAACTTCGCCTCTAACACCGTCCATAGCTCGTATGGGAGGCCATCTATCCCGGTCGCTTTTCCGGTCGCGGCCTTCTTCAGCGCAAGTTTAACTTCTGTTTCTGAGACACTTCTAGCTAGGCTATCTTCGTCGTCCTTCGGCAGGAGGTGTTCAGCATCTTCTATAGCGTCTGCTATGTCTCTGTTGCGTTGTTCTGGTTCCTCGGTCGCCTCCATGCCGTCCTCCTGAAGGGCCTTGTGATAGTCCCGCGCCAACTCTGCCATTTTGTCTGACCGGGTTTCGTATTGGGGTGGCTCGGTGTTCGGCATTTTAAGTGCGTAGAAGAGGTCGCGCGGCTTTTTATCTCGATTGATCTGTGACCAGTACTTGCTAACCCGTTCTGCATTCAGGCTGTATTGCGTGCTCGCCATCAACTTAGCTTGGGCGGACCGCTTCTGTTCCAATGCCAATATCTTATCTTGTAGTGCCGCGGCTTTTACTTGGAGGTTCGTGTCTAATGGAAATGTTGCACTGTTCTGCACTTCAGACAGCGCCTTCGTCGCCGTCCGGATGGCGGCCTTCAGTTTGGGTATCTTGCTCCGTAGCGTTTCTCTCGCTAGCGTTCTGATGGTGTCTTTGAGACGGCGCAGCGTAAGCTGCGGGTTTGCTGCACTCGTCCGGTTTCGAAACGCGCTCGACATTTCTGCCTCTAATTGTGCCTCTTCCCCCAATGCAATCACTTTGGTTAGGAATTCCTGGTCGGCTAGTATGGTGACCGGCATTGACCAGCGTCCTTTACCAATATACGGCGCTTCGGCCGCCGTCAATTGTACGCTGACCAGCCTATGATCGGTCGGTATGTTCGTTGACACGATTGCCCACTCATATGAGCGGTTGAGTATGTCTTGGCTGACGTATATTCTGTCTAGCCTGGACCTCGTCTCGCTCCCCCTTTGCGGGAACGTATAGTCGCAGCTTGTCGGCTCCGTGATCCGCCACCCATCGTGGAGGTGCATTCTCCTTACTAGGCTTTGCAGCGACTCAACCGCACCTTCCGCGCTGTCCTTCATCGGTATGCGGTCTATGGCTTCTTCCACGAGGTTGAAGTCTCCTAGGAGGACATCTGGTCTTGGTAGGTGAGTGTCCTCGAAAGCGGCCTCTAGCGTCTTCCAGAAGGCCGTGTTCTCTGATACATTATTTGGTGCGTAGACGTTCAGGAGGGTGATGAACTTCTCATTGTGCCATTTCGTGCGAATGAGTAGGGCCCGCCCTGGTATAATGACGTGTTCTGTAATTGACGATACGTCTACTAGCTCCCGGTTGAGCGCAAACGCCACTCCCCGTGCTCCCGACGCGTTCTCCGGGTCAGGGGAGTTGAGCAGATGGATCCTCTTGCCGTACATTTTATGCACCGTTTCCACCTCTTCGCGAGGAATGTGCGTCTCTTGTAGTGCCATAATGCCGAGTTTGTGCTCGCGCATTGCCTGGCTCAGTGCCGTCCACTTATTGTCGGGGCTGTATAACGAGCCTCGGCCGCTCATGTTTTGTGAGCCTACTGTTATGTGAGCTTTGGTATTTCGTCCCCGGCGTTTGCTCTTCCGAGCTCTCGTCGCGTCATCTAACCGCCTGCTCTCTAGGTTGTTGTGTCCTCGGCTCTGTCCTGCCGCCTCGAAGGCAGCTGGCCCGGCCGCCTCGTCACCGTTCTCCGTCCTGTGCTCATCGAGAGAGGAGCCGACGAGGGTAGCGCCTTCCTCTCCCACTGAACGGAGGAGTTCTCCGTGTGCCAGTCTATCGTCCGTGTGTGTGAGTGTGTTATTTGTATTCGCCGTTGCTCTACTGCTCCTTGCTACAACGATTCGCAGGGAGTGGAAGCCGCTCCTGGGCTCCTCAGGTGACCTGCCTTCCGACACTCTGTGTCCGTCGGCTTTGGCCTCTCGACCAGCGGGTGAGTCTAGAAGCACCCGCGCTAAGGGGGAAGTTTGGCACCACGCTTTCACCGTCCTGCTTTCCTGTACCGCTTGCGGTCAGTAGATGTGGGCATTTCGGATCCTGCGTTGATTGGTGCGAGTCATGGTTCGTTAGTATCGTGGCGGCTGCTGTCTGGGTGTCTTGTCCGAGCTGCCTCTTGCTGAACATGTATGACTTGACTGTCTTTAGTGCGTCGCGCATGTGGTCTACTGCAGAGAGCGGAAACGTGCTCGTATTGCCGACAGTCGTGTCTAGTCCCGTACACAGTGCCCCGTCGTAGGTACATCTACTACGGCGTGAAGTCCGAGTCCGATAGTAATCTACGTGAATCGGCGAGTACTCGAGCCGCTCGCGCCGCCTGGCGGTCCACCTCTGCGTCCTTTGCCGTCATAGTCGCGGCGACGTTTGTCCGACCCATCTTTGTGCTCGTCTTTCTCGTCCTCGCGGCGCTTGCCCTTGCTGTCCTTACTGATGGGGCGCCGCTCCTGTCGGCGTGCCGCGGAGCCCTTCAGCGTGTAGTAGTCCTGCGTGGGTCCGTTCCAGCCCGGGACTTGCGGGAGGTCGCAGAGGCCCGTCGGATGGTCGTGGCTGTGGCAGATACCGCACCACATCGTGCCCGTGAAGGGACTCGGGTGGCCAGTGAGGTCGTCGCCGTACTCAAGACTCATAATGAATGCGCGGAAAGCTTCCCACTCGTTGGTGTCCGCCGTTGGGGACTCGATGTACAGAAGCACTAGGGGCTCCGATGCTCCGCCGCGGACTTGGTAGGGTATGACGCGTACCTCGATGCTCCGGATGATGTGCTCGAAGACGGTGTCTTCGTCGAGGTGGCTCCAGCGACCATCGTCAGCTATGTCGTTCGCGATGTATGCGCGCACCTCGTCCTCGTTCCTTCCTCCGTCTCGGATGGTCCTGCGGATGCGTGCTGCTATGCCCGCTGCCGTTACACTCCCGAAGCGCCGCGGGTG
The DNA here is from genome assembly GCA_001931775.1 of Fomitopsis pinicola. Classification (NCBI taxonomy): domain Eukaryota; kingdom Fungi; phylum Basidiomycota; class Agaricomycetes; order Polyporales; family Fomitopsidaceae; genus Fomitopsis; species Fomitopsis pinicola. The sequence continues at coordinate 53,519 of MPVS01000014.1, read as the reverse complement.
CATGAAGGCCCCTTGGAACCGTGGTGGCGAGGAGCGGAGATGCTCCGCACGAAATGTTCCTGCCTGTGTCGAGACCCATCCGTCCTCGACGATGCGGTCGATGATGTCGTCGGGGAGGCCAAAGACCGCAATGTAGTACGGTGCCGTGTTCACACCGCGTCCTCCAGCCGTTGCCGGAATTGCCGGTATGAAGTCGACTCCGTCAAGGTTGGCCCCATGTCTGTCTCGCAGGACTGCCTGGGCATGCGCGATTCTGTCCTCAGTGCCTGCGTCNCGTGCCCCGGCCACCGTGCCTGCTCGCTGCGGGCCCGGCGGCGGGGCGGGAGGTGAGCTCGAGTTGGCTTTTTCGTAGATGAGGTCGTCGTCATTGGTCGCGCTGCGCGGTGCGGCTCGAAGTCTGACGGATGCAGGGGCTACTGAGGTGTGCCCGGGACCCCCGACCCTAGCGTCCCGCGGCGTGCTGGTCTTTTCGAAGCGGGGGATTCTCGACATAGGAGTGGGGCGAGAGGGGCGAGAGGTGGAACGCATGGGTGGGTTCGCGGTGGGGGAGTGGCGTCCTGTGGACGGTGCCATGCGGGGACTGGTATGGCGTATGTTGAGCCTTTGGACGGCCCGCCTCTGGTTCTGATCCTGTGCCTGCTCTGGGGCGTCGACGTCCATCCTCTCTTCGAGTGGGCCCGCCGTCGGGTCCGCATAAAGGCCACGTGTCGGCTCAGGAGTCTCCGACCGCTCCTGTGCAGGTTCGTTGGCTGGCATAGGTTGGTCTGCCCCCAGGGTCGAGGATGTGTGATCAGTGTTTGTCCCTACATACGGGGAGGTTTGTGTGCTCACCGAGGGTTGGTGGCTCGGCCACTTGTTCCTCTTGCAGCCTCGGGAGCGTGCTCGCTCGTATGAAACGGGGGAGGGCGGGCTGGTTGCCAAGGCTTGTCGGGGGTCCTGTCTGTGAGACTGGCTGAGGGCCGCCTCCGGGCGGTCCTGTTGCTGGTTGCGTGTCGTTCAGAGTAGGGCCCTTTGCCGGTTTCTTCCCTTTGCCGGTGGCTTTGCCCTTCGCTTCCGTGTCTGTCCATGGGCTGTGTGAGTCGTATCGTCCTCCGATATCTCAACTGCGCGTACCTGCAGGACGTGTGATCTTCTTCCTGCCGTCTCGAGCCACGGGTTTGGGCTTCGGGGCCGTTGCTGCTCCTTGCTTCTTCCCGAAGACGTCGTTGGCTTCCTGCGGGGTGGGCCACCTCTCATCCGTTCGTGGGCCTTCGCCGTTTGCCGTCGTCGCGGGCCCCTCTGTGCCTCTCGTTCGTCAGTCCTGGTTCTATGGTAGCGCAACAGGTGGTGTGCTTACGTGTGAGCGGCGGGGCCGTTTGGACTCTGTCCTCCGTGGCCTTTGTCTGGCGGCCCTCCTCGACGTCCGTGTCGACTCGGCGTCGCTTGCGCGGCTCGCTCAGAGGTGGTTCCGCGGAGGCCGTACCTAGGAGGGTCTCTGCGCCCGTCCGGGTTACTGGCACCAACTGGGGGGCCGCCCTCTTCCTCCTCGGCTTCGGTTTCTTACTACCTTCGGCGGTCGACTGCTCCTCAGATGGCGTGCTGATCGCCGCCTGGTCCAGCACCGCGGACTCTGACGTCTCTGCCGTCGGGTTGCTTACCGCCTGCTTGGTCTCCTTTGCCTTCGCGCTACGGAGGCGACGCCCCGTCTGCGGCTGTGCGTCGAGTTCCGGCTGGTCTTGCGACGGGATGATACCTGGGCTTGGCGTTGCCAGTCGGGGATGCTGGTCCTCCCGTGGAGCCTGGGTCGCGCCCCCTACCTCGCTGTCCGCCCTGGTGTGCGGCGCGGGAGAGGGGCTTCGTCGACCCGCAGTGACGTCTGCGTACGCTTGGCACCCGTCCGCGTCAGTACGGGATCTAGTCTCGGGGGTTTGGTACTTACATGGGCTATCGGGCCTTCCTCCTCCTTCTCTGCTTGCCATGTCCATCGCGTCGTCAATGTTCGCCTCTATCGCAATTGCGGTGCAGTCGCCGGGGAGTGGCTCCATGCCTGGGGCGTCGTTGGTGGTCGTCAGCACCGTCAGAGAGGGGTCCTCAAGCGGGAGCGGGGTGTTACGTGGGACGTTGTCAGACATTGCGTGGTGAGCAGGGGTCGTTGGTGAGCAGGTTCCGTGAGTCTGGCAGAGGTACTCTAGCAATCAGCAGGAGTGAGGTCCTTCCCACATTTTACGCATCTTTAAATACGGGTTTTTTGCCGACGTTGTTGCCGTCCTCGCGTCCTGCGATTGGCCTGCTGTGCGTTCTGTTCTCTGTCTCCTTCGTATTACGGCTCTTCGCTATGTCGGCTAAGGCTGCTTGACTGTCTTTCAGGTGCGTCGCGCTCACCAATGGGCGCCGATTAGCGTCTCGCTGTCTGTTCCGTGCGGGTTTGCGTCGTCGGCTGGTCTCGGTGGCGGTGTTCTTCCCCGCCTGTCTACCCGCCCTTGTGTGCTGTTATGGCCTGGGTCTGCTTCTGTGCGTTGTTGGCGGGGTGTGAGTGGAGGCCAACCTGTGGGGGCATGGTCGTTGTGTCGTGCGCGGGCGCTGGCGTCTGAGTGCCGAGTGGGAGATGGTCGGCTTGCGTTGTTCCTGGGCGCGGGGGCTGTTCGTTGTCCTCTGTCAGCTGCGGCGCCGATCTATGGGCTCAGTCTCGGTTGTCGCAGGCTGTGTTGTTTCAATAATAGCTGGGTGTCTCGCCCTCAGCGGGATCGTTCTGGACCCCCCTACGTCATGTACGCGTCATTTCTGGGCTCGTGTCTGCTACACTACGTTTTGTCCCTGTTACTCTCCTTTCCACGTTTGTCGTACCCTCTCCCCTGCCCGGGCGTGCGTATTAGTAATCCTTGCTATCCTCCCGTCCATATTCTCATTCCTTTGTTCGGTAGAGTCTGCGTATGGGTTTGATGTCGGATTGTGGTAGCGGGGGTCGCATCTGAAGGCATGGTGTGGGATCTCATCCTCGTATTTGAAGTAGTGCAAGTCGTGCGTGTATCGTGCGAGTTTATCGAGGCATGCCCACGCCACCGGGACTCGGATCCGGATATGACCTTGGGCCTGGCCACCCGCGATGGCGAACGTGACCCAGTGGCGGCTTAGGTCAGCGATCGTCGAGATTCGGCCTGTACCAGTCTCCTGCGCGCCTGCGCGCATGCGTACAATGTTGTTGATGCCTATCTTTCTCTCCGGCTGCTCGTCCACTATCCACGTCGACCCTCTCCTCCCTTTGTGCCATGGCGTTTGGAGCACGTCGATGGTCTGCACTTCGATAATGTCTGCGGTTAGGGTGGGGAGTTCTGGGAGTGTGGGTAGCGATTTAGTGGAGCGGTGTTCACTGTCGTTTCTTTGCTGTTTCTGGTGCGCCGGCCTCTGCCTTGTGTTGCGGTGGGGGCTCATGTTCTGGGGGTAGGTGCTCTGGGTTGGCGTGCTGGCGCTGTGTTTTTTCTGTGTTTTAAGGTCCCATCCTTTGTGAGCGCCAATCACTTTGCTTGTGTGTTCCATTACGTTGACTTTTACGTTTTTTGTGCTGTCTCTGCTCCCTTAGCGTCGGCTCGCTTGCAGTCATGTCCGGGATGTGCTGCTCACCCTTTGCATGATTTTGGGCGTGGTCTCTGGTCTGGTCGTTATGTGGCGTGGCAGTCATTTCAGTGGGGTTGGCATGGGCGTGCTTGCTACCCTTGTCTGTCTGCCTTTCACCTCTCCTGCACCGCTGCCCTTCCGTGCTTCCCCATTCCCTTTGTCATTCCTTTATCTCGGTCAGGGTTCGAGGGTTTGTGCCTCCCCTTTTTTGGTGTATATGTAGCCTACTTCCAGTGTGGTGTCGCTTCTCGATCATTGTGCTCAGGTTCATTCCCTTCATTGTGGCTGAGGCTGCTACTTTGCCTTTCCTGCTCTTTATCTCGGTCGGGTCTATGAGGTCCGTCCCTTCCGTTGCTTCCCTTGTCGATCCGCGTGCTGTTTCTGCCTTGGCTGCTTCCTCACGGGGCTCGAAAGTGCGAGGCCTAAGCATGGTTTCCAGCTGATTTCCTTTTCGGGCGCTGCGCGATCTATCCCGGGCATCTCCCTACTGCGCGTCCTCCTCTTCGGGCTGTGGCGCTATCGTCGTTGTTTATCCGAGCTTCGTAATTCCTTCGGGGTGCCGTGACTTCTGGTTCCGGGGGCCTCGCAGCTCTACTTTCAGGGGTCCCGCCTTCGGTCGCGCGTCCTGTTTGTTCTCCTTTTACTTGATTGGCTCATTGGCCGGGGTCGCGCGGCTGCTCAGTTCTGGGGCCGCGCGGTCTTTCCGGGGCCTCGCGGCCTTTTTGCTCCTCGTCGTCGACGGTATCTGGTAGGGCAATGGGGAGTAGAGGTGTCTTTTTGAGTTTCCCAGTTGTCTCTTACGTTCAATTCTCGTTTATTGCATTGGGTGTCTACATGTATCTTTTCGTAGTGTACTCTTCTTTTTTCCCCCCCTCAGGGACGGAGTGGTTCCCTCTCGTCCCTGTTTGTCTCTCTGGCGGTGCTCCAGCAGAGACTTGTAGCGCATGTTCGTTTCGCCCGTAGGCTATTTACCCCCCGGGGCCACATGAAGGCCTGCGCCGGACTCGTCGACGACGAGCCCTCCCGGGGGTTCTACGCATTCTAGCTACTGATGAAACTCGGACGTTTCCGCTGGGACGTCCAGGGTGTGTGGACTGGGCAACTCAATCCCGTTCCTCGCCTCGGTACGTCGGGATGTCGTCAGATCTTGGAGGAAATGTATCAACTGTATGGCGCTCCAGACAGACCTGGCCTGTGGCTGTGGTGCATGTCTGCTCCAAGGATGTCTGCGAATGCCAATGCAAACGTCGGGCTGAAAATAGGTACGGAGGCAGTCTGGGTGTTGAGCAGAGGCCCGGCCCTGCGAGCGGGAGGCTCGAGCCCGCAGAGGTCGTATTTCCGCACAAGCACCTGGGCGCGGAGGGAGTTTGCGTGTGCGTTCTGCGAAGGGCGGGCGTGGATTGGCTGTGGGGGCGACGGAACTTAGAGCTGGGCAAGGCGGGCCGGGGAGGGACAGCGTCTGCGGGCGGGGCGCGGCTTGCCTGGTGCCTCGGGCCACCGTCGCGGTCACGAGCCAGTTCTTCTCGTCTCACAAGCAGCCACTTCCTGCGCACGAAGCCGTCAATCGCCCTCTCCTATTTAACTCTGCGCCGCCGGGGCGGTCATCGCTGCAACGTCCTGTGCACCCATCAACAGGTCCCCCGCTCAGACCACCATCCAGCGCTCTTCATCCATCATCGCCCACACCGATGTCCGTCCAGTGTGCGTAGCTTCCGAGGCATGTACGTGCTCGAGCAGCTGACGAGCGTGATCACGGAGCAGGTAAACACTTTTCCAACGCCCCCGAGCTCCTGGTTGTAGAGTCGCTGCAGGGCCTCTGCAGTCTGAACCCGCAGATCGAGCTCGACACCGCCGACAAAGGTAGGTCCTGCCTGCCGTCGCACGATCACGATGCCCGAGCTGTGCTGACCTGTCCCCCTCGCAGTTGTGTATGTTGCAAAGCCCGATCGCTCGAAGGTCGCGCTGATCTGCGGCGGGGGGTCGGGGCATGAGCCGGCCCACGCCGGGTTCGTCGGTGCGCCAGCGTCTACCCCCGCATTCGATGATGTCATGGCTCATCCCAATTGCAGGCGACGGAATGCTCACCGGTGCGTCCCTCCCTCCCTCTCTCATTCCCCCTCCACGCTCCTGACCGCGTCCCATTGCCCGCGCGTACAGCCGCTGCATGCGGGAGCGTCTTCGCGTCGCCCAACACCAGCCAGGTCCGCAGGGCCATCGACCTCGTGGAGAACGAAAAAGGGTACGTCCGCCTTGTCTAGAGCCATCGTCCTGGCGCTCAGCGATAGCCATCCCGCTCTGGCAGGACCGTCATCATCGTCAAGTAAGCCCGTCCACACCTCACCGCGACCGTGCGCGCTGACGCTTGAGTACCGTCGTGCAGAAACTACACCGGAGATATCCTCAACTTTGGGCTGGCGAAGGAGCAGTATGCCGCCGAGCATCCAGCAAAGTCGGACAAGGTCAAGTTCGTCATCGTCGGCGACGACGTCGCTGTCGGTAGGACCCAGGGCAAGATCGTCGGCCGCAGGTGAGCACTGTCTTCTCGCCCCGCCGTCGCCGTCCCGGAAACAGCGCTGATGCCCATCATCACCCAGAGGTCTCGCCGGGACAGTGCTGGTCTACAAAGTCGCCGGTGCGCTGGCCAAGCGTGGCGGCAGCCTAAACGAGGTCCACAATATCGCCGAGTACGTCTCCTCCCACCTCGGCACCGTCGGTGTGGGTCTAGAGCACTGCCATGTCCCCGGCACCGCCGCTGTGGAATCTCACTTGAAGGACAACGAGATTGAGATTGGCATGGGCATCCACAACGAGCCGGGCAACCGCCGCGTCTCACCCATACCCTCCCTCGACCAGCTCGTCCCGCAGCTCCTCGAACTCCTCACCAACACGTCCGACCCCGAGCGCGGTTTCGTGCCGTTCAAGGGCAAGGATCGCGTCGTGCTCTTGGTGAACAACCTTGGCGGGACGAGCGAGCTTGAGTTACCGGGCGTGGTCCGCGAGGTCCGGGCTGCGCTTGATAAGCAGGGATTCAAGATCGAGAGAATCTTGGCCGGGACGTTCATGGTATGTGTCGATTTTCTGAAGAAATTGGTGTGGTATTGACGATTGGATAGACGAGCTTGAACATGGCTGGATTCTCCATCACGTTGCTCCAGTTGCCCGACGGCTCGGATTCCTCTGCCCCTTCGGCAGACCTGATCCTCTCCTTGCTTGACGAGAAGCCAGACGTCCCTGGATGGAAATGGGCGTCGACAAGCCCGCCTGTGGCATCGGGAGAGCAGGTCAAAACTGGACAGTTGCGCCCGGCCGGCGCACCGCAAGCCATCAAGCTCCGCGCAGAAGACCCCAAGGCGTTCGGTGAGGCAGTGAAGCGAGCATGCGACGCGATAATTGCCGCAGAGCCTGAGATCACCCGGATGGACAACATCGCGGGTGACGGCGACTGTGGGTTGACACTGCAAGACGGCGCGAACGGTGGGTGTGGTTGTCCCTGCAGTCATCTAGCGCTAAAGCGGCGATCCATAGGTGTCCTCAAGGCGTTGCAGAGTGGCAGCGTTTCGGGCCAGGACGTCGTCGGCTCGGTGATCGCAGTCTCCAAGGTCGCAGAAGAGAAGATGGGCGGAACTAGCGGAGCGCTGTATTCGTGCGTACCTATAAAGCCCAGACACCCATTTTCACGTGTGTTGAGACGGGCCCCCACAGGATCTTCTTCTCCGCGCTCGCGCAGGGCCTACAGACGCACCATAACAACGCGGACACGCTGAGCCCCGCGCTGTGGGCGGCGGCGCTGTCGTCCGCGCTGGAGAAGCTGTACACGTACACGCGCGCGCGGCCGCCGTCGCGCACGCTCGTGGACCCGCTCGATGCGTTCGTGCGGCGCCTGAGCGAGTCGCAGGGCGCGGACCTGAAGGGCGCGGTCGAGCAGGCGGCGGCGGCGGCGCTGAAGACGCGCGATTTGGAGGCGAAGGCGGGGCGGAGCGCGTATGTGGAGGGCGATATTTTGAAGAACGAGCGCGTGCCGGACCCGGGAGCGTGGGGCGTGAAGGCAATCCTCGAGGGCTTCGTTGGGAGTTCGTGAGCGGGCGGCGGAAGTGTAGCTGCAGACGGGAAGTATCAAGGGCAAGTGCGATCGAGTGGAGTGGAGAAGCTTTGTTAGGGTGTAAGAATAGAATCAGCTGCAGTAGAACTGACGACCGGCCGGAGGGTGTTTCTGCGTATAGTTGTGCCGCATGTATATGTCCTTAGCGCACGGTATCTAGAATCGAGGCTTCCCTCTACACACAGCATCTGAGTGGTACGTGTGCTTGGCAATGGCAAGGATCGACGTGTGCAGAGTAGTGATCAGTTGAATATATTAGACAGTTACGGAGTAGAACCCTACACAGCGCCGAGGACGTGGCAGACGTCGACGAGGTTCTGTGATGGGCGGGGACCATATGCATGGAGAGTTGGAGGGCATCAAGGTACCGTCGGTGTGTTTCGTGGTGCAGTCAGCTGGTGCGATTTTGACGTTGGAGAAGATGGGAGGCGGTTGCTCCCGCGAGCTTGCCTTGATCTGGCCGGGAGATCTCACTACACGAGGACGAGAGGGGCGAGTGACCTGTGCGCTGACCGTCCGTGGCCAGGCCTCCGAGCTCCAGGGACGGCTTTCTCCGCTCCCCGCGGAGGAGGACACGGTAACCAATCGAGCCTCGGCCACGCTCAGACAGCGGCCTTCTCGGTGTGCTAAGTACAACCTGTACTCGACACGGTGCTGGCTGTTCTTGTCGGCAATGGTGAGAATGGACAAGTTGAGGTGAAAATCAAAACCGGCCGGGCAGCGCCCTGGCCACAAGGGCAAATGTCGTTCAGAGCGAAGCGAAATGAAGTGCATGTGCAGCAGCGTGCAGCGTGCGAGTGACACGGGCCATCTGAATCTGTTGGCCCTTGGGTGCTGCGCTGTCAGAGTTATGATTTTAGTGTTCGCGAATTCGCGATCGTCCTATGCGATGCCGTACATATTGCCTAACGCATGTGATGGCATACATAACAGGTGCATTGACGGTTGCGCGTCGGAAATGCCACGGGATGCGAATTGAATTCGAGAGCGGTCAGCGGAAACGTCGGCGAGGAGAAGTTTTGTGATCATGATGGCCAGCCCCGCGTGGGGTAAGTAGCTTCAATCTGCTCTGGTACTAGGGAGAATCGGGCCCACGAATCGATGCGGGGGTGGGCGACGACTGCGCGTGTGAGGAGGCGCCGGCAGGGACGATGGATCATTGTACATGCATGGACATGGACGCGAAATCGCAGGGCGCTGCCCGTTTTGGGAGGCGCGGCTCGGGGCCTATATATTTGCGCAGGCATGGCGCGACGTGCGGGATCAGATGGGTGCGTGTGCACGTCTCTGTCGTGGGAGGTGCGGGAGGCGTGCGGGCGGCATGGCAGGGGTGGGCGTAGATGAGGGCAGCCTGAGGATGGGCGGGCAGTGGAGAGCTGTGGTGAGCTGGCTGGCTGGGGTTGGGAAGGTTTGAGAGGATCTGTATCTGGCGCGGAGGCAGGCTTCTGTGGTTGGGGTGTTCGACTTCCCTGTGGCGTCTCTGTTCGTTTCCCCGCACAGGCGCCGACGCCCCCCGCATCTGAGTGGGAGTATCACATGCGGGGTCTGCCTTCCTTGCCTTCTGTGGCCGCGGGGAACGTTAATGTCGGCCACTTCCTCTCCGTTCTCTGTGGCCGCTGACTCAGCCTGCGACCCTTCCCCGGGCCCACGTTTGAGGCCAGCGTAGCCGTAGCCGTCCATGTCAGTGTCCGGGTCTTCTTCAGCCAGAACGTACGGCGGCGAGCAGGCGGCCTTGGCTCGCGCCATGCCGTGCCTGTCGCAAGCGGGTACACTCGAGAGCGCGTACAAACTGATTTCGCGGGAGCAGGCACGCGCGGGTGCGAACCTCGTGCATGCAAGCAAGGTAAGTGCAATCAGAGACCATGAATCCCATCTACGCGGCGCCCGCACTCGGAGGGCCTAGAAGCCCCGTCTTGCTCTCTCTTCTGCAGCCGTCGTTGAGGCTTTGCTTTCTCGCTTTCTCCGGTTGATGTGGCACGCAACAGCGCCCTGTATCATGGTATAGCGGGCGCCGCAGAGCAGCAGTCAGCTGGTTGCGCTGCCGCCAGTGGGACGATCGTTGGGAATGCAGGACACAAAGGCGGTGCCGCAGGCCAATCACAGCCAGAGGCGGGTGGACCAAACATGGAAACCAAACCTTCCGGATCTCGGATCGGGCTTTGACACGGACCTCGGTCTGGCGACCTCTGGCGACGCGGTGTGCTGCCTCCCACACGCTGCCCTTCTGGCATACGCCTATCGCGTCCACAACACTCGGCGACGCGTCGAGGGACGCGTCCGTCGTTGCGCGCGCCTTCCGGGAGACGCGTGGGGCCTCGCGCGGCCCCCAGAGCCCTTCATGCACATGTGGTGAGACTCGCGAGCACACGGTTGTCGAGATGGAGAGTTCGCGCGCGCGGCTCTCGAGGGCGTTATTTTCGCAGTGTGCCTGGATCATTCTACCGTACGATGCTCAAGCTTTGTGTCGGGTGGCTGCTCCGAAGGCTGAACTTGCTCGCGCGGGTCTTGTTCTCCCGTACGGAACTCGGGAGCGGTGTCTTGTGTTGCAGAGCGACGGCAGAATGTTGGGGAGGCGGGGATGTCATCGTGTGGGGGATACGGGGGACAAGTGCTGTGTGGTCTGTCCACGGAATACGCCGTGACGGCCGGGGATTGTGCCTAGCAGGCCGATGAGATCTGCCTTGATGATCACCTCCTCCATGCGAGCTTCGGGGCAAGCGCCCGCACTTGGCCTCCCTGTCCCCGTCCGCCTGTTCCCCCGTCACATTATAAAAGCCATGCCCGTCCCCCTTCTTCGCCTCGTCGTCGCTGTTCCCTCGACACCTCCCCGTACCCCCATCTCCTCCCACTCCTACCTCCACCCTCATCTTCACCACCGCCCCTCCAAACAGCCATGCCCGGCCCCGTCGCTACTGGCCCTGGCATCGGTGCCAATGCTCCTCCAAACAAGCTCGCCGGCATTGGTATGACCGCCTTTGCCGCCTTCGGTGGTATCCTCTTCGGTTATGACACTGGTACCATCTCCGGTATCATCGCCATGCCCGACTGGCTCAAACTCTTTGGCACGCCCTGTCCCTCGGACATCATCGACACTACCACCTGCACGGACGGCTTCTACATCGAGTCTTCCCGTCAGTCCCTCGTCGTGTCCATCCTCTCCGCCGGTACCTTCTTTGGTGAGTCGCCTCACGCGTTATCTCGCGCTGCTCCCGTCCTTACGCTGCCCGCCTGCTAGGTGCTCTCCTCGGCGCCCCCGCCGCTGATATCCTCGGTCGTCGTCGTGGTATCCAGCTTGCCTGCCTCGTCTTCTCCCTCGGTGTCGCCCTCCAGACCGGTTCCCACAACATCGCCACCTTCGTCGTCGGTCGTGTCTTCGCTGGTCTCGGTGTCGGTCTCGTCTCCACCCTCGTCCCTATGTACCAGTCCGAGTGCGCGCCCAAGTGGATCCGTGGTGCTATCGTCACTGGCTACCAGTGGGCCGTCACGATCGGTCTCCTGCTCGCGTCCGTTATCAACAATGCGACTAAGGACCGCGACAGCCATGCGGCGTGGCGTATCCCTACCTCTATCCAGTTCATCTGGGCCTTCATCGTTTTCAACGGCATGTGGTTCCTGCCTGAGGTATGTGCAACCCGCTCGCTACGTCTCTGTGTCTTGGTGCTCATGGTACCGCTCTCACTTGCAGTCACCGCGTTGGCTCGTGAAGAAGGACAAGAATACCGATGCGGCCAAGGCCCTCGCCCGTCTCACTGGACTCCAGCCGACCGACCCTGAGGTCGAGACGGAGCTTGCGGACATCAGGGCTAACCTCGAGGAGGAGCGCACGCTCGGCGAGAGCTCATACCTCGACTGCTTCCGGTTCTCCCACAACAAGATTTTCCTCCGTACCATGTCTGGTATCTTCATCCAGGCGTGGCAGCAGCTGACCGGTATCAACTTCATCTTCTACTGTAAGTCGTGATCCCGTCTTCCCCACAGCACGGCGTTGTTAACGGCGTTCTGCAGACGGCACGACCTTCTTCAAGCATGCGGGCATCAAGAACCCCTTCTTGACGTCTGTTGCCACCAACATTGTCAACGTGTTCATGACCATCCCGGGCATGTGGGGTATCGAGCGCTTCGGTCGCCGCTCGCTCCTGCTCTGGGGTGCGGCGTGGATGACGATGTGCGAGTTCATCATCGCTATTGTCGGTGTCACCATCTCCGTCGACAACAAGGCTGGACAGCAGGCCTTGATCGCCCTCACTTGCCTGTACATCGCTGGCTTCGCGTCGACCTGGGGTCCCATTGGTAAGTGGTGCTCGCTGCACGTCGTAATGCCACAGGCTAACAGTGTATTTGCAGCTTGGGTCATCACGGGCGAGATCTTCCCGCTCAACGTCCGTGCGAAGGCGATGTCCATGTCCGTCGCGTCGAACTGGCTGTGGAATTTCGGCATCGGCTACGCGACGCCGTATCTGGTCAACACCGGCCCGGGCAACGCGGGGCTCGAGTCGAAGGTGTTCTTCATCTGGGGATCGACGTGCTTGGGCGCGTGCATCTTCACGTACTTCTTTATCCCCGAGACGAAGGGCCTGTCGCTGGAGCAGATCGACCTCCTGTACCAGAACTCGACGCCCCTCTCGAGCGTGGCGTACCGTCGCGAGCTCATTGCGAACGACGTCCACGTTGCGGACCACGTCGCGGAGCGCCATCACGACGAGAAGGGCAGCGACGAAAAGGTATAAGGTACCGCGGTGTGTTGATGAAGTTGTGGTGTTTGCTTTGACGATGATGCCATTCTAATTACGACGGGTGGAGGATGTGCTATGCTGTATCGGACCAGCGCGTACGCATACCTTTTTACCGGATACGCTACTTACTCCTCGCTGTTCAGTTGACTTGATGATGATGACCTGACCTCTTGTAATGTGTAACGATTAGGATTCCCTTATCTGGGGCTTTACGATGTATCGCAATGCTATCAAGATACCGCTCAATGCTTCCCGTCGTGCGTTGGCGTGCTTGAGTTTGATTAGTGACTGCTCAGCCGATTTTTTGTGCGGGGGTGGGTGAGGAGGATCGGACATATGCATGGCTCGGATGTGTTCAGCGTGGCTTGTGATAGATTCATTGACTGGCGGGGAAGTACACAATATGATTGCTGTCTGCGATGTTGTTGACATATGCTTAAGTAAGGAGCACATGCATGCACGCATCACTCGCTGGTGAGGCCGTCCGTCGATCGGACATAGTTCTCGATGGAGGCTCCGCGATCTGCAACGTTCCTGAGGATGCTCCGCAGTCTATCCAATGCAAAGCGACTTGGCATGGGGATGTAAGTCGGCGGGAATAACGGGTGCTATTGCGCATCGATGCAATCATTTCTAGCTCGTGGAACCTTGGATGGTGCGGCGGTCGTGCCACCCTGTCTTTGAACGAAATTAATGTCAAATGGCACTGGAAGGCAAGAGGGCCCCAAGGGTGCGTGGCTGCGCGATGATACGCGTGTCTGACGTCTGCATGCCTTCCACAATAGCCTATCATAATTTGAGTACTGTGGCCCGAGTTGGTGGGCTAATTTCTGGACGCCATGATGATAAGTGGAAGGTGCGTCGTACGTAGAAGCTTAAGAAGTAGCGAGCGTGGAAGATACGGATCGTCTGGAATCTGCAGTTGCGGCACCGATGTCGGACACTTTGGAACGGATCCTGTGTGCATCCGGACGGCGACGGGCGACAGGCGGCCGGATGCATGCCGACTCGGCCAGAGTACAAACGTGCACGCGAGCGAGACGCGTTTACCAGTAAGTCGCACCTCCAGGCTCGTCCGGGCTCTATGTTTCAAACATAGCATGGCAAGACAGCGCTGGGATGCGCATGTCCCAGGGGCGCGGAGGCCCAGATTATGCTAGCTTCGCGGCCAGCATCATCCGCTCAAAGTCTTGCAGGCTCATGGACTTGTCGGCGGAGGTGGAGAACATCTCGAGCATCTCCACGGTCTGGGTCCACAGGCACCGGACGTCAGTGACAAGGGTTGCAGCAGTGGGCGAGACGGAAGGCTGGATGGGGACTGACCTCGTCGGCGGTGACCTTCTCCTTGAGCAGCTTTGCGACGCGCGTTATGTCCTTGATCATGATGCGCTGTCTGTCGAGCTGCGCGTCAGGGACGTCGGGGAAGAAGAGCGCGAAGGCGCGGCGGCATTCGACGCGCTGGCGCGCGGTCAGAGGGCGGGGGAGCTCGTTGTCATCGCCATCGTCCGAACCGGAGACTGACAGCGAGCGACCAGCTTTGCGCGATGACCGTGTTCGTGCGCGCGTCGGCGTGGACGGTGTGCTCTTCTTGCCCTTGGACTTAGGAACGATGAAACCGCCTTCTTGGTACTCATCGTCTGACGCGTCGTCGTCCGCTTCCGAAGACTCGCCTTCCGGCTCGCTGCCTCGATATTCGTCGCCGGAGTCTGAGCTCTCGAGCGGAGTGAGGTCGCCGCCCTCGTCGAGCGGGTCCTTCAACTGAGGTTCGGCGCTCTGAGGAGGGTCGTCCTCGTCGCCCACGTTGGTATATAGCAAGGCCGCACATACGGCCCGCCAGTCCTTTCGGCTGACGTACTGTTCGTCCGAGGGGTCTGAGTGAGCGATTGAGCGCGATTTATCTTCCCATCCTGACGCCGCGTGACGGAAGACGCCTAGGACATCTTCGTCGTCGGGCTGAAGGTCGAGCAGTTGCAGAGCATGAGGGATCAGTGACAGTGGCAACCTGTTTTCTTCTTCATTCACGTTTGCACTCTCGGTGGTGTTGTCTATCGATGTGTCGTCGCGTTCATAGTAGTCGCGGGGGTGTGCTTCATCTTCGACTACGAAGCCACCGGGCTGTACATCATCTTCAACCAGAAAGCCTCCGGGTTCAGGATCCTCGACAATAAAGCCGCCAGGTGCAGCTAGTGTCGTTGAGCTTCCTGGGGTCGTCTCCGCGTCCAGCTTACGGCGCTTGCGAGTAGGGTTTGCGGATGAGGTGCGCGCATTGTCGAACGCACGGTCGATGGTGCGCTGCAGATGCGCAGGCAGCGCGGCAAAGGTCGGGTCGTCCTGGTCTGCATCTTGTGTGGTCTGGCGGCGACGAGGAGACATGGCGGTGGCGATGGCGGTGGCGGTGGATGGGAGTTGGAGTGGCGCGGCGCGGTGGTGGCTGAGAAAGAGGGAGCGGCGATCACGTGCAGGGCGTCGACGCGTGGTTGGGCGTGAGTGATGTTGAACGTGAACCACCACCGCCGTGACCCTCCCCCGCCCGCCATGCCTCACGCCCGCACTGCCCGGGCCTCCACCCACCCCAACTCATCCTCCTCCAGATATACCAACGACGACGGGGACGATACCGAACCCGAGGAGGACGCGCCGACTCCGCGACCTGTGCACCGGACCGCGTCCAAGAAGCGCCTCAGCGACGTCTACGCTCCTGACCGCGATGAGAGTTTCACCTCCGATCCTGGGCGCGCGCCCCTGCAGTCCGTCAATATGAACGACGATATGGCAGAGAAACGCCGCCGGCGCAAGTCTGCAAAGGTAGCTATGGCCGTCCAGATCTCCGAGCCCAGCGAGGCGGGGCCTTCATCCGAGGGCGCGACCGCTGAACAAGGAAGCGCAGATGCACCCACAGGTGCGACTGCACATGCAAGGACGAAGCAGCAGCTCCTCTCCGTCGCGCAGGCACCAATCATCAACGTACCCCTGGATGTGATGAGCTCAAACTTTGAGGAGTGGATGAAGATGGCCACGGACAACGTACGTCGACCATCCATGCGAGCCAGCATTCCCCCCTTATGATCTTCGCAGAAAATCAACGCGGCTAACTCGTGGAACTTCGCGCTCATCGACTACTTCCACGACATGTCTTTGTTGCGCAACAACACAGACAACTCGATCAACTTCCAGCGCGCGTCGTGCACCCTCGACGGCTGCGTGAAGATCTGGACCAGCCGTGTCGACAGCGTCGGCACCGAGACCGGGAAGCTCCTCAGTAACCTTGCCAATGAGGGGCGTCCGGACGACGATGAGGAGGGCGCGGGCTCCGACAACCCCGACGGCGAGCCTGGGCAGAGCCAGCGGAAGCGCAAGGCCCACCGGCCGGAATCGACGCTCGCCAAGAATCTCGCACAGCTTCGGAGTAAGAAGCTAGACCTCGAGTTCACCGTTGACCCTTTGTTTCGGAAGACTTGCGCCGACTTCGATGAGGGTGGCGCACAGGGGTTGCTGATGAACCACCTCAGCTTAGGCGAGGGCCCGCAAGGGAGTCTACGCGTTGTGTTTGATGCGAGCGATGCGATGGGCGCGGGAGGCGACGAGGAAGAGCCCTTGTTGGAGCCCGAAGATCCTGTTGACCTGAGCTACCTACGAAGTGAGACATCCACTTTACCCTCGATCGCGTTGATCACTCATTGGTCATGTAGAGGAGTTCCTACCCGACTTAGATGAGCTAGACGAGAAAGCGATATGCCACTCCCTCGAGGGCTTCTCTTTCTCTAAAGACAGCTTCTCATTTGATGACACGACGCTCTTCCGCGATCAGACCCCTGCCTTTGACGGAGCTGACGATGATGACGATTACGGAGGCCCGCTAGGCGGTGACGATGCTCCTGACATGGGTGCCCCTATGGATATGGACGGTGATCCGAATGGGCCTCCGGTAGAGGACTTCTTCGTCGGTGACCAGGCCGTCGAGGACGATTATGTTCCCGGCGACTTCGCACCGGGAGACGACATGGGCCCTGATTCCCAACAAGACGGACTGGACGGCGCTGCCGCGGGTGTGCGTGCTCCTGGCGGTGCATTCGTACCATTTGATCCCCGCCGACCACCAGATGAGCGTGATCTGGTCATGGCCATGACGGGCGGAGAAGATGGCGGGCTCATGATGGACTACTTTGACCAAAATTTCCTCAAGAACTGGGCAGGCCCTGAACATTGGAAGTTGCGCAGAGTCGTTAGGAGGAGTGAGCTCAGGCTTTCGTTGCTTCTTATTCCGAACCGATTATGCTGATTAGACCTCCCTAGCGGATACCACCGAGACCGCCCCAAAGGCGAGGCGGGAAAAGAAGGAGGCGTTCAAGATCGATTTCTTCGCACCATTGGAGAAGGATTCTAAGGCTTACGCGGAGGAGCTCTTCGCTCCCGTCAAGCGCGGCGCAGGCATCACATTGCCAGGCCCGTCCTCAGGGAAGACGTCATCTCGCAAGGGCAGCAAGAGGCGGTCTGCGAAGGACAAGGAGAGGGAACGGCGGAATGACCAAACCCTACCCGACGACATGCACTTCTCGAGCCGCCAGCTCGTCACGTTGTTCCTTAAGCCGCAGTTTTCTGTACGTACTGCGTGGTGCTGCCCTGTTGCGTGGCACTCATGTTATTCTATCAGCTCAAGATGCGTGGACAACACGTACAACCACGTGGTGACGGAGAGATTGACGAGAACTTCTGGGCTCAGGCTGCCGCTGAGCAGGCAGCTGGACGCGCAGGGGAGGACGGTGATGACTGTATGCTTGTCTTCCCTCTCTTACTGTGCCTCTTTCGGCTGACTGTAACCCATCAGCTACGGGAGATGGTGGGATACCGTTCAACACACAGTTCTTCCACGACGATTTCGACGAAGCCGGCGGCTTCGACGACGTCTTTGATGGCGCCGAGGGCGCGACTGGTTCGGCGATTGAGCCTGGGGAGCAGGACTTGCTCGCGGCGACGCAGGGTCTCACGCGGCGCGTGCGCCCCGAGTTCGTGAACTACGCCAAACGCGCGAAGCGGGTCGACGTGCGCAAGCTGAAGGACAATATATGGAAGGGCTTGGATATCGTTGTCCCGAAGATGGAGGACCAGGAGGAAGAGGACGATGCCATGGTATGAGGAGCTACGCTCTGTATGCTGTATGTTGCGATGCTTACACACTGCGATAGGACGTGGATGACCGGCCGGCTACTGATCCTGCAGAGCCTCGCGAGATGACGACGGTTATCTCGGGACTGCAGAAGACCTATCCGAAAGATAAACTAGAGGAGATCAGCACCAGTTTCTGTTTCATCTGCCTTCTGCACCTTGCGAACGAGCGCGGCCTTAAGATTCAGTCCGATGGTGATGCGTCACATGAGGAAGAAGAGGAGCGGAAAGTAGGCAGAATATGGGATTTGAAGGTATGTACGATGTCACTTGGGTGCTGTGTCAGGCTGATTGGGTTGGCACAGGTATATAGGGACCCAGAAGCGTGATGTCTTCCTTGGGACGCAGCACTGCTCGCATCTCAAGTGTACTATCTTTTGCGTAATGATGCTACCCGTTCGGTTTTTTATGACAATATCTTATTCTCCATTATTGGCGTACATTGTTTGTATCGTACCGCTGGCTGTTGACCAAGATGCGCGGTCATCAAAACGGCGTTGATCATGCGTTAGGTTCAACGTGCAAAGATAATGCTGTGAAGAGGCGAAGATCGAATGTGGTGAAGGATACAATGTTGACATCTATCTAAGCTGACGGTCATCCTAGTGATATACAGACGAAACAAGTGAGCAAAACGTGGCTAATATTCGAACCAATCCCTGAGTAGTTGCTCGTACTTCTTCTGCATGCGGGCTCGGAGCTCCAGGAACTCGGAGAATGCCTTCGGGTGTAGCTCGAGGGTGCCCTCGGCGGGTAGGTGGACGGCGTCATCGGAGGGGAAGATGGTGAGGATGTCCGTGGATAGTATGCGGGCGGAAGTGACCGCTGATGCTAGGAACAGGCGGTCGCCAAAAGGGCTGAATATGTGCACATCGAGCCAGCGGTCTCGGAGGGTGTGTGTGCGCGCCCCTGTGCGGGGGATCTTGGGGTCAGCAAACACAGAAGTACAAGACCTTGAAGGGGCAACCTACCTTGTACAACCATCACTTGTTTCTGCACTACCGCGATCGCGACGTCGCCTTGGGTCAACATCGCCGCCAGCGCCACACTGCAGCCGTAGGGGGCGGTAATGTCGGTGATGCAACGGCATTCTGTTGCCTTTATGTGCCGGCGAATAGCACGCTAGGCTGGGAAGATGTGTGTTCGTGACCTGGTTCAGAGACAAAGACATTGTCAAAACGGGCTGTCGAATACAAGACCTTCCAATCTGGGGCTTGGGGATTGAGTGCGCTGTTCGGACCGGCTCCGAAGCTCAACACATCCCGTAGACAAAAGCATGGGAGCCTTGGCCCGGGTCGCACAGATAAGAGAAGAAGCGGGTATGCATGTGACAAAACATCTAGTCAGTACTAGTGCACTTTGTGTACACTCAACAACTCCATAGTTCAGCGGTGGACACTATCAAGATATCTATAATGACATTGACAAGAATGGACCCCTTTAGTACAGTATATACGGATTCAGAAGAGCACTGGGTATGCAACTGCCGTTTGATGATGGCGATTCAAAGATACAAGACATAGAAAACAAGAGTACACAGGCCAGACGAATGGGCAAGGCGAATGATCATGAGCACTAGCCGATGTGGACAAGTAGCGATGAATAGCGAGAGTCGACGGAACGAGGAGGAGAGGTCAATAAGGCATGGGAATAGAACACGGGGGAGGTATATAAAGCAAGAGACCGTCGACAGCGAGATCTCGCACAATCAGTAACCAAGACTTCGTCCGCGAGGTATCAAGAAGATCGTCTGTGGTGCACGGAAGACGGAGCAAGTAGCTGGGGGGCTAATCCAACCAGTGGCTCAAGACGTCGGTCACCGGCGCAGGATCAAATAGGCCTGCCAGCTGCCCATGGAGACGTGCTGCAGTCCAACAAGGGCAAGGTCCTGTAGTTGTATGTGCCCTGGCCCAACGCGCCATCGGACGTCTGCGTCATCTTCCATCGGACGCTGTTCCATGTCCTATCGTGACATTCGGTACTTAGCATGCAGCTAGCATGGGCACGCGCCGGATTGCTTACCTGAATGAAGCGTTGGACTGTCTTCGCAACGTTCTTTGCGAGCTTCGCCCTCGTGATGGGTTGAGGCGGTGTCCGGAAGTCCCTGGTGGGTATTTGCTTGCTCCAGGGGGCGTATCCCGGCCACTATGAATGCAGTGAGCCTTCATGGATTCTGTGGGGACCACATGTTCAAGACATACCATGAGTCGTATCGAGACGGAAGGCCCGCGCTGCTCGAACATGTGTTCATCTCTATCGCAGAGGTTCATGAATTTGCCATGCAGGGCATCCTGAAGAGACATCCCGGAACGAGAGGGATTCTGCATGTAAAACATGATGGGAGGCTCTAGCTGGACCTCGTCTACATAGCGACGCCGGTCACTTTGCGTATTGGGACGATACGTTTTCTGGGGGATCATTTCCCCGTCGGCAGGCGATAGCTTTTCTCTCGCAAGCTCCGATACCGTAGGGTGAGCATGTTTGGGAAGGTCAGGGGAACGATAGTCATGGCTTGAAGATATGGACCCGACGGTGGGAGGATGCTAGGGGCAGATGAGCAAAATGAACCATGGTTGAAGCATGCAAGGCGCACCGTTGGCTCGTAGAGCGATACAGACGGAGAGATCGGCGAATGACTCAAACTCATGATGTTGACATGTTGGCGATGAAAAGGGAGCTCAGGAGTGGGAAGGTGTGAGCTAGCTGTCGAGGGGGTCACGCCGGGGCTGTGATAGGGCACCCCGAACCCACTGTTGTACGATTGGTCGACGAGTAATGACGGCGCCTGATATATGTGAGTAGAGGTGTCGATACGCGGGTTAGGGGGTCGCACATGCGGCTGACTGTACGAGGTATCAAGCGGTGAGGCGAGGTGCCCAAAGTCGGGGGCGAGCATAGGTGGGTCGGCGGGGGAAAATATGAGGGGGGGATAGTACTGAGAGTCAGGGCCGCCGAAAGGGTAATCGCCCGGAGTGTGCTCAGCAAACGGACTATTAATGAATGACCCGAAATCGGTCATGTCGGAATAGCCCTACAAAACGACCGTCAAAAGGGATCGCCTCATGGTTAGTAAGGACAGAGCTTACCATCGAGTTCTCTTCCAAAGAGAAATCCGATGCGTCACTCGGGGTGACAGGGCTATGGCTTCCAACTCGGCCATGTTCTCCCGTACCGAGTAGGGTCTGGTCGCTGTTCAAAGTGTCATCACGTTGTGGCATACAAACGTTGTGTGCACTCACGAGTACAGTGAGGACATGGAGGCCGATGTGCGGTGGGCTGACGAGGAAGGCATGGGTATATAAGGGTCAGCGAGGCGCCGCAGAAACTACAAACGGAGTCCTGGAGCACGAGACAAGCCTAGACAGACTTACACTTGGGGTTGGGACGGTTGGATGTACCGACGCTGTCAGTGAACCTGCGAGTAGGCGACTTCGGGTTACGACAGCCGAGTGGAAACTTGGTAGGGAGGGTCTGCTGGTCACCGGGACTTGGTATCTACCTATGTATCGGAGTAGGTGGATGTGGTCGAGGGCGCCGTAGCCGTGGACTGAAAAGAGATCTGGGCGATACTCCGAACATCGTAACGATCCGGCGAAAGTGACTCGGACGGGGTGGCGATGTCATCGGAACCGTGCACGACTTGGGACATGGGCTATGTCAGGCAGTACCGCAAAACCTTATTGACTCGGGTGTGCGGAAAGGCAAGGCTGTCCTGGAAGTTCTGGAAAAGACGGTGTGATTTCGGCGGCGCAGGTTAGGCCAAATGAAAAGAGGGCGACCTGCCTCATTCGGAGGGGGATGCGGAATAAGCCGTTGGTGGACCAGTAGGGGATTCGTGAGCAGACGTGGTGGACTGTGAGTACCCACGGTCCACAAAGGAAGAGCCGTTGGGACGACAAGCCGTACCCAGATCGGGGGCACATGCATTGCGGAAATCGCGATTGGAATAGAGAGACCGGTGGGCACTCGCTATCTTGCTTAAAGTTGCCGTTTAGCTGCACAGCGTAGCACAGCTTCAACGTCAAAACCGCGCAGGCGCTGCCACAGCATAGTACCCACCCTGTGCCAGTGTGGCGGCACGCGTCACCCCCATGCCACTGCTGAGCACCCCAGAACAACGACCTCGAGGCTGTAGCCGCACTCAGTGGCGAGCATTCCAGATCGCATACGGGCACGAGGGCATGAAGGTATGAGCTGGTATGAGGCAGGCCGACTAAGCGCTGAGCACTTGCGAAGAGTCATTCTGGCAGCGCGTCTGATTTGGAGACCCGATTCGATCAGAAGGCGTGCGCAGTGCACTGCCGTATACTGCAGTCCACTACTCCGCATCCCCTTCGAAGCGCATCGTACAAAGTGCCTACTGCCCCAGGCGACGCTGTTCTGAGGAGCAGTGGTTCATCATGACGATTAAGATGTGGTAGATGTATGCATACAGCTCCAATGCTGGCAGACAGACAACTTGAAAGAGATAGGCGGCCCGGGCTGGCATATTATTGCAGTATTCCCGTACTTCTCTACCACTGTACCAGTGCCCAGAGGTCACAGCGCTTCGATGCGACACCGCCTGGAGTCGGGGCACAGCTGCTGAAATGCATACCGGTACATGGTGGACGTTCACAACACTGGACTCAGAGCTGCTCTTCGGCCGGTTAGCCGCCTGGTTGGTCAATGTCGACGATAGAGCATTATTACTGTTCTTCTGCCCATCATGTCGGTAGGTAGCATCTTGCAAGTGTTGCACAACGTCTCCACAAGGGGTCCGCGAGCCATGTAGGCGCGCTGTTCAGAGCAATCTGCTGTAACATAGCTAATTATGTCGCCAGATCTAGCATAATGGTAGGAGTGGAGCGTACGAGTCCATGTCATATCAACAGAGACCGCATAACTCCTCATGCGTTCACAAGTCTGCTCGGCAACGGTTCGAGTTCATCGGTGGAAACAGAAAGCACGTAACTTAAGTTGGACCGTGCGAGTCGAAGCCCATCGGTCAACGATCGCATTGGATGCCTTAACCGTATGCTCATCTATCCGCTTGCAGTCACGGTGACTGCGAGGGCGGTACACATAGAGCTACCACCTCGACAGGCGTCAACCAGTCTGCGTCAGCATCTCTTCTCATTCAATGGGCATAGGTGGATACAGGGAGAACAGTCAAACCCCCAGGCTTTAGCCGTTCAGGCCAGATATTGAGGAAGAGCTGATACCGTGACTGAGCGGATCCTTGGGCAATGCTAGTACATTGAATGGGAGGACCAGGTAGACTTCAGCAGTTGCGATGTGATCGGATGCAAGGTGAAGGCGAAGGCCTGTCAGGCACAAACCGACGAGCAACCCAACCAAAGCAGCTTAGTGCTCCAGATACCAGTATTGCAAGGGTAGCGAGTATCGGGCTTGCGTGTAATGTGTCGTTCGCGGAAGCTGAAGGGCATTTATCACGCCAACGGCAGCAAACTTTCGTCATGTTTGTTATCCACGGCCCCAGCCGACTTCCCGGTTACTGAATAAGCCAGCTAGAAGTCCAACCAGGCGAAATGCAAGTCATCAGCTATCGTCCTGTCAGCCAAGGGCCCATAGCGGGCTCAGCAGACACGAGTTCACTAATGCAACGTCTGCTGCGACACATGGCCATTTGCGATTAGCTAGAGGATGCCGACAGGGCCCGCAATAGCATTAGGCACTTGGCTGGCTACTATAGAGACCAAGCCGACGCATCAGCTCGGATAAATACCAACCTGTCAATCCCCAGACCTCGAGTCTCCCTTCACGGCCACCACCTATCTCGTCGCGCTGTTGCGGATCGTTGTACCAGTGAGGGTTACTCTCGGTCGCTGAATGTACTGCATTCGGCCCCGCAGCAAGATCGGCAACACTGACAGCAAAGTAAGGTCTTGCTCCGCGGAAGAGGTAGCTGTGTAGGCGCGGCGGCGAGATGAGGGTGGACATCGGCAGGTGGAATGCGTGGGCCACCTCCGTGGGGGATAGTCTGAGAGTCGAAAGGGAGAGAGACGGTAGAGGTTCGTCATTCGGCGACCGCCCGTTCGAACGCTTCGTTTGCAGCTCAGAGTGTACAAAGCCCTGCGAAGTGTCGACAATCCGCGGCCACAGCACATTTCAGAATGTTAGCGTCTTTTCATATGCTGTCAAGGTCACTGTGCACTCACGACGTATGGCCATACTCTGAGTCCCTTCAGTGATTTCTCTGGGGGTCCGAAGCGACCCAAAATCTCCACTTGTAGGGGCTCTATACCGAGTTCCTCCTGTGTTTCACGAAGCGCAGCCGCCCAACAGGTGGCGTCAGTCTGCACAGTACCCGGTCAACACCAACAATTCGAAAATGCCAACTGTGTCCTAACCTCGTCGAGTTTGCCTCCAGGGAAGCTATCACGAGTCGATGGGCCTGCTAGACCATTCGTGGAGCTGCCTGTACGCACCTTACCTCCCCCGAATGCGTTCTCAGCTGACCCCGCACCTCGAGCAGCACTCCAGGGAGGCCGTCCACGTTACACAGTGGTATGAGCACCGCTGCATGCGATTCCTCCGCGTCTCGTGTATTCGGTCCTGCGTGAACGTTTGCGAGGGTGGACCGTATGGTGCTCAGCGACGACGAAGTGAACGGTGACGTGATGGGTATCCGTACAGAGGTTGGATTAGCGGTAGCGGTGGTGGTGATTGATCTTAGCATGGCCAAGGATTCTCGTAAACGGCTGGGCATTGGGATTCTGGCAATAATGGCGGTCGCCGTCAGAGCGGAGGCTCGTCCGGCCCGTGGTATGGAGCACACTGCGTACAGGCGCCCAGGGCAGCCTCTTTCTCCTCAACTTACGTTTGAACGTTTGAACGTCCACGCCCGTTGTCTCCTACAGTCGCTCATGCGGAATTACCACATCCGCATCTCCCTCCCTCCAAGCTTGAACACTCCGACAACATCATCCTCTTACTCGCCGCCCTCAGCACCCGCGGCACCCACATTCGTCCCATCGTCCATCTTTCAGCCTCTCCCGTCTCACAAGCCTGGTCCCGCTGGTCGCCGGTATACAGTCACCGGAAAGGCTAACAACGACGTAGCAACCGCGAAGGATCATCGTCTTGGGCTAATAAGGATTGACTGGGTCGACTGTGCGCCTGTCAACATGAACACGGCGGGGCCGAAGAAGGCAGGGGTTGGTAAGGAGAAGGCTACGGATGCGCGACGCAGAGGTGAGCTCTAGTTTTGCTAGAGATCGGTGTGATTACTCATATGCCTTGCCAAGAACCCGTTGTTGCAACCTTCAGCTCTGCTGCGCCGTTTTCAACAAAGTCGGGCTCCACAAATCTTCCTGAAGGCATCGTGCATATTTACCGCGATCTTACAACAACGACAGAACCCAAGGCCTTGACTACAGATGAGGAATCCCAGTCCCCTTCAGTGGACGCGATCACATCTGGCGCTAGCTCTGCATCTGATAGCCAAGGGCTGATTCTGGCCGTCCTTGCGGTCCCCGCCTGGATGACGCCGTCAGACTTTTTGGCTTTCGTTTCCCCAGCTAGTGACGGCATCGCCTTGCTGAGGATGATTCGGTACGATGCATTGACTTTCTGACTCCCGATTTGAGTTATTCATGACTACCGTCAGGGACTCGGCGCCGAACCGGTCTATCGTCTTACTCAAATTCAGGACACCCTCCCTCGCAGCTGAGTTCGCCGAAGCGTATAATGGAAAGGTGTTCAACTCCATGGAGGTGAGCCGATTACCGTATCCCACAGGTGCGTCCTCGTAATCCGGACGTGCAGCCCGAAACCTGCCACGTCGTCCGCGTCCTCTCCATCAGCATCGACACTCCGGACTCATTTTCCGACTTGCTCTTGCGGGAAGGTGTTGAGCGCGGTCCCGACGCAGTCTATGAGCTGCCCACCTGTCCCGTCTGTCTGGAGCGGATGGACTCGGCAGTCACTGGCCTCGTCACTGTGCCATGTGCGCACACTTTCCATTGTGCCTGCCTGAGCAAATGGGGTGATAGCAGGTACGCATGGGAAATATGTTCATCGTCAACATACTAAGCCTCGTAGGTGTCCGGTCTGCCGCTATTCGCAGACCCTCCTCTCATCGCACCCACCTACTGGCACTGCAAGCCGGTCCATACCATTCTCTCGTTCACCCCCCGATGCGCGGTGCGTCGAATGCGACAGCTCGACGAATTTGTGGATATGTCTCATTTGCGGTCATATCGGTTGCGGTCGGTACGGACGTGCTCATGCATATGGGCACTACGCACGAACGACGCATCTCTACGCCCTCGAACTGGAGACGCAGAGGGTCTGGGATTACGCCGGAGACGGCTACGTCCATCGGCTCATCCAGAACAAGGCGGACGGGAAACTTGTAGAGCTTCCATCCGCAGCGTCTACCGTTGGGTCACAAGGATCGCGCGGCGGTGATCACCGCGGACCGAGTCTCGAGGACGCACTGGGTGCGGAGAAGATTGAAGCGATAGGCATCGAATACTCTTATCTGCTAACATCGCAGCTCGATTCTCAGCGCGCGTTCTACGAGGAGCAAATTGCGGATTTCCGCACGCAGATGAATCATCTGACGGTTGCCGTCCAGCAACTCAATCACGAACGCGAAGAGGAAAAGAAGAACATGCAAGCTATCACGGTTGCACAGAAGGAGCAAGAAGAGAAACGGATTTCAACATTGCAAACCGAGATAGCCAAGATGCGAGGGAAGGCTGAAAAAAGTGCAGAAGTGGTAACTCGTTTCACCAAGGAGCTGAGGGAGGAGCGCGCAGTGAGCAAGGGGCTGATGGAGAACCTTGAAAGAGCTCGCCATGCAGTGGAAGAACTTAGCCAGGAGAAGCTAAGCCAGGCTGAGAGAATACGTGAACTAGAGGAGCAGGTCAGAGACATCATGTTTGCTTTGGAGGCAAGGGACAAGATCAAGGATGGACAGGGCCTCCTAGCTGAAGCAATTGGTGGATCTATAGGTGTCATGGAAGAGAGGGATGTAAATTCCACGATCGGGAAGCAAAAGAGAAAGTAGAATTTGGGTGTTGTATCATATCCAAAATGTGACCACTGTCCATTGACCTGCAGTGTCATTCCAATTGGACAGCTGTAATGTTCATTGTGCTCACTGTGTGGGTATGATAGATATGGAGAGCTTGTAGCATGTACTCTGAGTGCCAATGTGCTTGTGAGGATTCTGCGCAATGAAGTATCCTGGCCTGAGGAGGAGTTCATTATCAATGCATCTCAGACCCAGCTCCCCAGCCGCAATGATTCATCTCAGGGGTAGCTCAATTGCACCTCGTTGTATAGAGGGTTATATTTGGCTTAGTGTGTGTTCAAGATCCATGTTTGCTCTCTGGGGCATAGTAGAGTCCTGTGGGTGTACCAAAGGGCACAGGTTCTCCTGTCAGTACCCATGAACTATTATGCAACAGTTTACACTAATACACTAAGCAATGATGCAAATGATGCAACCTTGATTGTGAAGGATAGTCAGCAAACCTAACCCATCATCATGTGTGGGTTTTCAGCACTTTTGTTGTTTGGCCCATGAGAGGGGTTCATGAGCAACTGTACTCTTGGAATTCATTGTATTGAATAACATTCGACCAAGCAATGATTCAATGCAATGAGAATGAGATATCCCCAGTCAAAACAGTGGAATCAGAATGATATGCATGCAGTAGTTAGCTGTAAACATTCAGATGATCACACAGGCCCACTGTTTGGCCTACACAGTATTGCTGCAGTCATGTGACCATTTCTTGCCTTGACCAGACTGTTGTGATGTTTGGCTGGCAAATGACCGATTTCATTCTGTCAGGATCTGACTGTATATGTACCAAGTTCCTTAAAAGGATTGTAGGGCATTGTAATGTACTGCACTGATATTTCCAGTGTGGGGCTAAAAATTGGAAAGGAATAGGGAGTTTTATAATGCCTGACATAGCAGCATTGGAGCAGGGTTGTAATGGACTGAATAAGCAGGGGAATGAAATATTTTGCTGGTGTTGTTTGGGACCAACATTCTGTACATCCTACAAATACCAACATCAGGGGACTACAGTGTTTTCACTCACTTGCTTACTCTTGTTGCATTCAAATTACTGGGTACTACAGTGTTTTTACTTATCTGCTTACTGTTGTTTTGTTCAAATTGAATTGAATGCTTTGTCACTCACCAGGGATCAGTCTTGGTTGCTTATCAAAGGGAATGGTTAGAAAAGGAATCAAACTTGAGATGTATACAAAGCAGACCTTGAGTGATTGATAACATTGACGAGCAAACCACTAGGCTATATTGGCCTACTGTGCATGGCTTTTGGTAAGATATGGCAGCATTACTACTGGCACAACATAGTATAACAAACCCTCATTACAGTTCTTTCTTATGCTTGGTACTATGATCACAATTGACCTAATACAGTACACAACAAAGCATAGTGGACAAGATAAGATTTCTCAAATAGTAAGCAAGAACTCCTCCCTCTTGCACACACTCAATACGGCAAGAGATTTAAATTAAACATAAGAAAGAACTAATCATAAGAAAGAACTCCTGATATAGAGAGGTAACCCAACAAAATAGGAGAGGTGAACTGATGTCCGTTTTGCAGACAGAAGAGGTGGGACATCACAGAGTGCAGTTCAGAGGTCACCAAGCAGACTGACATGCACACATATGATAACAGTGTGGTGATTGTGAGTTCCCTGGGTATGGCAGAAGGTAGATGGGGAAAAGGTAGATGGGGAAAATCCTTTCCCACACTTCAGCACATCTTTCTGCACCTTTAGTACACATTGAGACCTTCACACAGCTTGTGCTACATGCCAAACAAAGCATGGACTGTACTGAAACTGTTATAATTGTCACATTACTAAGTTTATTGTAGCTGGCTCATGTCATGCATGTCACATACAAAGAACTGACTAAGGGGCTACTGCCACTGTGTCTGAGAACAATCATAATATCATCCAGCATTTTCTGCACCATCCTTATTGCAAATCACTGTGAATCATATGGTGCTCCATATAATGCATGATAAATGTGTGAAACAAAGTTCCCGAACTTCTATCATTTGTCCGGATTTTATCCACTTTTTGTTGGCCATTCTAGAGGTAGATATAAGCTGTGTGGCTGTAAAAGTGGCTGAAAATGATGGAATTACCCCATTTGGTAATCAAGCGCAAGCGGGGTTGCACGCAAACACGTCAACACGTTTGTGTACAACTTCGCCAGTGCTTACTAAGTGATGTAATCCACAACTTGAAGCAGCACTATCACAGTCAGAAAAATGCAGTAAAAGCAAAGAAAATTCTATACAGCTCATATAATATGGCTTTTGAGTTAGGGTTCTGCTGGATGAGCTCTCAAATCAGATCCATGTGGGGGCCATCCCCCAAAGCATCCTCCATGAGCACAACCACCAGGTCACTGGCAAGTATGCACAGGCCAACATCCTGGACAGTGTGGCTGGCCTACTATTTGAAAAGCATGTGATTGACGCACTTGGACATGAGCACCCTGCCATCACCATTTGGCATGACCTGGTGATGATGGCAGCAAGTCAATCAGTGGAATCCCTAATGTCTGTGGTGAGCATCTCTTGTCTGGTGCCAGTGGATTGTACTCACATGTACGTACAGATTAACCACCTGATGCTGCCGCATGAGGCCCCTATGCCACCAGGTGTGGTAGACAGCAATGTGCCTGCTGCCCCAGGTGCAGCATCCTCCTCTGCTGCAGCTGCCTCAGCCCCCTCCTCAGGGTACATCAAGGAGTCCTCCTCCTCCTCTGCCTTGTCCTTGGCCCCCTCTTTGGGGTGTGTCAAGGAAGAGGCCAAGGAGGAGGAGAAGCTGCTAGCAACGACTACACTCTGGGTGTGCCTCAAGTACATCAAGGTTGATTTCACCAAGCCAAAGCCTGGCAGCAACATTCCAAACCCAAATGGAATCATTGAGGGTGCTCATACAAGCATAGACATTGTCAGTCCAGGCTGGTGTTGGGATGGTAATAAATATCCTCTCCCCTGCCTTCAAGGCATTCTTGTTCACCTTCTGGCCAAGCAACCACAACAAAGTGACAAGTATCCTTGACTTGGGCGCTGACCTTGTCCGGTGGGTGAACGAAGGATACATGGTGGTAAGTAAAGTGTGTTAGTAAAAGTGTAACCCAGGTCTTACTGATAACTGTACTACCCCTGTTCTCTTCATACAAGAAGGCAAAGATGGATGAAGTCACCACCAAAGGAGTCAGCATTGATGTGGTGCTGTGTGCACATGAGCAAATGTTGAGGTGACGGCAAGAAGCTGTGAAGGATAGCCATGTTTTGGCAACTGGCCAAAGGCATTTTCCAGCTGTCTCTTGATTTGAGGTTCATACAGAGATCCTACTGGGCAGAGATAGTGGACATGATTGCAAGGGAGGCTAAGGTGAGCAAACACATCAGGAAAAATTTTCTTTACTGAACAGGTCTTCAGCAGTGTTCAAAAGGGCTTCATGCAATTCTATATCCCTCCAGTCGATTTGAGATGTCTTAACAGCACATTATACCTTCTTGAAGATCTGAATGTTCAAATATGTACAATGAAATTATGGTTGAGACATGTCATGTAAAGCTGAACATATTCACTTTCACAAGCAATAACTAGATAATATGAGATGTGTTGTAGAAGGCATGGCTAGGCCCTATTTTTCGCACTATTTTTACTATTTTATCTCGCTTTGTACACAGACTTGTACTATATGCTCAATAGCTTTCGCCTGGAACAGCATTCTGACTAGTCACATGACAGAACCACAGACTAGGGTTTATCTTGTAGCACAGTAGCACATGACTTGCTGACGCATATCCCGAGACCGGACCTAGGACAGATCACATCATCTTGCATCATCAGTAGTTAGCCAATAGCGTAATTGCCTCATGCATGTGACAACACCTTGATGTAGAAGCCCTGCCCTAAACCCGAGGGGTATAAGTAGTAGAGCCTCGTACTCCTAGCACTCATCTCGTCCTCTTGAGTGCTAGGTGAGTACCTCCATGTACTAGTTTAGCTTCTATCTAACCTTGAATGCTAGTGTTGTCTTCTGACCATTAGTTGTGTGAAGCATTGACCACAAGTCTGCCACATACAAGTGGTGAGTATCCCTCAGTTAGCCTTGTCTGTACGTGGTTATTCCCGGCGAGACCTTCTCGCTTTCCTTTGTGTGTGCATTGACCTAGCTCTGCAACAAGATGTATTGTATGAGTTGACATCAAAGGACATATAGTCCAACAACATCAGGAAACATTTATACACCTTGGCAAGGGAGCTGCCACCAAGTTCATCAGGAGAAACTCATTTCACTAAACAGAGCTTCAGCTGTACTGAATGTGGATTCAGCCAATTCTGTATCCCTTCAGTCAATTTTGTTTGTCATAACAGCACACTAAACCTTCATGAGAATTTTGACATGATATGCATCAAGAGATTTTGAATACAACATAACATGTAAGTATCCCATGTGAATTGGATGCATCTCATGTCACCCATTGGAATTTTATACTGGCATAAGTGTCTACTTAGTGAGTTCAGTTGTTGAATCATGACCATGAATGGTGATTTATGTACTCATATATCAATTCACTACAGATAGACATCCACACATTGTGATGGATATCCTGAGGAATGTGGTGTTCCCAGATGCACATACCACCAGTGTGTTCTGAATGGAATGTTACAAAGTGTGGGAATCAGTGCATAAAGACTGCACTGATTCCCACGCCTTCTCATTGGCCCATTTCTCTAGCTGCTTGCTGCACTGGTTTGAGCGCCATCTGTCCCTGTAGCTGTAGAAGCTGCTCCCCCTTCACTGGTACCACTATCTTGTTCCTTGTCGCCTTCACAACTGATCATACAGTGCGCAGAAGACAAGGACCAACAACCCCAGTGTTGTGACTCACAATGCATTCCTGAAGAAGGCCCAAGAAGAAGGCCCAAGGATCTGGTCATCATGCAAAGAAGGGTGAGCAAAGGCATCTTTGTCATTTAAACAGGATTTATTCTTGGTCCATTATGCGCAAAAGATAGGATTTAGGGCTTCCACTAGTGGACTTAATCCTAATCCAATCTGAACTAAGCCTATGTCTAGTGTGGCTTATCTACTAAGCATATCCTGATCCAATCCTAATCCAATCCTAATCTAATCCATTTGCAGACAGTGGATTACTAAAAAAAAGGCGCAACATGGGGGAACTGAACCAAGCACCTGGGGCAAACTGCTTACATAATACAGAGGAAAGGCGAACTGTTGCAGTGCTAACCACTGCACCATATGGGCTTGTCTGTACTTGTAAGTTGCTCATACTAGTACCCCTCTTTCTGAGCTGGACTTAGACATATTTTGTGCATGTACTACATGCTTGTGCTGTTCCTGCAGGCACCATGCATGCTGAATGGCATGCTGTAGCTATGAAGCATGACCTTCAGTAGTGCAGTGTGTATTGCCTGCACAATACCACTCCCATGAGCACAAGGATGCATATCTGCTCAGTAGCACATTCACAATATGTCTAAGTCCAGCATGTTAAGAGGGGTACTAGTCTGAGTAACTTACAAGTACAGACAAGAGTGGTTAGCACTGCAAGAGTTCGCCTTTCCTCTGTATTATGTAAGCAGTTTGCCCCAGGTGCTTGGTTCAGTTCCCCCATGTTGTGCCTTTTGTAGTAAACCACTGTCTGCAAGTGGATTAGATTAGGATTAGATCGGAATTAGGATTAGGATTGGATCAGGATTGGATCAGGATATGCTTAGTAGATAAGCCACACTAGACATAGGCTTAGTTCAGATTGGATTAGGATTAAGTCGACTAGTGGAAGCCTTAAATCCTATCTTTTGCGCATAATGGACCAAGAATAAATCCTGTTTGAATGACATCACTGTATCAAGATACACGTCACCGGAAAACTCACTCCAGATAACGGGTGTGTTCGCACCGTGACTGATGCACGAGTGATTCCCGACACAGCCAAGTTGCAGGACTGCCGGGTTCTCAAGCTCAAAGGTCGTGACATGCGCAACACGCGTGAAGTCGGGACTCAGTGAGTCTGTGGTTCGAGCAGCACCAGTGCCTGCAGCCCATTGATTGTAACGTACACTGTAATGCATGTGAGGTCAGCAG
Source organism: Fomitopsis pinicola (assembly GCA_001931775.1). Lineage (NCBI taxonomy): Eukaryota > Fungi > Basidiomycota > Agaricomycetes > Polyporales > Fomitopsidaceae > Fomitopsis > Fomitopsis pinicola. Next base: position 20,785 of record MPVS01000014.1, on the reverse strand, counting down.
GCGTCCAAGCAGGGTGGCAACCTGAAAGTGGTTGTCGTACCGTAGCACAATGTAGTGTTCGTGAGTTCCCCGGGTGCAGCAGAAGGTAGGTGGGGAAGGGGTTCACTGGATGTTGAGCCTTGGGTGACAGCGAGCTCAGAGACCAAGCTGAGGGACAATAGCGGAGGGTAGGTGGTGCTGGAGCGACAAGCTTGAGCGGAGGATGAGGAAGAGGTAGAGCGGAAGGTAGACTGCAGTAGAACAACGACTTTGTGCAGGGGAAATCTGTGGCAGGCTCCGCCTCGCTGGCGACTCGCAACAACTAGAGACAGGGGTTGGATCCGGAACGACTACTCACTCAGGTAGACTCAGGGAGAATGCTAGATTCGACGACAACCAACTCAACTTTGACACGACAACGACAACGTCCTAAGACAACCGACTTTGCTAGATACTCAGTATTTGGAGGGTGGTGGTGGTAGGAACTGACTCCTCCTTCTGCTCCTTGCCACGTCTTATCCTCCCCCGTTCCCGAGTTCCCACGCCGGTCCAACAAAATCCCCCTCCAGTTCCCTCCGCTCTTCCCCACTCACTCACCATTTGCCATGTTGGCCGAGCATCACCCCAATGCTACCGCCGCGGTGTATCAGGGATGTCAGTTAAAGTGGATTTAAATCAGTACACTAGTGTACCTAAATCACGATTAAAACCATTACTTTTGTATGAGGATCATCCAGGCTGTGGATCATCCAGTGCTAATCCAAATCTAGTCACTCATAGTCTGGTGTTTCAACCACTGTTAAGTTGTGTGCTCAACAGGGATAATCATGTATCAGATTCATATCAGCTATGATTACATGGTCTCCTCCAGTTCAGTTTTTGTCTACTGTATACAAGTACTGTGAAGTGGTTGCACATGAGACAGTAGTAGGGATCTTTCAGGCATGTAGGACAGTGGTAGGATCATAGTTTAGTATGTCCAGGTAGTACTCTTTATGATAGCAGCATGCTATGATGGAATCAAATAATATGGGATGAACATCCGAGTTTGCATTGTGGACTGCTAATTATGGTGTTCAGCTTGTCTATGCTGAATAGTAAATTGTGCTGAATGCATGTGTGTATATTCATCCATGATGATTACCCTGTATGCAACATACTTGTCTTGGAGTGGGCCATGACTGGCAATACAATCCCTGAGGTGTTTATTAGTATGTAACAGTTCCTAATACTATCAATATGGTACCCATCTCTTATTGGAGATGTTCTTTATCAAGTATTGTGAAGTGATGGTCAGTCAAAATTGACATGTGGTAGAACAAGGTTGATGTTACATTATACCCTTGCAGTTGCAGTGTACAGCATCAGACCAATAAATGGATTGTTCTAGGATAGTGTACTTCTGTATAACACAGTCCTCAGTAGTGAATTTGGGTTTTTATACTCAGCTGTACAAGGTATTCTGACATTACACCTAACAAATAATACTCACTTGTAGCTCCAGCATGAATGTTGATGTCATGTTCTGTGCCACACCTACAGAAATATGGACCTGTGGACTTGTGTATCCCAGTGTTTATGATTCATTCCATGCTTTTCCAGACTATCATGATTTTCCAGATTTATTGTTGTGTACACTTCATTGTTTTGTATTTCCTCTTGTTGTTGTTTCCACACTGGGTATATATTTAGCTTGACAACATTTATTGTCTTCTACTCAGTCTCTAAAATGCTCAGTATCTGCTCAGTGAAGTGACTTCATAGTGATTAAACTGGGCTTGTATTGTATCAAATATCCTGTTTACCCTCTCTTGCTTGCACTCTTGTCCTTCTGTATACCCTCTACTTATGTTCCAAGCCCTGGACTCCTGATCTTTCAAGTGGATTCTGATCTCTTGGAGACCCCTCTTATCTACTGTTGGATTTTCCTACATATTCCATTTTGGCTCTATCCTAGTCTTCCATAAAAAAGGAGCCTATACATGACTAGGTGCATTGCCAATTGCTTGGCCAAGTTCTGCCCTTCAGTCTACAATTCCACATGTTCAGGACCTCCACATTTCCAGACTTTCATATTCCAGACTTCCCTTGCTCACTCCAAAGTCACTCCAGCACATGTTTCTCACAGTTTCTCAGTTTGTTACTGCTTATTGTACCCAAGTATAGTCATGGAAAAACACAGGAGTTGTTTCACAGAAGCTCCAGTAACTCTTTCTGTGAAAAACACACACCAAAGCCAAACTTGCAGTACTACCACTGCATTGTCAGATTTCAATGAAAGCAGCTAAACCATCATGATTTCCACATTCATATATTTATTGTAGCTGGCTCATTCAGAATTCTATGCTTCATACAGAGAGCTGACTAAGAGGCTACTGTAGAGTGTCTCAAACACACTATCATCCAGCATTTGCTGCACCATCCTTGGTGAGAATTACTGTGTATTATGATATTCTGACCCATAGAATACATGGTATATGATGGCAGCACATTCCTCCAATGTTCCAAATTTTATGCAATTTTTGTGGCCATTCTAGAGGTAGATGTAGGCAGTGTGGCTGCCAAGGTGGCTGGAAATGATGGAATTACTGTATTTGGAACTTTAAGCACGGGCAGACTTGCATGCAAACGTGTCATTGTGTTTGTGTACAACTCTGCCCGTGCTTAATGGGTGCTTAGTAAGTGATGTTGTCACAGTCAGATAAATGCTGTAAAATCAAGGAAAGTCATCTCCAGCTCATGGAATATGGCTTATGATGTAGAACAGCTCAGAATGTTCCCAATCACGGATGAAATGGTTCTAGGTGAGTTCAATGGGATTCAAGCACTTCCCTCTGTGTTCACACACCAACCTCCAATTGAGAAAGCACCATACTTATGAGTGTAGGTCCTTTGTATCCAGTGTCTATAAGCTCATTCAGATTGCTTTCATGTGAAACCATACACCCCTGCAGAATATAACAACAGAAGTATTCTTCCCTGTTCTATCTTCAGTCTATGAGTTATTTGAGGAAAGTGATAAATGTTGCAAATAGTCAAAGATAAGCACATCAGTATGACAACATCATCAGTTGAAATTAGGCCCAGTCAATCAGTGACAAGCATGGCATATGTTCCTTTCAAATATTGTGGCTCTTTCTGAGGAAACATACAAAGTCTGTTGACTTTGTGTAGTTGAGCCATATTGACACATCCACAGTCACACAAATATGATGATATTATGTATCCCCTGCTTGTGTGACATGTTTATCTGAAGCTAAGGGAATGCAGTGTTGTGAGTTTTAGTGAGGTGTCAGTCCTTCCCTATGTATGGAGTACAAGGCTGACAATACCAGACCACATGTTTGCAGTGTACACTACAATGGACCATTGCATGGATGGCTTGACTTGCATGTAAGAGTTGCTTCAAAAAAGGTCAAATTGAATCTGACTATCTCACTGTTGCCAGGATCAAATCCAATCGATTTTGCTCCATGATACTACCTATTATAAGAAGCACAACCAAAAACTACTCATCACCATAGCTGGTTATGGATATGTAATTTTCAATCTGTGTATGAAGTATGTGTCATTCCAATGCCAACCCTCAGAGTTGACATCAAACAATTGACAATGGGACTATATTGTGAGGGCAACAACAACTTCAGTGAAGACAACACTGAATCTGCCATATTATTCTGACCTGCCTCAAAGCTGGCCATGAGGCTTCTGCACATTGCATCTCAGAAGTACAATCAACTTGCACCATTGTGTACATCATCTGTATGAGGTTATACTATAATATACTTCCACATACAGGCATCATCAAACTCCTATAACTGCTCATGAATTCCTGGTGCTCTTCCTTGGTAAGATTTTGGATTACAAGTAATGTGGGCAGAATGGTATTATAATGTTTGATACCATTCAGACATAGGCACATAGACACTATAGTGCATGAGGATGCCTAGTATATATCACTGGTAAGATTGGTAGTATTTCACTGAGGCTTGCAATCATTTGACTGTTTCTTGCATCATGAGGCTCCTGAGTGAACATATCAGTACTATGGGATTTGTATTGATGGATATGCACCAGTCATAGTCTCATGAAAGTGCTCATGGTTTATAGTCTGTTGCTTGAGTAACATGCAAGAACACTGAATACAATCTCTACTCAGTGTAAAACAGGGAATACAATCAGAAATGTTCAGTAATCTTCACTGCATAAAAATAGCCCTAGGTTGGCATACCATGAAGACTGCAGAGATAATTCAGCATTGTTTGGTCCAAAGTGATGCCAACCAATGGACCTGGTGTGTGGAGAGGCTGAATGTTAGACAAAGCATGCAAGGATGGAGAGAGCACTGGGACATTCATAGAGCAGATTCACATGCTGACAATAGGTATAGATCATGATGTAGTATATGCATCATAGAGCTACATATTGTATCACTAAACCTGAGAATCTGCAGCCCTATAGACCATGGGTATACCCAACTGAAGAAGGTTTTGGCTTCCAAGCAACTTCAAAGGGCAGTGAGAAACATAAGAAAAGGTTTCATGGTCTGATAACGTGTCATATTGTCTCACTAGATCTACGGGATTTATCCGCTGTTTTTGCGATTTCTCCAAGCCCAAAATAAAGGCTTCCAGCTCCATATTGAATATATTCCGCATTTTGACAGCATTTTTACCTCTTTTGGCCTCATCATTGCACAGCACAGTCGATGACGTGGGTATTGTCCAGATCGGACAAAACCTACGTCATAGCTCGACAGTCTTCACTGCGAGCATGTGACCTAGGCTGAAAAGGGCGAAAAATTGCAATATATATTCTCAAAGACTCCTGTTTGGAAAGATTGATGGCTGTTTTGTGATCTAGCTATGATGCCTTAGATTCTATAAAGTTGAGGGTATAGTCTTTGCATGCATCAGTCAGTAGAAGTTACCATGTTTGGCAATTTACCTTCCCTTTTTGGATGATATCACTCTGTGGCCAGTGTGAGCCTTGAGAAATTGGCATAAATAACGGAAATATTGAAATAGATTTGGGTTTCATACTAGATCATATTATTTCAAATCTGGATCACACATCCCCCAGGTGCATGGAAAACCAGAGACTTTGCTACAGAATAGCACATTTTTGATCAAGATTGGCTATTCCCTGCCTCATCTGTTGCTCCCTGGGTGCAAGTGTGGTACATACAGACTCTGCAGATCATGTAGATTCCATTTCTACTGAAATCAACCACTTTGAGTTTTCATAGGCACTTGTTGGTTTTTATTTTGCATTTTCTGGCTTAACTAGCCAGTTTCAATGCTCAATAAACTCACACTAGTCTTGTAACAAGGGCTATCAGATGCATACACTATGTTGGGGGTGTTTACTTACTGGTTCTTACCATAGCACACACTGTAGTCAGTCAATGAGGCAAGAGTGCCCAAGCAGCCACAGAGTGCCTGCACAATCTCACTAGTTGCCATATTGGGCACCCTGCTAAGCCATTTCCTGGACCCTCACCCCACTACTTGACCGCTTAACCACTGCATTTGTTTGGCACTGTTGATGCAAGTTGCGTTGTCTGGGAGTTTGAACTCCATTCAAGTGCCAATACAAAGTGTTACTTATCTCCCTTTTGCTGCGCACAAAAAAATCACGTGAGGGGTGGGAACAACCTGCCAGATCGGGTGCCTTGATAAGGTGTTTCATCCTGGCTCGTCATTAGAATGATACCTTTGTACCTCAGGGATTGTAAATCTGAGTGCTAAGCACAAGGATTATCTCTTCATTTGGATTAGTGGAGTGATCAGTATGAATGATCTGGGCTGAGTGTATATCTAATGTATGCTTGATGATAATCAAGCTGTGTAATCTGACTTACAGAGGATATCTTCTACTTAGACTGGCTAAGCAATAATCGCCCTACATACAAATCTTCAATGCATAATGAGTGTGTATCATATTTGTCTAACAGAGCATGTATATGGGATCACCCCAACTTAAACAAGGTGATCACCCACTAATCAGTGTTGATCCTTGGATCAGCTCAATTATGAATCTCAGAGATCAGCCAGCACTTAATAATACAGGATGATGTTCATAGACCTGAATTACACTCTCATGATCAGGGAAGTTGATTCTTGTATTAAGTGAGTATGATGATACCATGATAAACAGGGATGATCTTACAAATAAACACTAAAATTGTACAATATGAGATGAGCAGTAGGATGGTTAATTTAACATGATACTGGCTGAGGACACACTCAACATGGTTAATCTGACATGATACTGGCTTAGGGTTTGGTCAACTTGGCTGATCTGGCATTATACTGGATAAGACCAAGTTGAATATGTAAGTTGTAGGCTAATCTGACATGATACTGGCTTATTTTTTGGTCAACATGGCTGATCTGGCATTATACTGGATGAGACCATGTAATCATAGTTGATATGAATATGATACATGATCATCCCTATTGAGCACACAACTCGACAGTGGTCGAAACACCAGACTATGAGTCACTAGATCTGGATTAGCACTGGATGATCCACAGACTGAATGATTGTCATACGAAAGTAATGGTTTTAATTGTGATTTAAGTATACTAGTGAACTAATTTAAATCCACTTTAACTGGCATCCCTGACATCTCTTGCTGCTCCTCCCAGTCTCTGATCTTGTCCTCTGCATCCTCCCTCTCTGACTCCAACTCCTCTATCTTGTCCTTGGATTCACTGTATGCCAGAGAGTCCTCGATGAGTGCCGGTGTCTTTGGCCCAGTGAGTGGATACATTGGCAACCTGACTGTTTGCAGACGGTGCACCTTCACGTCCGAGTGCCCCCGTCGTGGCGGCCGTTCGAAGCATACCCCTGGCATGAGGTGCTTTTTTGCAATCTCACAGGCTTGCCGGAGCTGCAAATGTTGGAAATACATCCACCTGCTCTTGAGCTCCCAGAGGAGACATTTGGTGGCTTCCATCCCACTCGGCAAGTCACTTGCATTCCCAAATGGGATGCCTTGCAGCCATCCAACAAGCTCGACTTGTGCACCCATGACAACCTTTGTGAGGTAGTTGTCTGCAGTATAGTGCATCTTCACATCTGTCTTCTTGGATACTTTCTCTGATGCATAATGTCAGTCTTACGCCCCAAAGTAGAACAGTGGACAACAATGCTCATGCAGTTGCTTTGTCAGCAGCTTGCGGAACCACCCTCGCGTGTTGCTATGCTTGGTCTTGCTGAGTTCCAGTTGCAGGTTGACAGGCTCATGCCAGCCGCCCAGAGGGGCCAGCTCTGTCCCTGGCTTGATTGCAATCATCTGCAGTGGTTGCCGTGCCATGTCAAGTAATGTAGGACTTCAAGTCTACAGAAATGACTGACCTTTATACATAGGTCCTCATGCTTCTCCCCAGCAAGTGGTAGAATATCAGGTGCTGGCAGAAGCTAGTTTCACCAGCTGCCAGGTTTTGGGGAGCAGCCCAGAGAATGGGTGGTTTCAAATATCATCTCACATAGCGGACAAGGCATGAATGCTGAATTTCTTGTGAGATGGTCAACAAGGGACAAGACATGGGTACCATACAATGATGTCCGCCATCTTCAAGCTCTGACTGAGTACTGTAAAGTGTTGAGGAATGGGGATCGCTGCAGCATGCTGAGGAGCCCTGACAATGGCGGGCAAAGCCACACACTGCCTGTGACTGTACTGGACCACAAGGTTTCAATGTCAAGTGATGCCTTCAATGCACTACTCGGCCACACCACGACCATGCAGAACCATTTCTTGGGCTATCAGCAGGCCCTCCAAGCTCAGTCAGGATCAACCACTGTCAGTTTGGTGCCTCGGGGTATGCCGCCTCGTTTGTTACCACCCTGGCGAAAAGGGTGTCGAGGATTGCAGTACCGCAGTCCCAGCCTAAGTATGCATATCAGCAGCAGACGAGGAGGTAGGGACTACACACCCAGGAAGACACCTCCAAGGACATCTAAAACTTCAAGGACAATGTGTTGTGCATGTAGATGCCATGCCGGCGCCCTCAACGTTTGTCTTCAACAAAGTGTTGAAGGGCAAAAGTAAGGGTAGGGCAGGCGCTGGCATACATCACACAAGCGCCGACCACTACCTGACTGCCTCAACCCTCCACCTCATCTCGTTTGACTTGATGTCACCTCCGTATGCTGCCGCTCCTGCATGTTCCATCTTGTTTTTGTTCCACTTAGTTGTCAGTATATAAGCATGTACTTATAGGGCTTGAATGCCCAAGTCTCGCTATGAGGATCTCTGACTTTTAAAGACTTCCTGTTTGTATCCAACTTCACCACCACCTCGTCTCTCACATCAACCACTCAACAAGCACTGACAAACTGAATACCTCACACTTTGTCAGTGCTTGTCGCCTAAGTAGTAGAGACCATCCTGTTGCCTCAAGACAGAGCACACCATGGGCACACTCGCCTTACCTGCAAACCTAAACCACCGCTAGAATACCATGGGTAGCCAATGTCTCAATGTGAATCCTCTTGGTAGGCCTGGTGTCAAGGGCCAAGGCAGAGGGGCCAATGTGAAGTGTGTCAAACCATGTATATCAAACCCCACACCTCACCACCATGGACGAGTGTGGGTCAGAGTCAACTAATAAGAGGCAGCAGTGGGCTGTGGGTGACACCATGATCCAAGTCTGGGGGGGCCGTGAAAGATAACACACATTTATGTGTCAACCTCCATCAGCTCATCCACTCCAACTGTTGGCTCCAGGGCATCGACGCTGATGCGACTCCGCTGCATCTGAGCCCGGAAATCGCACCCTACGCGATACGCGACACGGCGATCCCGAACCAGCGGCTTGGGCACAACTACGCGACACGCGACGGACTACTCAAGCAGCGACCCAAGCGAGGGCAGGGCACTCAAACGGCTAGGTTCGCATTGTTGAGCCTAGCTACAGTACATGCGACGGTGTCTACGGTAGCGGTGACCTCTTCTACATGAAGGGGTTGTTGTTGCGACGCAACCCGTTATACTCTCCCCTCATTGCGGAACCTCCTCGACCGCGATGCGGGCCTGTCGGGATGCCGCGAGCGGGAACATTGCGCACGGTCACGGTGGTCGGTGCGACGCGCTGGTCAGAGCACGTGATCGGTGAGCCTGCGAAGCTCTGCGGTGTGACTCTGGCTGTCAGCGAGTAGGCGATCGACTAGGACAGCGACACCGTGCAAAGAGGTCGGAAGATCACGGAAGTCGTCGAGGTACATGGGCATCACCGAGTACTGCGGCGGATCGGCGGGCGTAGCGTCGCAGGCACAGTTCTGGATCTCGACGACTGAACTCTCGGACCAAGCAAGTGTCGCGTATGGTACACTGGACCTTTTGACTGCAATTGGGCTATTTGACTGGAAGACGCTGTCGAAGTAGTCTAGGAGTCGCGTCACAGGAGCCACGGTGAGCGGCGACAGCAGAGCCTCGGGCTCGTGCGCAACGACAATGCAATACGACTCGAACAAGGTGTGCTAGTGTGTGATCAGTCACGACGTCTCGGAAACAGCCAGGCCTCTACCTACCAAGTGCCAGCAGGTACCATGGGCCCACGCAAGCCATTCGCGATCGTTGGACGCGCGATAGCGAGGTTCGACAGCAAGGTCAGCTCGCAGAACATCGATGAGTCGCGAGAAGCGGACACGGTGAGCGTTGGTGGCAGCGTCGTTGCGGGACATGATTGTCTGGCGAATGTGGAGGGAGCTCCTCCTTCCTCGCAACTTCAAATCCTCGGCAACTGAGTCGGACTCGGATCTAGTCGGGAGTTGTGTCGCGCGACTCGCGGTGATGCGCACTACTTCGTGGACTTTCGGGATACGGTTCGGGCATGTCGGGCATGCACGACTTTCGCTTCTGGTTTGTGATTGGTTGGTTTGACTACTTCAGACGACATTCTCTATGTTTCTGTATTTATGGCGTGCTGATCGGGTCAGACCGGTCGCACACGACGATTCCTGTACATTACCAGGCAGCTTGCCTCTGAATAGACCAGATTCCCTTTCCCCCCCGGCATCAGCGTCAGAGCTCAGCTCCGCAAAGTGTTGATACACTCCTCTCAGTGTTGCGATTCTCCTGTGTTCACTGCGTACCTGCGACTTGCGACTTGCGCGATTCTGCGTCTGCGACTGTGATTGCGACACTGGGACTCGCTACTGCGACTACTCTCCGTAGTCCCTCCCCATCCAACAGTTGTGGTTCGCAGTGAAGGGAACTCGACCTCCACCTCGCCCTTCACACACACTGCCCCAGCCTCGTCCTCAAGGCCCTCGGCTGACTCGTTGGTCCCTTTAGAGGAGGTTTGGACGCATCAACGCCCATGCTCACGTTGTGCTGCTTGTCTTGGTTGACATCCATGGGAGTGTTGATGTTCATTGGTGTGTCGTTGTCAGCAATCTCTGCCTCAACATCCATCAGTGTGTCAATGTCCATCGGTGTATCAGTGTCATGAGCCTCCATCTTTGCCTCGACCTCCACTCAAATGACATTTGTTGGTACACCATCAGCTCACTCTTCCACAAGATCAAAAAAATCACAGTAGATCATGGTAATATACACAGTTGGGAGTGAGAGAGGGCCAAAGCAAAGAGTCATTGCGGCATATTTCAAGAAGTGCCTGATCCATTGATACTGCTTTGTCATCAATGGGCTGCAGCTCTGCGAGTTGAATCCATGGCAGTGGCCGATTGCGATGGCTCCTTTGGTTATCTGCTGTCTTGGTCCTTAGCTTGATGCTGTAGCCGCCTCATACTGCACAATGCAAAGTGCAGGTGCCGCCTTGCTGCACATCCACCGACAACCTCCAGATTGGCTCCTCGCCTTGCCTCACTAGACACTTTGTCTCTCCAGTCCTGCCGAAATAATGCCCGGGCGTGCCTTACCTTAGGTGGCTCATACTGCCTTCGACGTGCCAGCTAGGATTCTCATATCACCGTGTGGTCAACCTAGTTCGCTGACAGTGACAATAAGTTTTTGAAGCAGTGCAAACATTGATAATGTGTACCCACTACTAAGCACAATGATAATGATAACTACATTACTACACTATTCCATCTGTGTCATCTAATGCCACCATGTCAACAGTTCCAATCCGGTGTTCACGTGTATATTGTTTATAGCCAAACTGGTTTGCCAGGGGTGCACAGGGTCCTGCTTACAAATTGTGGGTGCTTCTAGGGCAAACATCCATTGAACATCCATTGATACTGTTGCGGCTTGCTTCCAGGGTGCAAGTGTGGTACATACAGACTCTGCAGATCATGTGTATTCTATTTCCACCTGAATTAGCCACTATGAGTTTTCATAGGCACTTGTTGATTTTTTTATTTTGCATTTTCTGGCTTAACTAGCCAGTTTGAATGCTCGATAAAATCACACTAAGTCTCTGTAACAAGGGCTATCGGATGCATACACTTTGTTGGGGGTGTTTACTTACTGGTTCTTACCATAGCACAGACTGTAGTCAGTCAATGAGGCAAGAGCACCCAAGCAGCCACAGAGCACATGCACAATGTCACCAGTTGCCATATTGGGCTCCTGCATACTAAGCCATTTCATGGACCCTCCCTCCATTGGTTGAGCGTTTAACTACTGTATTTGTTTGGCACTGTTGATGCAAGTCGTGTCGTCTGGGAGTTTGAGTTTTGCAACTCCACTGAAGTGCCAATACAAACTGTTACTTATCTCCCATTTGCTGTGCACAAAAAAGTCATGTGAAGTGTGGGAACAACCTACCACATTAGGCTCCACACTAAGGTGTTTCATTCCTGCCCATCATAAGAATGATACATTTGTACCTCAGGGACTGTCACCCCTGCAAAATGTGACACAATGGAAAGGAACATATCAGCTGGCAGTAAGTATTCTTCCCTGTTAAGATATCTTCAATCTATTACGATCCCTGAGGTACAAATGTATCATTCTTATGATGGGCAGGAATGAAACACCTTAGTGTGGAGCCTAATGTGGTAGGTTGTTCCCACACTTCACATGACTTTTTTGTGCACAGCAAATGGGAGATAAGTAACAGTTTGTATTGGCACTTCAGTGGAGTTGCAAAACTCAAACTCCCAGACGACACGACTTGCATCAACAGTGCCAAACAAATACAGTAGTTAAACGCTCAACCAATGGAGGGAGGGTCCATGAAATGGCTTAGTATGCAGGAGCCCAATATGGCAACTGGTGACATTGTGCATGTGCTCTGTGGCTGCTTGGGTGCTCTTGCCTCATTGACTGACTACAGTCTGTGCTATGGTAAGAACCAGTAAGTAAACACCCCCAACAAAGTGTATGCATCCGATAGCCCTTGTTACAGAGACTTAGTGTGATTTTATCGAGCATTCAAACTGGCTAGTTAAGCCAGAAAATGCAAAATAAAAAAATCAACAAGTGCCTATGAAAACTCATAGTGGCTAATTCAGGTGGAAATAGAATACACATGATCTGCAGAGTCTGTATGTACCACACTTGCACCCTGAAAGCAACAGATGAGGCAGGGAGTAGCTCATCTCTGTTTGGGCCTGCTGCTCTGCAGCAAAGTCTCTATTTTGTGATGTATGTCTAGTGTATGTGAATCAAGTTTCATATGGCATGATTGGATAGAAAAGTTGGCTCATCCCTGAATATTTCCACAATCTATGCTTATTGTCTACACTCACAATAGCCACAGTGTGATATTACCCCAAAGAGGAAGTGATGACTTACCCAAATGGCAAATTCTGCGTTCTGAGGCTCCATCATGCAAAGAACATACCCCGAAGTGCTACATCTAGAACATCATAGTAAGACCTCAAAACAGCCATCAGTTTTTTTAAACAGTAGTCTTTGGGAACATATGTTGCGATCTTTCAGCCATTTTTCAGCTAATGGTCACATGCTTACAGAACCACGTCGAGCGATGATGTGCAGTTGCAGCAACACAGAGAGGAAATGCTCGCTGTGTTGCTGTGACCTCACATCATTGCTCATGTGACCATAAAGGCAGGCTCAAAAAGCGAAATATATTCACACTGCAGCTAGATACACCTATTTTGGGCTGTCGAAATTCGCGAAAATAGCACCAAAATTGTGTCAGTGAGACTTTATATGTTCTGAGATTTTGAATGATAATTTCATTTCTTATCAGTCCTACTACACCTTGAAATGACTAACAATACAGCGAATTCTTTTGTTGAGTGTCTATAGTTATCAGGGCTGCAGAGGGTCAGAGTGACAGAAGATTTTGTACATTCATAGCTCATATGCTATCGTATATGCCATGCATGTCTCAACATGTGAATGTGTACCATGTGTACACTGCTTCTGTCACAATGCTTGCATGCATTGTCTATCATTTGGCTGCTCACTATATATTGTTGTTTAGTAGTTGGCATGAATTCTGACCACATTGTGTTGAAATCCTTGAGCTATAACCTGCCATATGAGTTCCATGTGTTTATCTTATACAATGTTAGAGTAGATTAGCAATGGATGTAGTCTATGATGCATGAATATGTAGCATATGCTGTGTTCCATTGGATATTCAGTGGATTTCCTTTGTGTTCAGACATGCTACACAAGCTAGGGAATATGTGATATCACCATATTTGTGTGACTGTGGCTTTAAAAGATGTGTGAATATGACATAGCTCAACTACAGAAAGTCTACAAATGTTGTATGTTTCCTCAGAAAGAGTAACCATATTTGGAAGGAACATATGCTGTGTCTATCAATGATTGAGGGCCCAAGCAAAATGGGTGTTGCTGTCATACTGAAGTCTTATATTTGAATATTTGTGACAGTTATCACTCTCCTAAAACAACTTGTAGACTCTCATGGGCTGAAGATATGTTAAGAGGCAAAAAGAAATGTACTGCTAGCTGGTGTGCTCCTTTCTGTTAGGTTATTGTTTTCCAGGGGTGTATGGTTCCATATGAGTACAATGTTCATGTGCCTTCAGCCAATAGACACAAAGGACTCACAATGACACTCTCATGATTGAGGGTTTGTGTGTAAACACAGAGGCAAGGGCCTCAGCTGCAATGAATTGGCCTAGAACAATGTCATCCTTGATATTGAGAACACTCTCAGCTGTGGTACATCAAAAGGCATATTCTATGAGCTGTATATAACTTTCTTTCCTTTTATTGCATTTATCTGACCATAATAGTGCTGTTTGATTACATCACTTACTAACCACTCTTTGAGAGCTGGCGGAGTTGTACGCAAACACATCAACGTGTTTGCATGCAATTCCGCCTGCGGTAACATCACCCAATGCGGTAATTCCGTCATTTTCAGCCCCTTCTCCAGCCACACTGCCTATATCTACCTTAAGAATGGCCACAAAAAGCGTATAAAATCCGGAGAAAATTATATAAGTTGGGGAATTCTGTTTCCCACATTTAGCATATTGGCTGCAGCACGCCTCAGAGCGGTCACAAAGGCCTAAGTCGAGCTATATGAAGTCTGATTAAATTGGAAGAACAAAGATACACACCTAAGTCAAGCTCTATGAAGTCTGGGGACTTCGAACATGACGAGGGAAACTGTCTATGGTGTGGTGTTATTTAATACGAAGCCACTGTATAGTAGCACAGCCACAAAAGCGAAGATCAAAGAAAGAAAGAGTGAAGTGCAGAAGGTGGGGGGTTCAATTCCCCCAAAGTGCAAACATTAATCTGGGCGAAGAATAATGGGAAAAATGGCGGGAAAAATACAGTAGGCTGTGTCTTGTATGAGAGTCCATTGTAGAAAAGAAGAACACACCATAAGATGTTGTAGGACTTGGACAGGGCAATGGAGCTCTGAATAATTCTGTCAAGATGCACAATAAATTTGAGCTCAACAGCAGTGCCCTATATCACTTATTTAAGTACAAAATGCTGTTTATGTAAAATGAAGTTTGGTTGAGCTGCTAATAGCCGGCTGAAGTCTGAATATGTAAAGTAGGTTTTTCCTGATGTGCTCTCTATTGTCTCTTGCATTTCCCCTTGCCTCTCCTACCTGCGCCGCCGCCATGGGCCACTTCATGTGCATGTTCTGTTGTCCACGCCCTGCATGTCCATCTCTCGGTTTTGGTCTCCTCATCAGTGTCGCGGAGCTAGTCAATGCGCACAATAGAAAACGGGAAAGGTCTCGCCAGGATTGACCCCGTACGGACAAGGCTAAGTGAGGATGATACTCACCACTTGTAGTGGCAGACTTGGACGTCAATGCTTCACACGGCGTAGCGATACCAAGATCAGCTAGCACTCAAGTTAGATTAGACAATACTAAGTACAACGGAGGTACTCACCTAGCACTCAAGAGGACGAGATGAGTGCTAGGAGAGCGAGTCTCTACTACTTATACCCCTCAGGTTTAGGGCAGGGCTCCTACATCAAGGTGTCGTCACATGCGTGAGGCAATTACGCTATTGGCTAACTACCGATGATGCGAGATGGCGCGATCTGTCATAAGTCCGGTCTCGGGATATGCGTCAGCGGGTCACGTGCTACAAGGTAAACCCTAGTCCGTGGTTACGTCACGTGACTAGTCAGAAGGCCGTTCCAGGCGGAAGTTATCGAGCGTATAGTACAAGTTCATGGTACAAAGCGAGATAGAATAATAAAAACAAAGTAAAAATTAGGGCCTAGCCATGCCTACCACGACATTACCCCCCTCCTAAGACCGTGTCGTCCTCGACACACTTGAGCTCGGATGCCGGCCCGCCTCCCACTCGAGGTCAGGTGCCGTAGTGCTTGTCAGATTCTCTAAGGATCGCCACTCGATCTTATCGAATCCGGCTGCAGAGATCTTGCGTGGTGCGCTTGGATTCTTCTGGTGGAATTCCGCGATGCTTTCGTTGGCGTGGGTGATATTCTTGGCAGGTTCCCAGCTGTCATGTCCCTCGTCAAAGCCCTTCCAGCGTATGAGATACTGGAACTGGCGGCGATAGAATCTGCTGTCAAGAATATGTTCAACTTCCCACTCCTCTTCTCCATCGACTTCTATCGGATCAGGAGGTGGCGGCTTGCCGTTCTCCGCTGTTTCCGTATAGGGCAAAAGTCGATTTATGTGGAATACCGGGTGAATCTTAAGCGCATGAGGTAGATCTAGCTCGTAGTCGTCATTGTCCCTGACTTGGACAATGGTGAAGGGGCCTAGTTGGCGAGGTCCAAGCTTCTGACTAGCTTGGTGAACCTTTACGTCCTTGGCGGTGAGCATGACTCGGTCGCCAATTTTGAACGCTGGAGCTTTACTTTGCTCTGAGGATTCCTTCATCCGTTCTTTACTAAGACGTAGAGCTGCTTCTGCCTCCTTGCGTACTTCTGCAAGATCTTTGAGGCGTTGCTCGAGCGCGGGGATAGAGCTTTTCCGGCCCGGCGGTAACGGACTATAGCCGGTTGCCGAGGACACGTGGGAGTTGAAGACAAACTCCGCAGTGGGCAGATGTTTCACCCAGTCGTCCTGGCGCTTGTCACAGAAGAGTCGGAGGTACTTCTCGACTTCCTGATTAGCGCGCTCTGTTTGACCGTTACTTTGGGGGTGGTATGCGGTGGTCAGACTTGCATTGATTCCGAGCTTCTTGTATAGTTCTCGCATTAACTTAGCAGAGAACTGGGGTCCATGGTCCTACACGAATTCGTCAGGGATCCCGTGAAGTCGGAATATCTCTTTGTAATGCAAGTCGGCTATCCCAGCCGCATCCACATCGGCGGTGCTCTCGATGAAGTGTGCTTGCTTCCCGTACAGATCGATGTATGTGATGATGGAGTTGTACCCGTTACATGGGGGAAGTCCGGTGATGGCGTCCACACTGATGACCGTCCAGGGTGCACGGGGTACAGGTAGCGGATGCAACTTGGCTGGTGGGTGCGAGGCTTGCTTGTACCTCTGACACCTGTCACATCCGGCTACATACTTCTCCACGAATCAAGACATGCCGGGCCACCAATAGTAGCGGTTAACTAGCTCGAGGGTACTGTTTCTACCGGGATGTCCAGCTGTGGGTGCGTCGTGACACTGACGCAGCACTTCCGTGCGTAAACCCTCATCGGCTGGGACATACACTTTCCCTTTATGGTAGACGATACCATCCTCTTCCTCCCACTCTCGGAGTCCATTCGTCAATTGACGTGGGCCATGCTCACGGAGGGCAGCCAGCGCTTGAAGCACCTCAGCTTCACGCTGGCCTGCCTGACGAAGGCGGTCCTCAAGCGGGGATACATGCGCTTCTCGGGTAGCAGAGATCTGCGCAAACAACTCGGGTTTGAGCACGATCTGACCCTGGTTATCCTCCTCATCCGTGACTTGGAGAGAAGGGATACGTGACAGGGGATCCGCCCGAGTGTTCGTCTTTCCGGGTTTATGCGTCAGAGTGAAGTCGAAACAAGACAACCAGAGAGACCAGCGTGCTTGTCTCCGAGTCAGGTTCTGGGCAGTACGCCAGTACTCCAGGTTCTGATGATTGGTGATAATCTCGAAAGGTTCTGGAAGGCCCTCTAGATAGTGTCTCCAGTCCTCGAGCGCGCGTATGATGGCTAGCATCTCTCTGTCGTAGATGTCGTAGTTTTGCTCAGCATCAGCCATGGTCTGGGACCGATATGCGATCGGGTGCCACAGTCTGTCTGGAAGCTTCTGCGATATGACTCCACCCGTTGTGTATCCAGACGCATCCACTTCTACACGTGTAGGACGGTCCGGTTCCCATGTCACTAGTATGGGTTCCGAGACGAACACATCTTTTAGTGTCTCGAAAGCTTCTCTCTGCTCTGGTCCCCAGCGCCAGGGAACGTCTTTCTTGGTTAGGTCGTTCAACGGACGCGCTGTCTTAGCGAAGTCGCAGATGAAGCGGCAATAGAAGTTGGCGAACCCAAGGAATCCACGCAACTCGCGAAGATTCTTGGGTGCCGGCCACTCGGCGATTGCTTTGACTTTTACGTCATCCATCTTGACCTTCCCTTCACTGATCACGAGGCCCAGGTATTCTACACTGGTTTGCTCGAACTCGCACTTCTCGGGTCGCAGGAACAAGTCGTGTTCCTGTAGCCGGTGAAGAACCTCGCGTACTACTTGGCAATGTTCTTCTAAGTCCGTACTGTATATCAAGATGTCATCTAGATACACAGCTACCTTTCCAGCGGCGACGAGGTCGACGAATATAGAGTTCATGAGGGCTTGGAACATCGCAGGGGAGTTGGTGAGACCGAAGAACATGACTTTCGGTTCGAACAGTCCGCGGTTGGTGACGAAGGCTGCTTTCCATTCATCACCTTCCTTGATACGGATGTTGTTGTAGCCCCAGTGTACGTCAAACTTCGTGAAGTACTTGGCTTGGCGCAATCGATTGATGATGTCAGATGTGAGCGGTAGCAGGTAACGGTTCTTGATGGTGATATTGTTTAGCTTACGATAATCCTGGACCATGCGGAGCTTGCCGTCCTTCTTTTTGACGAAGAAGACGGGTGACGCGAGAGGAGACTTGGAAGGGACAATGTACCCTTTCCGAAGGTTCTCCTCGAGGAATTTGTCAAGCTTGCTTTGCTCGTTTACTGGCATCGGGTAGACCTTAGCACGGATGCTTTCCGGTGCGTCAGGTTTCAAGTCGATTGCGTGATCCCAAGACCTGTGCTCAGGGATGCGCTCCGATTCTACTTCGGAGAAGACCTTCGCGAAGTCACAATAGTGCTCCGGAACCATCTCCTCGAAGGATTTCTTAGGCTTCGTTTGGTTTGCTTGTGCCGCCAGCTGGGTCGAGTACATGACTCCAGCGCAACACCAAAGCTCTTCCGAAACATCGTCTAGAACTCCGTGCTTCTTCCATTCGCGCCGGAGTTTCCTCGTCCCTCCGATCTTCTGGAAAAGGGGCTCAGAATCACTGTCCTCAGGTAGAACCTCCTCAGGTTCTCCTCCGAACGTGACCTTCCCCTCTCGCCAGTCAATGGTGGGGTTTACTTCTCTCAACCACGGGATACCCAGTATCACGTCTTCCGTACTGATATTTGTAACGAGAAACTCTACTAACTCATCGAAGTTACCTACTTGCAAGCACAACCTAGCTACATGAGTAATAGTACCAGCCTTGTTCCTTGAACCATCTATGTTATACAAAACTATAGGATGTTTCATTGGCCGTGTCACTACGTTATTCCTACGTACAAAAGAAGCAGAAATGAATATACCCGTGGCGCCTGAATCAATCATTGCAGCCACGGTTTTCTTAGTAGATAGTCCGGAAATATCGACGTCAACTCGAAAATGTGTATCGCGATTCTCAGACTCGGATATTGTACAACTGCGTATGCTACCGAAGAAATGCCAATACTTGTCCACGGACCACGGAGGGGCTGCCTCACTTCGTGGTCGTTCTAAAAATACTTCTTGATCGCCTCCAGCTGCTCGTTGAGAGCCGCCTGCTGCGCCATGAGGGCCTTCAAGGCTTCCTCAGGGCCGGGCACTGTGGCGCCAAGCACTGCGCTCGACTCCTCCTCCTTCTTCTCGTCGACTGCTTCCTGAGTCTGGGGAGACTTCAGGTCTATGATGTCGAACGACTCCGACGATGAGGTCGCGGCGACCTTCTGCCTCTTCGGCAGTCCCATGTACCTCCTCATGCACACGTTGGCCTTGTGGCCGGTGCCACCGCAGTGGTCGCAGATGTCACGCTCGTGACCACCATCCTTCTTGCTGTGACCCTTGTCACCGCATCCGAAGCACCTGCCCGTCATCGCCTTGAGGAAGTCGGTGCGTGACTTCCCGTTGCCCTTGGACGCATCGATGTCCATGGCATTGGGATCCTTGGCGGGGGCGGAGAATGGAGAGGCCGAAGTCGAAGGAACCGTGCGGGGGATGAAGGTGGAGCCGGTCGAGCATCCTTGCTCGTGTGCCTTCTCGGCTTTGCATTGCCGGAGGCGTGTGTTGAAGTTGATGGCAACCGTGATGAGCTCATCGAGCGTCTTGGTGGAGCGCTCGGTGGTGGGGAGGAGATCCTTGATCTCCGACGAGAGATGCTCGTAGAAGCGATCACGAAGATCGCTATCCGAGTAGCCGGTGCGAGCCATGACCTCGCGGAACCGGGCGACGTACTCAGGGACGGAGAGCTTGCCCTGATACAGCTTCTTCAACGCCTCCTTCGCATCGGCAGACTCATCTTGAGTCTCGAACCGTAGCTTGAATGCGACGGTGAATGCGCCCCAAGTGGCGAACGCGACCTGATCCGTCACCATCTTCTCGATGTACGGAGTGGCCCAGACTGCGGCCTCATCCTGGAGGAAGGAGAGGGCGGTCTTGATCCATTTTTGATCATCAGACCTCCACTTGGTCTCTGTGCCCACCGTAACGGTGTGGTTCAGCTTCGTGCCCGATTCTTGGGCGTAGAGTGTGAAAGCCGCAATGAAGCGGCGCGCGTCTGGCGAGGACTTGCCGTTGTACGGCGACGGCTTCTGGATTAGCGACTTGTTGTTATCCGATGTCGAAGTGGGACAATTCAGGAGGGTCTGGAGCGCCGTTTGCGTCTCCGTGGCAGCGGTGGTGAGTGCGGCGATTGCCGCCATGATTTGTGCAGGGCTCATCAACATTTCTTCTTCTTCTTTGGGTTGGGTTACATCAAAGTCGATGGGTGTGGGTTCGGGAGCGGGTGCAACGAATCGATTGTCTTCAGTACACCTTTCGAATCTTTCGTCAGCGTCGGGGATTCCGGGTGCGCTCAGACGAAAGCGACAGGGTTGGATATCGCAGACTCGTTGTGGGCGGTGCCCACGGTCTGGGGCCGGAACGGAGTGAAGGAGGGGTTAGGAGGGTAGCCCAGCCCGGGACCAGAGGTCACCAGG
>MPVS01000139.1:0-59713 GCA_001931775.1 Fomitopsis pinicola | reverse complement strand
TGAAATGCTTTCCGCTTTCAAGTCCGACATGGTGGAAAGTAGATAAAACTCGAAGAAGTCGTTTGAGACTTCTTCTTCCGAAACGGTTGGTGGTAAACCTTGGAGAACAAAAACGAGGTCAGGAGAAAGAGGTGTTGCCTCTTCTTCTTCTTGAGACGGTGCTAAGAGTTCCTCTACGTCGTCTTCTTCGAAGAGATTCGAAAGATCTGACGGTAATGTAGTAGGAACAAACGATGGAGATAGGTTAACAGGAGAAACTTCAGGAGTTGGGGAAAACGCTCTAGAACCGGGGATAGATGGAGACCCGAATTCTGGAAGTGAAGCAAGGTGTTGAGGTTCAGGTTCAGAACCCTCGAAGAAACTTGAAGAAGCAAAAACAGAAAATTCGTCGGTCTCTTGCCAACGGCTTACTGGGATTCCTCCCCAGTCTGTACCGTGGATAAATGGACCAGACCACCTCTTTTTACAGAGTGCTTCCTCACACGCCCAATAACCACTGTCAGGACCTGTACCTGGTCGCTGATGGTAATCGTAATGCTCAAGGCAGTCGTGGAGGTGAGGTAATCCTGTGCAGTCGAACGGTGGTTCTACTGCTGCTGGTGTTTCTGATACCGGTGCTTCAGTTACCGGTGCTTCTGTATTGTCGTCTAGCGAATGCTCAGACGAAGCCACAATGTGATGCTTGACTTATATATATTCCAGTATATATGCAACAAAAAACGCTAGGTACGCCGACCTTCACTACAAAACTATCCAGTCTAGGTAGCCCCCGTTGGCTATGCTCGTCAGGTCCTTGCAGACCTTCCTGTACCGCTTGACGAGCGGTTCCTGAGGCGTCGAGAACTCGGTGGTTCCGACGCAGCGACAAGCCCACGATATGCTGTCGCGCTGCTGCTTAGACCAGTTGTTGGCCTTGTCGAAGTTGTCGCTGACCCAATTGAGCTGGTCAGCGAAGCGGTGGAGGGCGCGTTGGGAGTCTCCGAGCAGGGACTCGAAGAGGTACTTCTTGTCGAAGATGGCCTGNCCAGTTGAGCTGGTCAGCGAAGCGGTGGAGGGCGCGTTGGGAGTCTCCGAGCAGGGACTCGAAGAGGTACTTCTTGTCGAAGATGGCCTGGTAGCGCTCGATGGTGGCGCTGACCTTCTTCTCAAGAATCCCGACGACTTCTTCGGTTGACTTCTTCTTGAAGTCGGGGAGCGGGCGCGGAGCGGGAGCGGAAATACGCTCAGCCAAAGANTTTGAGCGGACGGGAGCGGGGAGCGGGTGCGACTGGAGTCACAAAAACGTTAGATCCGATAGATCGGTGTTGATGAGGTAGAGTCGGCGACGACGAACCTTTCTCTTAGGTTTCGTCGGAGGATAAACTTTGTGCAAACAGGACGATGCCCCACTGGAAATACGATCCTTCAGTGCTTTTGGCACTTCAGGACGTCAAACGCTAAGTCTATGATAAGACTAGCAAACGGTGCGACGGCTTACTCCTAAGAGCGTCGACTTGATAGATCCTGCAGGGATAAAGCAACAAGGTTAGCGCGAGAGCGCAGGGCTCATAACCTGTTGAAGGAGTGAGAGAGTGTGGCGGTGAGGGCGGTGAACGAACCTAGAGGGAGCTGCTGTGAGGGAAGGACCCGTGAGGCACACGGGAGAGAGCAGGAAGGAACGATACATTAGAGGGCGTCCAAGCCCAGTATATATACATGAGGGAAGGCATCAGCTGATCGTACAGTAAGCGTATCAGGTGAGGCCTGAGTCATGGTGAGTCATCAGTCGTAAACTACGTGAGTCAGCATTAGTAAGACGGAACCGGAACTCCGGGTTACCGGTGATAACACATGCCAAAGGAGCGGAGGTCCGAAGGGACCGGAGGTCCGAACAAGTCCGGAAGTCCGAAGTGAGTCCGTAATCTAATCTACTGAGATCAGGACGAGAGATAACGAGTCCTGTAGATAAGATAAGAGCGAAAAAAGAAAGGTATGCATACAGTACGGTACGTAGCGTTGCAGAACACAATGTAAGTCCATATCAGGCAAACCTGATAAGATAACGCCTGAAATGGTAGAAGTTCAACACTGGACATGTATATATACTGGGCTCGGACGCCCTCTAATGGATCGTTCCTTCCTGCTCTCTCCCGTGTGCCTAACGGGCTCCTCCCTCTAGCAGCTTCCCTCAAGGTTCGTTCACTCGCCTTCACGCCACTCCCTATCACTCCTTCAACACTTGGATCTGCTGGATGCTGCTGCTTTGCCAGAAGCCAAGGAAGATGACCCAGCCCTAGCAGATGAATCTTTGTGGAACTCTGTAGTTGAGATTGCAAGTATGTACATGGACAAGTGAATAAATCCTTGTATTTTGTGCTACAATCTGAGGGATACCCTTGACAGCCCTTCAACCCCTCACACCCTTCATAACACCGGGGTATACCCCTGACCCCTTCTCAAGGGTATCTCACCCTTGAGGGTAAGGGTGGAGTTTGATTCATCCAGGGGTATACCCCTGTCATGCACTTAGTAATGCCGAGGTGGTCGCTGACAAGGTATACTCCCAACTGATGCCCGGCCAGATGATGTATGTGCCTCACAAGTGCCTGCTACATATCTGACGTCATCTGCAAAGGTGAGAGCTGGCACTCGCGATTGGCTACCATTGGGCAGCTTCTATCATTAAGATCAATCTGAGACTTATAGGTAGTGGTAGCTAGGCTAAGATGTTTGAATATATTCTATTGCAGAGGGGGGGACAAGCCTCCAAGGCTCTCCCTTGCCCTGCCAAAATTTTATAGTAATACATGTCTAGTTGTCTAATCTATAGCTATATATGGACTTTCCCTTTTTGGTGATGTACAGTAGCTTAGTCATATGATCTCCTACATGTATATAAGGACCCCTGTAGCATAGCTCAATCCCAAGCCGCCCAACAGAAACATTGTGTGCATCAAGCCCTGGTAGAGTCACCTTGCTTGCAGTGGATGTCTCACACCTCTTGTCACTTTCTATTTTACATCTTTTGTTCAGTGTGTACACTGTGGACCAGTTCTTGTAGTCCATGCTGCAGTGGGAATTTTCTTTTTATCCATCCCCTAATTCTATACACATTCAATGTAAGTTCATCACATTCCAGGAGCAACAGCTAGCTGAGCATATTTGACAGGGTGTTATCCACAACTCAGATATACAATGTCACTCTTCAATATGCTGTGCTACTCATACATGATTATCATGGGGATCATACATCTTGTGCACAACCGACCATCCATCCTTCAGTGTACTGTGCTGCATGCTCAATAAGAGACATACTGTCCCAAGATCAGAAGTGTTCCTGTCAGTGCCCCTAGAGGCCTCACGCCCTGTGCACAATCTTACCCTTCCTCCTCTTCTTACCCTCCACTACCGTAGGCGGCGGCATCGGGTCTTCGTCCACGAAGCCCGCCGTAAGGTCATCGAACCGCTCCTCCTCGTCCACCGCCAGCTGATCCTCCGCTTCCCAGCCCTGCCACATGCCGCCGACCGCGTGGTCATCCTCGACGGGCAGCGGTTCCATATGGCTCGACGGGGTCGAGATGCTCTCACCCGAGTCGCCCTCGCCGCGCGAATGCGTGTACGACATGCCATCGTCCTCGGGAACGGAGGAGGGAACAGCACCCCGCGCGCCAATGAAATCGTCGTCCTCTTCGTCGAATTCGAGAGGCACGGGGAGGTCCGCGTCCGGCCGGGCGGCGAGGCGAGGCGAGCGGACGCGGCCCATCTCGCGTCTGAGCCGTGTTAGACCACCCGACATGCTGTCGCTGAGGCCCGCAGTAACGTGGCGGATGGGTATTGCGTTCTTGAAGGACCGTGACGACGCCCCGGGTGCACCGTTGGGAAACATCGGTAGTATGGGAGGTGATGGGCCGAGATGGGGTATGTCGCCTGCCAATGCCGACGCCAGGGGCTCGTCGAAAGACGACGAAGCACGACCACCCGGACGCACGTCGTTGAGACCGAGCACGAACAACTCGTCGAAGTCGCTCGGGAATGCGCTCACCTCCACCTCCTTGCGGACCTCGACGAGGGTGGTTGGAACATCGAAGTTGTAGCGTCGCACGAGCGCATGGTAATCCTCTCCGAGCGCGTGGAATGCGAACTGATGTGATAGATATAGGGATCGCGGGAGGATCTGCGGCGACCTCGAGTGAGTCGACAGTTCCGCGCATGCCAGCCAGCTGCCAAGAAGGTGAGCTTCCGTAAGTGTTAGACATTGAGCATTCAACTTACTCTCCTCTCTGCGGACGCTCCGATGGGTACGCACGATGATTCTGGTACACCATCTGCATCACTTCAGGCCAATCTGCAGATCGTCGGAGGTTCCAGCTACCAACCCGACTCTCGCGCGCAGACAGATGCGTTGGTTTCTCCATCATCTGCGAGAGCGCAGACTTGTTCTTGCTGCTGTGAGATACTGAGGCACCGAGCCGGGCAAGAGAACTGGGTCCGGAGAAAGACATGTTAGTAGCGCCGGCAATAAGACCAGACACTTGGTCCTCCGTGATGCGGTCCACAAAGACGCGCCGCAAGGTCAGGGTGGCATCAACAGGGTCGAAAACGAGTATATCTTGATAGTTCGTCGGCCTTCGCTGCTGTTGACCCGGTGAGGCAGAAGTCAACGAGTGTACCGACGATGGGGACGACGAAGCCGAGAACGAGACGGGCGCAAGTGGAAGGAGATTAGACGGAAGGGTTGTCTCTGACGAGCGAATGAATGTGAACGCCAATGCAGGGGCGCAAGCGTCCTGGGCAGGGGTCCCGTCCGCGCGCAATCGGGTGATAGGGTAGACCTCGACGGACAGAGCAGGCTAAATGTGCGATATGTGAGTATATGCCAAGCTACTAACCACCAATCTCACTTACCTGCGAGGAAGGGTCATAGACCCGCCCGCCTATGTGGCTCATCTCGTCGGGGACACCGCCAGTGGGGTTCACCGCGAACACATGTACGGTCCGCTTCCGAGTGCCCATCGCGAACCAACGGCCGTCATTCGCCCAGTCCAGGCCATCGACGATGGCATGCGTGCGCCCTCGGCGAAGACTGTACAGATGCCACGGCGCTGCCAAAGGCTCTTCTCCATCCGTACGGGAAGGCACCCGTGACCGGCTCGACGCGTGATCGTCGTTCGCCGCCTTGGAAGGCTTGCGGGCGTCGCCAGTCGAAAATGAAGGACGCGAAGGGCTCGCGGCGGGTCGGAGTTGATAGTGCTTCACGCTATGGCCATCTTGGGCACAGACAGCCAGAGACGTGCCATTCCCAGAGAAGCGCAGGTTGCTGACGCGCTGGTTCTTCGACGCGAGGAAGTCAGCAACCCGGTCGGGGCCTGCGCCCGATGACAGAAGCGGACGTAAGTCGAGGACGGTCACGTTGCAGCCTGTAGACTGCGAAGGGAGGGGCAAGGTGAACGACGAAAGCCCGCTTCGCGTGGTGGTCGTCTCCTGAGAAAAAGTGTCGCCTCCCGCGGCCGCAGGTGCGCTGCGCGAGAACACACCAGACAAGCCACCCGATGCAGACGCGCCGGCAGACTTGGCCATGTTCAACTCCGCGGCAGCGACGGCGGCACTCGCAATGCCTGCCTTTGCTGCAGAGAAGGCTATACCGCCCAAAGAGCGCATGCCGTTCATGACGTTACCACCGAACTTGGCCGCTACATTGCCAAGGTCCGCTTGTGTGATGCTCAGCCGGGAAGAGCTATCTGCGCCCCAGCTCGACGAGGTGGCCGTGCCGCTGTTCTTGCCTTTAGAGGGCGGTGGGGACTGTTGACGAGACAGTGGTGATGCATAGGCGAGGAAACGGCCGTGTAGTGCGTACACGGGTTGAGGTGTCGACGTCAAGGAGGAACATGATGAGGCGTGAAGGTTTGTGTCAGTACGGTTGTCTATGTCTATGTTTGGAGAGTTGGGATTCGCCGGGAGAGGTGCAAACGGAATGATGGATGCGGCGGAAATAGTGTACAAGGTTGCAAGCGTGTAAGACGAGAGAATGTGGAGGGAGGGAGGGTCTGATGTGCTCTTGCAAAGAGGCTGCTGTCAGAAGGCAAGAACTCAGATATCCAAGAGATCAGCTCACCAATACGACAACCTCAGTAGACGCTGCAAATGATCTCAATCCAGCGAGTTCAACCCGCTTAACGACCGTATGTGTTTGAAGCGAATAAGCTAAGAGTGTGCACTTGCTTTCGCTCCGAGACCTGGACACAGTTAATAGAACTGAACGAAATATGAAGGCAAGGCGGCTCACATTATGCCAAGAAGCGGGCGCAGTTCGCGGAAGGCATCGCTCTGGGCACGGGGCGGGGGAGGCAAGATGGCTGCGGACTCGACTGCACCCCACGTCGGGTGAGTCAAGTTGAGGACCTCGGTGACAGACCCCAAGTTGGTACAATCCCATATCTGGAGACCAGTCTTGTATCCGAGAAGGAGGAGACGCCTGCGAACGAATGGGCTGAGCACAAACCCCTAGGTATTCATGTACGGCTTACCTCGGCTTCCTCGGATCGTTCTCTACCAGCTTATCCCAGCCAGCCCAAATGATATTCTCCTTCTCGTTGACCGCGGGGTACCGCATAGGAGCACCCGGCGAGAGTTCCTCGTCTAGGTCGAATACGGCAGTATCATCATCCACTGCGCGATGGCCGGTCCACGTCGCGAGGTCCGGTGGAGGCGACCCGACGGCGTCACTTGCTTGACGTGTCCACGTGTTGGAGGCGACGGAGACAGTGCGTTCTCGAGGGGTGGGAGCGGAAGACATTGACGGGGTGAGAAAGCTACCGAAAGAGATGGGACGGGAGAGTCGTGGTGGGGTAGGTGCAGCGGACGGGATGGGTATCGAGGTGGGTATATAATTGCGGATGGTACGCGAGAAGGACTCTAGGGTGGTCGGCTCACTGCGAAGGTACTGTTAGCGAACAAAGCTACGTCTCGGTGCATAGAGGATGGTGACAAGGGCGAGGCTGGGGACAGAATCATGGTGGGCGGTCCCACAACACGTGTAGGACGGCTGCGAGGCATGTGGGGAGGGATTCTAGGGCGCTGTGTATACCGGTGCATTACGATGGCATTGCGAGCGGCAGCAGCGACTCACTGGACAGCATTGCATACGGGAGGTGTAAGATAGGCCAATGGGATGGCGAATATTCTGCATGGCTGAGCTAGCATACGACGACATGCTGTAAGAAGCCAGGCATCATATGAGCCCAACTTGAACTCAAAGTCAAGTGGCGCAGCAATTGGTGGTATCGCAGTGGGACGCAGATCACACCGCACGACAGCCTGCCCCTCTCATCGTCGGAACACGGGGTATGTGGGCAGGAACTTACCGGGCGAGCATTGGTGTCCTTGTATGACCCATCTGATGACCCGCGGCAGTCTCCTGCGGGTGCGTACCTGGAACACCCTCCGGCGATGGTTCTCCAGTCCGGGCTATGGGCGACAATGGCTGCTCCTGGGAAGCTATCGACGGTGGTAGGTCGTGGGCGTCATCCTGGCCGCTGACTCGACTGAAGAACGCGTCGAGAGCCTCGATGTCGCGTTGCGACGCGGTGCCTCCTATTCCCTCTGGCGCAGGTTCGGGGTGGAAGCCACTGTCCGGCGAGGATGGCGCCCATGCGCGGGGCTCGGAATCGTAAGTGGACGCGGCGGGGGGACTGGAGTTGAGGAAGTCCTGCATAGAGCTGAAGTCATTGGCTTGTGGTGCATTGCGTGAACGAGGGGCATTGCGTTTGGAGCGAGAGGGCATTAAGGGTGGGTGGACGGTGGACTAGATGCGAAGCGAAGTACAGATGCAAGCGAGAGAGATGAACGGGGACAGCAAGATACAAGTAAGTTATATGCAAGATGGGGGGCAGAAGAGGGAAAGCGAAAGCGTATGTCGTGAGCAGGGCGGGTGGGTTGCGGCCGGTCGAGACAAGGAGCAACAGCGGCTCCCTCCAGCGACCCCCGAGTCACGTCCTCCCCATCAGCCGCCCGTCGTCCTATACCCCACATCCCCCCGATTGGGCCATCTACGACATTTCCCTACATACCTAATCTGTCCTCGCCGGAACGCGTACCACCCCGAGTCTAATACACTAGACCTAGTACCAATTCCGAGTCATTGCATCCCATATGGCTATGATACATAACACATCCCCCAAGTGCGGTGTCTAACCCGCTGCTTGTGCACGCTCAAGCACTTTGTTGACTGCCACCGCTCGACTGGGGCCTGCGTGAGCACCGCTCAGATCATTCATCCTCGCCTCCCTCATCCTCCAGAACAACTGAATCAGAAACCCCGGCGTCACAATCTCCGGACGCTGCTCCCCATGTCCATGATCCCCGGACACAACAGGCGTCCCAATCGGGCTGCTGCTCACGCTCGGCGTAGCCCCGCCCACGATCGCGCCGCTCACACTGCGTTTCAAGCTCGCTCTCGAGTCCGACACGGTTCCATCGTCGTTGTAGCGGTCCCAGAGCGCGTGCAGCGCCACAATCTCCTGCGCGATCGTCGCCACGAGCCCCATGTTGACGTTCAGGCCTGCCAGAAAGCCGACGATATCCTGCGGCTGTTGCCGCTTGAAGCTGCTCGACGACGGACGCGAGGACCGGCGCATCGAGGGCGGCGCCCCTGTGCTGCCCGCGAGGCCGTGCGGCTGGGACTGTGTTTGCTTCTCGATGTCGCCCCGCGTCTCTTGGTGGACCGCGCAAGCCATGTATATCGCGGTGATGGCGATGAGATGTGGGGGGTAGAGGAGACATAGGTCGGAGCGGTAAGTATCATTGATGAGGAACCTGCTCAGCGGCTCAGTGAGCGTGCGGTGGTGGTGAGGACATGAGCCGTACCATGCCATCTGCAGAGCGCCTTCGTGCATCTCCAGTCGGCCCTCGCCTGTGCCCCAGTACCGCGGGCCGTCGTCGATGCCAACACCCACCTCGCCGGCTTCTGCCTCGCTGACGTCGCTGCCCTCCTTTGAGCACAAGGTCATGAGTGTCCGGTAGGGATGGAACACGGTGAGGTCGCACTCCAAGTCGTCGACGAGGTAGAACTCCATCTCGGCGAGCTTGGAATTGTCGGCGGGAAAGGTTTTGATGCCATACTCTTCGTGATGGTTAGCCCCCTGGCGACTGATCTCGACGCAAGGTGGTACGCACTGCTGAAGAGGCTGCGTGCCTCGGTGACGACGTTCTTGATGTGCACGGGCGACTCCTCTGCCTTGGCAGCCACATAGCAGCACGCTGCGATGACGATGAAGGGGTCGGTGTCGCAGTAGGCATTCTTGAGGTAGAAACGGCGGAAGAAGACGGTCGCGGTAGCGATCACCCGCTGCTTTAGAGAAAGCTTCTTCCCGAGCCTGCCGATTACTGCGGGGTGTGTTCAGTGTACGTGCGACAAGACTGCAGAGCGTAGCTTACAGCCGGAAAGGAACATGGAGAGAAAGTCGAGATGTTCAGGGTGGTCGACATACTGGAGGTCTTCGGCACGCGCGTCCCTCAGCGTCGTGCGGTCTACACTCCATCTGCAGCTGCGACGCTCGATGTGCCTCTTGCAACATGACTCTGAGAGGGGGAAACTCACTGGTGGGAGCTAACCCAAAAGTCAGTGGCCATCGCCCATCGTGGTCCAGGACAAGAAGCGGCGTTGCAGCCACACCATGCCCTCCCATCCGCCACCGCCGTCTCCCGCCCACATCCTCCGCACTCACCCCGCCGCCGTCCGCGTGGTCGCCTTCTCCGACGACAACGAACGACTGTACTCAGGCGATGCCGAGGGAACTGTCGTGGTCACCAGCACCCGCTCTCTGAGACCGCTTGCGGTGTGGAAGGCACACACCGACGGCTTGCTCGGGATACAGGAATGGGAGGGCCAGATCATCACGTACGCATCCGCATCTCGTGCGTGGCGTGCTGGACGCTCATATATCTCGACAGGCATGCTAGGGACAACAAGCTCCATGTCTGGGAGCGCGTCCTAGAGCCCGCAGCGGCCTTGGGCCATGCAGCCTCACTCAGTCTACCAACGCCCCCGCTATGCTACTCGATGGACGTGAACGCCCTCAACTATTGTCGCTTCTCGCTCATGCCCCTCGCGGAGTCCGCTCGCAACGATGAGAGGCGTGCGCTCATCGCGCTGCCAAACTTGGTTGAGTCTTCCTTCGTAAGAGCTCTTTCAGGTTAGTAGACACGGCACAATCATTCAACGGTGTCCTGGCAGGCAGACATATGGGCTCTCCCGTCACAGAAAAGGATCCATGCTGCCGTTGGTAAGGCGGGCCAGCCTGACGGGCCGTCTTTGGATGGAAGGGGCAGCAGCGCTACTGGTACGTCTCGCCGGTGCGGTCTCCAGCAATAATTGACGGCATTGAACAATGGCAGGGATTATCATGTCGTTGCATCTATACGAGGCATCACATCCGCACACCTCCAGCCCCGGGGGGCTTCGTTTACTCTCTGCGTATGAGAATGGGGCCGTGACGTGCTGGGCCTATACTCGAACCGACAAGGTAGTTTCCGTCGAAGGAATAGGATGGAGCTCGCTCTGGAGCGTGCGACTGCACGTAGAGTCAGGTACGGTGTGGCTCCGGTCGAGCGTGGACGCCTCTCAACGGCCGGGCAGTGATGGCTATGACTATGTCCAGCAACAACTCGCTCGCCCTAACCGTTTCGGCGGATCACCTCATTGGCCGATATGACATCAAGGTGAGGACGTACAACGGCATTCTACGGCTAACGTACCTATTCTGTTGGCAGGCAATCGAAGAAGAGAATGCAGACTGCAAGACGGTCTGCACAGTGCACAAGACAAAACATCCTGGAAATGGTTCTGTTGCCATCTACGACGACGGAAGGGTGTGCGCGGTCGGAGGATGGGATGGCAGGTACGTAGACCACCGTTGATGGCAGCTCCTGTGTTGCTGAGGCATTCGTCCAGGATTCGGCTGTACTCAACGAGGAACATGAAGAGTCTAGGCACGCTTGAGTACCACAAGCAGAGCTGCCAGGCAGTGACGTTCGCCCGACGATACGCGCCGAGCGTTGCCGAAAGCAGCACGGTAGCCGACGGGACCGATGATGACATGGACGAGGGGGAGAAAGCAGAGCGGGGGCGATGGCTCGCTGCAGGCGGCCAGGACCAGCGCGTCTCGCTGTGGGCGCTGATGGACTTTGGCGGTTCACGGGCGTAGAGTAGTATACCTATGAGGCGTGTTGTAGCGTAGACTAGCACGCAGAATGAGCAAATGGTGTGCAGCGAGAGTCTAAAGCCGCAGTTCGGAGTGAGAGGGGAAGAATACCCGGGGGCGGTCTGGTGAAATGGACGCGAGGGCCGAGCCAGCCCGAAGTCGCCCGACCCCGCATAAAAGTATCCCGTTCACGCGTGTCACTCCTTCACCTCCTCCTCCTCCTCCTCCTCCTCGCCGTCCACGTTCACCTCTTCATCACTCTCGACGTTCACCATGTTCGCCCGCAGCGCAGCGCGCCAGCTCTCTTCTGTCCGCCAGTTCTCCTCCTCCGCTGCACGCAACACCAACGTCACTGTCCTCGGCGCTGGCGGAGGTATCGGCCAGCCGCTCTCCCTCCTCCTCAAGCTCGACCCCCACGTCAAGCGGCTCAACCTCTACGATATCCGCGGCGCACCCGGTGTTGCTGCCGATGTGAGCCACATCGACTCCGCCAGCGAGGTACGCGTTCTGTGACCAGCTTGAGATGGCTACCGCGTACTGAAGTGCTGCGTCATCGCCCACAGGTCAAGGGCTTCGAGGCCGACCAGCTCGAGGCTGCCCTCGAGGGTGCCGAGGTCATCGTTGTCCCCGCTGGTGTCCCCCGCAAGGTTCGTGATCCGTCGCTCTAGCTTTCAGAGTCATCTAACAGCGGTCCGTCCTTCCAGCCTGGTGTGAGTGCCTCGCATATGACGCCTGTACATTGCTTTTGAGTTCTAACGCAATCACAGATGTCCCGTGATGACCTCTTCAGCACGAACGCATCCGTCATTCGCGACCTCGCGACCGCCGCTGCCCGCGTTGCGCCCAAGGCCAACATCTGCATCATCACCAACCCCGTGAACTCCATGGTGCCCATCGCCTCGCGCGTCTACGAGAAGGCCGGCGTGTACGATCCCAAGCGCATCTTCGGTGTCTCCACCCTCGACGTCGTTCGCGCGACCCGCTTCCTCGCTGGCATTGTCGGCCAGGACCCCGCTAACACCCCCGTCACTGTCGTCGGCGGCCACTCCGGCGAGACCATCGTCCCCCTCTTCTCTCAGCAGGCCGCAGCCGCGGGCATCACCGGCGAGGCGTACAAGAAGCTCGTGCACCGTGTGCAGTTCGGCGGTGACGAGGTCGTCCAGGCCAAGGCCGGCGCTGGCTCGGCAACCCTCTCGATGGCGTACGCAGGCGCGACGTTCGCAAACGCGCTCTTCCGCGGTCTTGCGGGCGAGAAGGGTGTGATCACCCCCTCGTACGTGCGCAGCCCGCTCTTTGAAAGCGAGGGCATCGATTTCTTCGCGTCGAACATTGAGCTCGGCGTACGTGTCTATAAGCTGGGTTCACTCGTCATGATGACTTACGTAGTCTATTGCAGCCCAACGGTGTCGAGAAGATCCACTCTCTTGGTGAGCTCACTGCCGAGGAGCAGGAGTACCTCAAGGCAGCCAAGGACGGTCTCAAGAAGAACATCCAGAAGGGCTTTGCGTTCCTCGAGTAGACGTACTTAAAAATCATGTAGTAGATGCTCGCTCTCGTCGCAAGACATTTGCTCTTTGTATCCCTGTCTCTCTCTGTCCCATGAGCCTGGTTCCGAGACATCAGTCACCTACGCCCTGACGTTTGAGACTATACTGAGTACCGTTGTGAGTCGGATTCGCGACTGATTGAGTCAGAAGTGATGACCATCAGCAAGGTGTGACTGAAGATGCAGACCATTATCCGTGGTGCGTGCCCTTGCCTTATACGACAGTGAAGCCGTCCTCATCTACAAGTTCTGGTTCTTGCTTGCTTGTCGTCGGGTGCTCGGAATCCACCCGCATGGGAGCCTCATCCTCGTCGTTGCTGTGGTCTTCACTTCCGCTCTCGTCATCATCATCATCACCATCCCTCGTCGCCACCTGTGGCACTTGAAACTTATTTCCCTTTGTCTTCTCCCGGGCCGAGTGTGCCTCAACTTCCTGCACGAACTCGTGGTTCCCGCCTTGCACAGCGACCCACATCGCAATGATGTCCTTTGCGACGACCTCCGCGCTGCCATCCTCCAGCACGGTCTCGAATTCGTCCTCCATAGCCTGAAGCAGCACATCTTCTCGCGCTCGAAGGCGTCAACGAGTTCGGAGGCGAGCCAAGTGCACTGCGCTTCGGCTGCCCCAGTTCTCGGCGACGGCGACGCGAAGGGCGGGCCAGGTGGAAAGACGGGGGATGACGCCGCGTGCGAAGAGGAGGCATTGAGAGAGCTGCGGTGGATGTGGAGGCGGACATTTGCAGACAGGGCGTGGAATACGAAAGGGGGAGCCTTCTGCACTCGAACCGCGATCGAGGTGCGCGAACTCACTTCATTTCATATGAGCAGAGGGTGTGGGTGTGTATGTACGATCCACCGTCGACACTACGCATGCCACACCGTGTCGTCTACGTCCTGATACCCGCTGTGTCCCGAGTAATCTGTTGTCTTCCCTAAGCTGCAGTACTCGTCCTCCTAACTTACTTGAAGGTTATATCTCTTTATGTAGGCTCAACGAATGGCAGCGGCTTGCTTTGATCACGTCCTTCCCACGGATTCGGTCGCAGCCGGGGACACGCTGAACTCGAGGTGCACATACACTGACTCTATCTCTTCCCCCGTGTCGGTATGTTGGTAGAACTGCTCACGAAACGATGACGCGCACAGATGTTTAGTCTCTAGCACGAGGGGTTTTCCCCTCTCACCGGCAACACGAAGCGCGACATAAGCTTAACCTCTCAACCCAAGGTGCGCCACTAGTACTGTCCCCGCAATGACATACAACTCTTCGGGGTAGCGCATTCCTCACGCGCAATTGGCGTTCATGCTCATCTGATAGAGCAGACTCAGACACTGAGCGATCTCTTCGTAGTTGTCTACCAAAGACTTCGGCCGCTAGACATTGCAACAGGCCCATCGGGTGCAGCCTGCACAAGGCTAGTGAGTACGATTCATCATGGCTAGCGCTATGATATCCCCGAACCGGGCCTAACCATATGTTGCCCTCTCTTGGGATTCTCAAGTGATAAGCTCACCTTCTTTCGTAGACTGCGGCGCGGAAGTGACTGGGGCCAACGATCATGACTCGCGCCGTTGTCTTTCAGGGTGAATGCTAGGTAATTTGGCACCACGGCAGTTCGTGACAAGCAAGCTCGCCTTCTCACTTGCAGGGTGCACTGCGAACCTCCAGCAACCCAACCCCATACTCGGTCGGTCGGTAACGCAAGAGGAGGGCGCCGCCCGTGATGCTAGACACCCACTAAATTCGTAATTGCACCTACTATCCCCTATCGTGTCTCAGGATCTCACTCGCGCTATGCTTGATATGTGTTTGTATATCGTGCCATGTGCTATATCGTACCATGTACGTAAGGAAAGCACTCCGCAGGCGGGACTACATCCAGTTCTACGGCCCTAACATCATAGAAAATTGGCACATCGGGGGCCACTGGCAGCTGCGGGGAACACCCTATTTGAGCGGTGCTACCATTTGTCGGTGAGCCATTGAACTATGATGCATTTATGCTAAACAGCAAGCCTACATTTTGATCAACTGACATGGTTATCAAGCTCAGAGTACGGCCCTTAGCCTGTACAGTTCGTCGTCGGAAGGATGTCCACCGAAGAATTGGGGTTCGGTCACTCATCACCACTAGGAATTCATCACAACCGTTTGTCTCCTTCAGACTGTGTCTGCGCGTTTCGCTCACGAACAACCGAGGCACGACACTTCTGTGAAAATCTGAAGGTTTGTCATGTTGGAGCGACACTATCGCGCCTTGCGCGTGCTTCACAATGATGCACCCTTTCACGTGGGCTGCCAGTGTCTACTCAATGCTGCTTGTCAACGTCAGACACATCTTACATGTGAAAAACATGACGTCGTTGTTCATTTAGCCTCCAGACTAAGGTGGGTCGCTGATCAAGGCGGTGGTGGACCCTGACACGGCTGCCTATGAAATATGGAAATGAGCCCACAAGTCGAAATCCACTGGCACATAAAATCTAAGAGGAGGCGAGGAAGTGAGTACCCACCCACCAAGAAGCAGTTCCTTACAACATGCTTGACGTTATAGATCCGGCGAAAATGAGAATCACCCTTTCCTGTACCATACTCACTATCCTCCTTTACGCTGCTTGGCACAACCACAAACGACGCCGTTCTCGATCGTGCACACACATCCGAGGACCGCCCGCCGAGAGCTTCGTAACCGGTGAGTGAATAAAGCTGACTTTGTTATCCGCTGACGAAGTTAATTGCGTCTACAATGCAGGACACATTGTCGAGCTCACTTGTCAAGATGAAGTCGGTGATCGCGAATCCGAATGGATGAACGAGTACGGGTGGGTTTGGAGGATCAAGCACTGCCTTGGTGTACGTTTCATTATCACTCTGTGCTCACACCGATCTCCTCATGCTGTCTGATATATAGCGAGACGTTCTTTTCTTCACTGATCCGAAGGTACGCGCCGTTGCTATGTATATTCCTCACCTTACACTCCAATGTACATTCAACCAGGCCTTGCACCACATTTTCAAGTCGGGCTACAGCTACTCTCGTACAACTGACTCCAAGTTCATCTCTTGGATGTTGATGGGCGAGAGCGTTCTCTTCACCGACCGTGAGTCCAGCTCGCACCTTGTGACGAAACTGGTTTCAACCGGGACCTGACTCTGCGTCCCTAGACGGACAACATGCCCGAGTTCGCAGGTCGATGGACCCCGCCTTCAGCACGACGCGCGTTCGGGCATTCTCACCAGTGTTCCAACGAACTGCAAAGAAGGTAAAGCCCTAGTCACTCACAATTGCGGCTGTGCTGACGATAGGTTTATACGATAGTTATGCCGCTTATGGAGACAGGAACTCGCTGGCAGTCCAACAATACCGTCTCTCAACGTCTGTCCGTGGTTCTCACGAATGACACTTGACGCAATTTGTGAAGGTCAGTTCATTGACTGCCTATTTTCAAAGTCAACGTCAACGAATGAAGAGACGCACGCTGACGATCCCTATAGCCGGATTCGACTTCAAATGTGGCGCTCTCGACGATGATATGAACGAGTTCGTGCGTGTATACAAGGGCATGTTGTATGCATCCTCCACCACTCTCTTCTTCATTCCAACATTGATCGCTGTGATCCGTCTCTTCTACAGCCAGGACTCAATGATGCATCCTACGACTGGCTCGCTATTGTTCCGCCACTTCTGGCCCTATATTCCAGAATGGCTCCTTCGGGGACTAGTGATGCTTCCAGTCAAGCAATTCAAGCGCATGCGGCACGCGCTGTATACGATCAATCGTCTCTCGCAAGAGCTCATCGAGCAGCGGAAGTCTGAGAAGACGCAATCTGGGTCAGATGCCGAAGCACGTGGGAGAGACCTCATGAGTATTCTAGGTATCTCGCTTCTTCGCCGTTCCCTTCCATTCATTATGTAGTTCTCACTACACATTTCCGTAGTCCGGGCCAATGCCTCCGAGAACCCCAGGCATCGCCTGACCGATAACGAGATGATCGCACAGGTAGCAACGTTACTCCTGGCCGGTTCGTGCTGTGCCTTACTGCGGTAGCCAACATACTCCTCACCGGCGCAATCTTGCAGGTCATGAGACGTCAGCAGGCACACTCACTATGCTTTTCTGGGAACTTGCAAAGGATGTTAGCTATCAACAGAAGATGCGTGAGGAGATCGCTGCTGTCCACGCCGACGTCGTCGCTAGGGGAGACACTGACTTCTCGGTCGCTGATCTGGATTCTATGGTGTACGTCAACGCAGCAATCAAGGTATGTACAGCGTGTGTTGAACGGTCGTGAATGTGGTAATCATCAAATGTCTTCAGGAAATCATGCGTTTGCATCCCGTCGTATACCTCATCGTTCGAGTGGCAGACAAAGACGACATCATTCCTCTGGCACGACCCATCACGACGGCGACGGGCGAAGTCATCACCGAGATTCCCATTGCGAAGGGCCAACATATAAGCGTGTCTTCGTGGGGATATAATCGGTGAGACGCTCACTTCGCATGCTGTTGCAGCCCTGTCAGGGTCGCTCAACGCCGCGAACAGCTTGCGAGAGGTCTGGGGCGACGACGCCGATATATGGAACCCGTCGCGCTTCCTCAGCGGTGGTGGAGAGAAGCAGACGAGTGTTGGTGTGTTTGCGAACTTGTGAGGCCGTCTTTTTGCCTTTTGACCACACACAGCACACCCTGAGCTTTGATAGGTTGACTTTCGGCGGAGGAAACAAGGCATGCCTTGGGTGAGGATACTTCTAAAGTGACGTTCCAGGCTTGTTGATATCGATCTGGCTGCTTTAGATGGCGCTTCACCGTCCTCGAGATCCAGGCTGTCCTCGCAGAACTGCTGGGGAATTTCGAATTTACGCTCCCGGACAACAAGCCCGACATCCAGCGCGTTCCCGCAGGTGTAACCATTCCTATGATCAGAAACAAGACGCAGCTAGGCTCGCAGATGCCGCTGAAGATAACACCGGTCCATCCCGACCTTGCTCAAATTCAGTGAACCATGTACCATATCTATCATCGGCCGGCTGCGCTTCAAGCCCGTGCAAGCTTGAGACGACGATGACCTTGTTTCGACGCCGGTGACTGCTTGCAATCCATTCGTTCTTATTGTCTATACCGACGTTGTACTTGTAGCGTGTTGCTGTTGAATCGACCTGTATCATTACAAAAACAGTCAAAACAAGGTGGAGCGGCGAGCCCGGTACTACTACCGCAACGGTACATGGTACTGTCCCGCATATTTTATAGCCGGCGCGATGTGCCGATCTCAGTTCACTCCGAGTTTGTAAGGTTCCTCGGGATGGATACTATCGACTCAACCCGCTCTATCAGTACAGCTTGACTGGTCCTGAACCACAAATGTCGCGTTTCATGCACCTGGCCCGGGCCACTGTTTTCTGGCGACAGTGTCGCGTCGATCAAGCCGAGGCAAAGAGCCAATGGTATGTCTTTCTCACAGTACCGCGACCGCAGTTACACGGTCTCATGCTCCTCTGTGCTCCTCAAATATACCTGCTCTCAAAGCGGCTCCAAGTTCCCGATGAATTGGTATCCGGCCACCGATTACGATGTCTGGCTGATTCATGGCACTCTCCGTCCCTCCGCCTCGCTTCCAACAGACTTCCAGGCTCCCACAGGGCCTCGACGGAGTACACACCTGCGGGGATATGCGCGTACTACTCAGGCCTATGCCGACCGCGATGCTCATGCTTCCCGTGATAACTGCGATGCACATATAAAGAGGGGTTGCATTCATCCAGAAGTTCTACAGGTCCCCGTCGCGTCCCCGCCCAAACCTGCCCGCAGTGACCCTCAGGGGTGAGTCCGTGTCTACGAGAGTCCTCGAATATTGCAAAACTAACGACTCCCTCGGCTAGCGCTCTTTTTGACGATGGTGACTGTGCTGATTCTCGCTTTGTTTACCGTAGCATTTGCTATAGCGGTCCTCCGCAAGCTGTTGCAGCGTTCGCACTTTGCGCATGTCCGAGGACCGACGTGTCCTAGCTGGCTGTACGGTCCGTACTTACTCCGTTGATTTACCCTAGAGGTGGGATTTGACGTTGAACAGGACATGTGCTTGTGACATCGCGCGAGAAAGACGTAGGGGATCTTCAATTCAAGTGGATGCATGAGTATGGGTGGGCATGGCGGATGAAAGAATGCTTCAGCGTATGGAGTCCAGTCCTATTGTGCTCTTGAAGCGGTCACGCTTACACTTGACTACACCTACAGAAAGACAGTCTATGGCTTGTCGACCCCAAAGCCATCCAATACGTCCTCCAAACTTCAGGATATCACTTTCCACGGACAGAAGTCGGGCGCCACATTGTACGACAAATTACCGGAGAGAGTATCCTCTACGTTGAAGGTGCGGTTGACCGTTTGCCTTGCTTGTGACAGGGGCTTCGCTGATACGGAAAGTGGCACTAAGGGGATGATCATGCTCGCATACGCAAGATTATGAACCCTGCGTTCAGCGCGGCTCAGCTGCGTTCTTTTCTTCCCCTCTTCTTCCGGTCAGCCCGCAAGGTAAGAAGTGATTCTTGATCAGTGTGAGAAGCACTTGAACGGCCATTTCTGTATCTAGTTGACGGGAAAATGGCAAGGCCGCAACCAGTCGACGTCGACATCCACCGAACAGGTCATTAACGTGGCCACTTGGTTCACGAGGACGACACTGGATGTGATCGGTGAAGGTGCGCTAGGCAGTGTGCTGTAGCACTGATAGAGATCGCACAGTGGCTGACAATCGAGTCAGCTGCGTACGACTACCGCTGCGGGGCCCTTGACGAGGAAGACAACGAAGTGGTGAATGCCTATAAGAACATGTTGTGCGTATTGCGATCGCAACACCACTGAAACCAGCTTCTTACATAGTACTAATTTCTTGGTCATGTTACAGCCGCGACTCCGTCATGTACCCATCTGGAGCGATCCTTATTTTCCGCTCTCTCTGGCACTACCTTCCTGATAGCTTCATCCGACTCACCGATTACCTTCCCACACGCGAAGCCCGCCGTTTCCGCCAAACCCTTACCGTAGTCAACAGGCTGTCTAATAAGTTGATCAGTGAGAAGACGCAGGCTTGCTTGGACAGGAAGGATGAGAATCTACGGGACATTATGAGCATCCTCGGTGAGCATTCACAGCCTCTAGCATGCCGGACGAAAGCTGACGACGGATGTACAGTGAAGGCGAACCATTCGGAGAACCCGAAGACGCGCATGAAGGACGAGGAAATGATTTCGCAGATGGCGACGTTCTTCCTTGCAGGCATGTCCTTCGCCCTCATCTTGGTGATCTGACGCGAATCGCTTCTACAGGCCACGAGACAACCGCTTCCATGCTCACCTGGATGCTGTACGAGCTCGCGAAGGATGAGGAATATCAAGTGAAGATGCGCGACGAGATCGCCGCCGTGCGCGCCAAGGTAGCAGAGCGTGGGGATGACGACTTCACCGTCGCGGACCTCGACGGAATGCAATTCGGCATTGCTGCGATGAAGGTATGTGTTCGCATAGGCTATCGGAGGTCAGTCAAAGGGTGACGGGTGGATACAGGAAGCCATGCGGTTGCACCCGATCGTATACACATTGACACGTAGTGCAGGGAGGGACGATGTCATTCCGCTCTCGACGCCGATACGGGACGAGAACGGGAACGTTATCTCAGAGATTCCTGTCAACGAGGGCACGACGATCAACATGTCGCTCTGCGGATACAACAGGTAAGTTCGAACGCTGACTCACCGATTGACAAACTTTGCTCAGTTTCTTCGCGGTGTTACAGGATCCCGGAGATCTGGGGCGATGATGCACATTCGTGGAACCCGCACCGCTGGATGAACATGTCTAGAGAGAAGCAGACCAACGTCGGTGTATACGGGAACTTGTGCGTTGTTGTGTCTGGCCATTTTCCCGGCGCGAACTGACACTCTTGCAGGTCAACCTTCAGTACGTGTACCTGAGGATGCGTTCGCGAACTTTGCTGACCCAATCTCAGGTGGTGGTGTGAAGGCATGTATCGGGTAAGCATTCAAAGTCACCTTTGCTCATAGTCCACGGCTGATTTGTACTCTTCCCTCAGATGGCGATTCACGTATGTCTCGTCGTTAAACTGGCATAGGGGATCATACTCACACAGTGATATCAGGGTCATCGAGCTGCAAGCTATTGTGGTCGAACTCCTGGAAAACTTCGAGTTCGCGATCCCCGACGACAAGCCGGATATCCAACGTGTTGCGGGAGGGCTGATGATCCCGATGATCAGGGGCAAGCCGGAGCTAGGGTCGCAGATGCCTCTGAAGGTCACCCCTATCAGGCGGGCGTAAGCGGGGTAGGGATGGGCCTGCTGGGTGAATGCGTCTATATCGATACGATTGCAGGCAGCGGAAGGCTTTGAGAGAATACAACTTGTATGTCAGTATCATCCTGTATTGCTTCTTATGATGAAATTCAATCGTGAATGTCGCCACGTCTAGCCCTGCGCGACTATGGCAAGCGGGACGTTGCTGGTTATTGACTGAACCATGATTCGGGGCGGCTTTACGCAAAGGGCAGCTTGAAGATGCATACATTAGGTACAAGACGATAAATATACAATACCACGGATATCCACCACCAGCAGTCCATTAATCGAGCTGCACGTCCGGGAACAGCTCGCCCCTCACCCGATCCACCTCGGCATCCTCCTCCCGCTGAGCGCCCTGCGCCTTTGGCGGCTTTTCACTCTCCCCGCTCTCCTTCTCGGGCTCCGTGCCAGGGATGACGGGGTCGACCCCAGTGTCGTCATGCTTCTTCTCTTCCGCAAGGACGGCCTC
Source organism: Fomitopsis pinicola (assembly GCA_001931775.1). Lineage (NCBI taxonomy): Eukaryota > Fungi > Basidiomycota > Agaricomycetes > Polyporales > Fomitopsidaceae > Fomitopsis > Fomitopsis pinicola. The sequence continues at coordinate 38,164 of MPVS01000139.1, read as the reverse complement.
GACCTTCGCCATGACCTGCGACATCTCAGCGAGGACCTCCTTCACGCGGGGGTTCGCCGGCTCCTCGTCCGAGTCTTTGTGCACGGGGGACACGGGGGCGGCTGCCTGTTCCGGGGGTACTTCTGCTGCAGACTTGACATCGTCCTCGTGGGGTTCAGCATACTCAATCGCCGGCGGGGGCAGATCGGTGGGCTGCGCTGCCGCAGAGTCGGGCGTCCCCTCTCGTTGGTCCTCCTCTTTGCTCCTGAGCTCTTCGTGCGGGACGCCTGCGAAGGGATTCACGACGGGCTCGGCCTGGCCGAAGTTAGCAGACGTCTCTGCTGCCTTCTCCTCAGCGGCGGGCGCGTCCTTCGCATTAATCAGGTCCTCCTGGGCCTTCGGTGCTACCTGATCGGCACTTGGCACCACAGCGGACTTCTGCGGGGTGGCAGGTACTGCGTTGTAAAGGGAGACCTACAAGCGACAGTTAGAAGAAGTCGTCAGGATACGAAGCATGACACACATCGTCATAGAACTCATTGCTACATAAACAGACATCTCAGTGCATTGCGCTGGAATGGAAACAACTATGCACGAACCAAGCAAAGTCCCACGTCTTAAACCATTTCGCGGCTTCACATTGCTTCCTGGTCCAGGTGTTTCCGTACGCAATCGGGCTGAGGTAGACGAAGTTCCAGAGCACGACGATCAATAAAACCGCGGCGATCTGCAGGCGGAAGCGTGGCTTCAAGGTCGACGTGACAAGATCGAAGACACCGCATGACAGCAGAATCGCGAAGTACAGGGCCGGGAAGTAGTGGTGGAGGAAGAGCTGACGCTTCATGATGTAGAATGGCAGGTAGTGCAACGACCAGCCTATGAAGAGAAAACCGCATAGCGTGTCGTATTTGACCACGCGCGCTGAGGTGGAACCATGAGACCAAAAGCCACATCATACGCAAGAAAAGAAAGTTTATACGTACAGTCCTCGAAGTCCCTGAATCCACGCTGGGCACGCAGGATGAGGATACCCCGTGTGACTATGTAGGCGAATACGGCAGCAGTGCTGAACCACCACACCATAGGGTTACCGAGAAGGTAGATCTGACGGTGGTCCTTGACCCAGAAGTTCTGCGAGAGTACTGAGCAAATAAACGTGTGAGAAAGAATGGGCTACGTACGATACCACGGCGCAGGCGAGGCCATGCATCAGGACGAGAATCGAAAGTATGACGGTCAGTCAGTCCAGCGTTCGTCGTCCACATCACCTGCTGCAGCTCCAGGAACTTGCTAAAGAAGCCAGGAAGCTTGTAGTTGACCTTGGGTGCATTGGCAGGGACTACGTGGGTATCCGATCAAAGGGGGTCTTGCAATGAGTGCGAATCGACTTACGTCCTGGATGCTCAGCCGTTTCGATAAACCATAGTGAGTTCGGCTTTACTGCTTGCTTGTTGCACGTTACTTCTTGCTGTTCGAAGCCCCACTCCGGGAGCTTGACCTTGTGCGAGAACAGATAACACCCTGTCATCGCATGCCTCAGTCTAAAGTGCGTCCGGAGGGTCCTCAAGCGCTTCGACGACTCGCGGTCACGCTTGTCGCCCTTGTAGATCTCTACAATCCAGTCGTCGTTCGCGTCGCCCGCGTGGCCAGGCACGCCGTAGCCAGAGACCTCCTGCTGGAAGTCGACATCAGACACCGGCGGACGTTGGTCATGAGAGTGCAAGTGCTTGTCCGTTGCGATGTGCTTCAGCTTTATTTTCATACCAGGCTCGATGTACTTGAGCGGCTCGCCCTCCCAGTCATGGTCGGGGTCGCCATCACGAGTCGCGTTCAGGATTCGCCAGTTGTTGTTGTCGTCACGGTGGGGGTAGAGGGTGATTTGTTGTTCTGTCAAGGCCTTTAGTCATCGAATGCGAAAGGGACGACCTGTAACATACGTTTACTGCCACCTGGATACACCGACGCGTGCGAGTGGAGGTAGCCACCTTGCGTGTTAACATGCCGAATTGCCACGGTCGACCCAATCGCGACGTCTACAGCATCTGAGAAAAGGTAGACGGGTCTGACGGGCAGGAACCACGTACCGGCGAATGTGTCCTGCATGCCCCTGCCGTTCAAGGTGTGTTGGAACTCTGAGCTCATGAAGCCATCGCCATCCCCGGGGTTGACCAGGATGAGGAAGTGAATCCAAAACATGAACATGTAGAACAGAATGGGGACCAAGATGAGACATATGGCTCGCGCCGTAAAGTGTCGCATGAACAGCTTTGGCGTGACACGCAAGTCGCCCAAGAGCGTCCATAGCTGGCTAAGGGTGCTGACGCCAACGGTCGCAATGGTGAACAGTCCGACCCACTTGCAGCTGACAACAGCACCCAGGGAGAGACCGGAGAGGATGAGCCAGGCCCACCAGGTCTCTGTGAAGGGCTCGTGCTTGTCCTCATTGCAGAAACACGTCCAGAGGAAGATGGTGAGCGCAGTGAAGAAGACGAGAGGGGAGTCGAGGAGTATATGTCGAGACTGGGTGACCAAGCCGTTCTCAAAGGTGATGAACAAGGACGCCAGAAGAGCTGTTGTTGCGCGACAATCAAGAGCACGGAGTGTAAGGTAAGCAATGGGGACGGTGGCGATACCGAGGAGGGCAGGCACCATACGCATGGCTACAAACGGGACGTTCTCGTACACCCTATGGAGAATCAGATTTGCTGCCAGTGCCAGCTGTTTCAAGTGAGCAGACCACGCACTTTCCAATATCCTTGAAGTCAAAGTGGCCATCGTACCCGAAGACGAAGCCAGCTAGAGTAATGAGGAGCTTGGCTAATGGAGGATGAACGTCGACGAAATACTGCGACTTGATGTACTTGGACGCGAACTTGCCAAAGTGAACTTCGTCGAAACTATGATTTTATTGAGTAAAGAAGTGAGAATGGAATAGCATGGAACCCACACTACGCTGTCCGGCTGCGATATGCGGTATAACCGCACGAATACTGCCACCAAGGAGATGACGATGAGCAGTTTCCACTCGGCGGATGCTATGTTCAGGCCACCAGCAGCAAAGCCTCTCCTTGAGGGTAGATAACCCTTTGAAGCAGCTTCTCTCCGCGCGTCCGCGTCGAGATGGTCGTGCTGCGGTCGGGGAAACCGCGCGCTCTGCGGTGCTGCATGAGGAAGAGGTGGAGGCGATGGTGGCCGCCTAACTCTGACGCCAGACATGGCGGAGTATATGCAGTTCCAATGCTGTGGAACAAGGGGAAGAAAGGAGAGACGAGAAGCAGAGGGAGACGGATGGGAGGGCGGAGGAATGGTCGCTGGTGCCAGTGGCTGGTGGCTGCGCAGGACACGAAGTCCGTCACTCGACGTGTTCTAACCCTAGATAAGGGGTGGGCATGCAGCATACTGTAGTTGTATGAGTTACATAACTGCGTTAGTAGTCTATTGTATCGTCAAAATTAGCCAGGCGCCTGCTACTCGATCGCGTCCAGAGGTCGTCCTGCAGGCTCAACTCCGTCTCGGACTTCGTCCTCTCATCTTGTCCACTCACCATGTCCATGAATATCTTCGGCGCACAAGTGCGGTCCCCTCTCTTTTACTTTGTTCCCAGGAGACTAAAGGCTAATGTCCTCACAGGCAACTGAAGAGAAAGCGGAGAATGCGCGTCTCTCATCCTTCGTGGGGGCTCTCGCCCTCGGCGATCTCGTCAAGTCGACCCTCGGTCCGAAGGGGATGAACAAGATTCTCCAGTCTGGCTCCACCGGAGAGATCAGCGTCACAAACGATGGCGCAACCATCTTGAAGGCGATCCAGCTGGATAACGCCGCGGCGAAGATCCTCGTGAACATCTCCAAGGTCCAGGACGATGAGGTCGGCGACGGGACAACAAGTGTCTGCGTACTCGCAGCCGAACTCTTGAGGGAAGCAGAGAAGTTGATTGCCATGAGGATTCACCCGCAGACGATCGTGGAGGGTTTCCGGATCGCGAGTGCTGCAGCTCTGCAGGCATTAGAAAAGGCAGCCATCGACAATAGGTCCGTACGCGTCATACAGCATGCTCACGCACGTACCGGGGACAGCACTTACCTTCCAACACGCAGCGCGGACCCAGCGCAATTCAGGCAAGATCTCTTCAACATTGCACGGACAACCCTCTCGTCAAAAGTCCTCTCGCAGGACAAGGACTACTTCGCCAACCTTGCCGTTGATGCGGTACTCCGATTGAAGGTATGTTTCTGCCCGTCTATGGTGAAAAACAATTGTCATGTGCGTCCGTAACGTAGGGTTCGACCGACCTCGACCACATACAAATCATTAAGAAGGTCGGCGAGAAGCTCACCGACTCGTACCTTGATGAAGGTACGCTGATGCGCTCTCTTTCTCGTCACTCCTTCATTTCATGTGCGTAGGGTTCATTCTTGATAAAACCATTGGCATCAATTGCCCCAAACGGCTTGAGAACGCGACAATCCTCATTGCAAACACTTGTCAGTGTTCCGGCCTTGGCACAGTATATGTTCCCCCTTTGCTAAGGTCCGTGTGCGAACAGCGATGGACACGGACAAGATCAAGATCTTCGGAGCGCGTGTGAAGGTCGACAGCACAGGGAAGCTCGCTGAACTCGAGCGTGCGGAACGGGTACAGACTACTCCGTATCCGAATGCCGATGATTGCTCACACGATTCGCATGTGGGCAGGAAAAAATGAAGGCGAAGGTTGAGTCGATCGCGGCGCACGGAATCAACTGCTTCGTCAACCGGCAACTCATCTACAACTACCCAGAGTCACTTCTGGCCGAGAAGGGTGTCCTGACCATCGAGCATGCCGACTTCGAGGGCGTGGAGCGATTGTCGCTCGTCACTGGTGGCGAAATTGTAAGCACGTTTGACCGCCCTGATCTCGTGAAGCTTGGCCGCTGCGAGCTCATCGAGGAGATCATGATCGGTGAGGACAAGGTCTGTACCTATCTCTCATAAATAAAACGTATACCTAGCTCACAATTGCCGGTATAGCTCACCAAATTCTCGGGTGTCGCGGCGGGCGAGGCATGTACCGTCGTGCTCCGCGGCTCGACATCACAGATGGTCGACGAGGCGGAACGGTCGCTGCATGACGCCCTGTCCGTCCTGTCGCAGACGGTCAAGGAGACGCGGACTGTACTCGGTGGCGGGTGCTCAGAGATGCTCATGAGTGTCGCCGTCGACGCGGCGGCCCACAAGATCGAGGGCAAGAAGGCACTTGCTGCGGAGGCGTTTGCGAGTGCACTCAGACAGATCCCGACCATCCTCGCAGACAACGCGGGTTACGACTCGAGTGACCTGGTGACGAAGCTCCGCGCGGCACACTACGAGGGCCGGACGGATGCAGGGCTTGGTGCGTACTATGAAGTCCTAGGAGAGCGATGGCTCATGGCTGCCTTAGACATGAACGAGGGGAAGATCGGGTCGATGAAGGCACTCGGCGTCACGGAAAGCTACAAGCTGAAGCGACAGGTTGTACTCAGTGCAAGCGAAGCTGCAGAGATGATCCTCCGGTGGGTTTGGTGCACACCTGTGCCGGTTGCGCATACTCATACCGTGATCAGGGTCGATGATATCCTCCGAGCAGCCCCACGGAAACGCGAGGCGGTATAGGGATGAACTCTCATAGAGTAAGTAGGGTTTACATGCACTAACTGCGACTGCCGCATCAATCAAAAGTTGTACATCTACGAGACAGGCTACCTAATAGACTGTATGTCACGGCATGTCATGGCGGTTGAAAGCGTGGCTCTCCAAATCCTGGAGCAGATATGATGGAATCATGTAATGTGTCACTAGGCTGCTGGTTATGTGTCGAAGAGGTTCACTGTCCAATTCATGGCGGCGAGAACGTCTTTACTTGAGATGGGATGTCTTCCAACCACTTGATCCCTTGATCCAGAGCAGCCAAAAAGACGGCATGTGTACAGGAACTACAGTCTTGGCTATCCTCCAGCTGTGACTTGACTCATGGTACATAGCTGAGAGGTCAACTGACCTTGACACCTCGACTAGCCATAAATATTAAATGCGCGATATCTTCTATCATCCTCCGCCCTGTGTACACGGCCAATGGCATCGGAGAAAGACGCCAATACATGTAGGACAGCCCCGGATACGTGCGGGTCAATAAAGGTGGTGTTGTATGAGTGATACCATTTATAGATCCAGCTCAGCGGTGAGCCATGGCGGCTGTCCATGATATCTTGAGCTGTCATGCCACCGAAAGCGCGTTCGAATCTCTGGCGGAACTTCAGTCTATGATAGTGAGGAGCCGCCGCATGACTGTGTAGCCGAAGACGTAGCCAATGGACTCAAGATCATGCGCCGCAGTGTGCTCCGCGGTTCCCTTGCGTTCCACGGCGTGCAGCAGGTGCGTAGCCATGAATTGACGGGTCCCCTGCTCGTAATGTCAGCGAGGATCAAATGACCAAAAGATCATGCATACCGACAAGCTCGACTCCGTATAATCTTTTGTGCAATCCAAGCTGAGTATCGGATAAATTGGTTGCACGGGAGTCGCGACTCACTGGTTGCCATCGCACTGGTTTGCATAGGACCTACACGACCGTCATGAGCAACCCGGTTGAAGAGCTCTTCGTCGATATATGCGCCGTCAAAATCTGTCAGAATGCCGGACACGCCGGCCGATGGACCACTGGCAAGCAAGACATTTCCCGGGCTGATGTCGCAGTGGAGAATACCCCTCTCGGCTAGCCATCGGTGCGCTGAGTATCGGCGTGTCAGCGAAATGTTATGCCCGCACCACAGCGTGTACGCACCCTCGAAGATCGCGTGGAATGCGCGGAGGAGCTGGAGCTCGTCCGTGTACTTCCACAATGGCTCGCCGACAGTGGACAGAACAAGGCGATGCAGAATCTTCGTTGGTTTGTCGTCCATCCAGCTGCCGCCGCGCACAGCCGCGGTGTCCAGCACTTTCAACTCCGGGCCATCCTCGTACAACATGTCGCCTCCACAAAGCAGCGCCGGAATGCTCGGTGGACGGTCTCCAAAAGTATCAATGCGCTTGTACACCTCTGCTTCTGCCAGCAAGGGCTGACGAGGATCACGCCATGACGACTTGAGGACATACACCTGGCCCAAGAACATGCGTTTCTTCTTGGGCCGTACCACCTCAATCGCTCGCCAGACATTCGTCCCTCGTCCCAAGAGCGACTCAGACACCCAGATGGGAGGCCCGACAGTGCACCAGGTACGCCGTTCAGCAGCAGCGCTACAGACGGAGACGAGGTAGTTCGGAAACGACCCCCTATCTTCGTGCAAGAGCTGTTACCTGAGCTCGCCTGATATAGAGGAACGCCGTACGAACTTCTTGAACTTCCTTTGCGGAACCGGTGTCACCGTCGGATCCTGCCCTAGCTCATTGTCGCTTAAGTTGCGGGTAAGCGCACGAACGACCCTTACAAACATGGTTGTATCGCAGCCACCCGTCCCATAACGGGGGTCACCGACGATGCTATGTGCGGGCGACAACGAGACACCAGCGTGGTCGAGGATCATGACCCGGAAGTCTGGCCCAATGATCAGGAGCGCGACGGTAAAGATCCAGAAGTGACGATAGGCAAGGTGGATGCGAGCATAGTCGACGCACTGTAGAATGGCGGACTGAAGTGTCAGGTCGACATCACCGTCTGCAGGATCTGGTCTAACGACAGCAAGCCCTACATAACATTCCCAGAAGGGCTTGGTAGAGTCCTCGTCGAGGAGAAGGAGATCCGGAGCATAGTCCAGGAGCTCTGGGGTGTATGCAGCGGCGGCAGGCTCTGGTGGCTGTCCGCTGCATTCATATGCCTTGCTCTGCGAATTGACAATCCGACGGCGCACACCATCAGGGGGGCCGAAGTCCGTCAAGTGCGAGCAGATTGGGATCTATAGTTGCGAAGGGCGGTGAGAATATACGCGAAGAAGGAATTCTAAGCAAGTACCAGAGAGTCTTTCATATCGACGATAACAAAGCCTTCTTCTTCGCGACGCAATCTCTTCTCTTCGTCGTCTTCATCATCGTTGCGAGCGGGTGCTGTGCGCACGAGGCCGAGGAGTTTGTTGAAGTTGTCTGCTTGTTCGACATGAAGGCATTTGTGGCATTCGTCAACCGCGGAGGCGCGTAAGCACAGATGGGTCATCATACGTTACTCGGTCGAGTACGTCGTCCTGGAGGAGAGCGTGTGCGGACGAGCTGCGTCCTGTAGGGCGACATGTACATAAAAGATGAGGGCAAAACGTGCAAGTGTGGTTTGCTCACCAAAGTCCTGATACCAGCCGATGGTGCAGAACTCCTCGTTTGTCTCTATAGAAACTTTCGAAATCCCATAGCGCCCCGGTATGTACGCTCAAATTCACGAACTACTAGTAGGTTTCTAAGTAGTAACGCAGGCCAGACACGCCGAACAGACGCGGTCCGCGACGGTACATACTCGCTGGCCATTTATGTAATCGCATCAATAGCTGTGTCATGGGTTGTATGCAACTTCAAGTTCGGAGATCAAAGTACAACATGGTAACCTAAACATTCTAACCGCCCGCGTACCGAATTTAGGTTGAACTCTTAGACACCCCGTCCCTCCAGGCGTTCGATTGCGCGGTCGAGCACCTTTAGGAAGTACTCGTGGGTGCAGCGTGCCCCTCGAGCATTCCCTGTGGGAGACGGCTCGGACTACAAATATAATCCATGTCATATTCTTCAACGACTCGCCAGTCGGGTTGAATCTCACCTCAGACTCAAACGTTTTCTCCAGCTGCTCGTCATAGTGCCTCGCATACTCTTCGTCAATTGCATGCCTCAGTTTGCTCATCAGAGAAGCGAGAGCAAACGACATGTGTTTCTTTAGAAAGCCACGTTGTTCTAGGTGCTGAGAGGGCCATGCCAGAGGTTGCCTGCCTGCACGGGCATTGATAATCTCCATGATATTCATACCGCCGAATGTGGTATTGAAGTAGGCTTTGAGAACCTCAGGACAGTCGGGGAGGATGACGAATGATCGCAGAACTGCATACCCAAGCACGTACGCAATTGACTCGAGATCATGAGAAGCTGTGTGTTTCAGAGGCGAGTTCTTCCTGATCGCGTCTAAAAGGCTGCTCGCCATGAATTGCAGCGTTCCCTACGCAGCGACCGTGAGCAGAAACACAACGATCATGAATGAAGAAGCGACCCACAGTGACGGGGACACCGTGATGCTTTGTCTCAGTGAACTGGATATGGGACATGATAGCGGCCCGGGGTGGTGTCGTGATGGGTTGACCCTCTGGGCCCTCTTCTACCCTCTTCTGTGGCTCAATGCCATGTTCATGAAGTACGTGCCCGAGGACGTTGACGTTTACATGAGCCATGTCAAAATCGGAAAGGAAGCCCCAAGGCTGTCGTTTCTGCGCTCGATGTTCGTTTGCGTTTGGAGGAGAGAGCCGCTCGTTCGAAGTTGGAGGGGAGGGCAGATCATTGAGAGTCGGAAAGGAGTTGAGTAGCAAGTTTCCGGCACTAATGTCTTGATGAAGTATTCCATTGCTACACAGGTACTGGTGGGCTGGGCAGACGTCAGCATGACCTGTCAATGATTACTTGAGGTGGGAAATCATCACTCACTTTCGACTACGTCACGGAACGCACGCAACAGATGGAGATCGTCCTGATACTTCCACAACGGCTCGCCCACGATGGACAGAACAATCCGGTGCAGTACTCTTGAACCGCCATTCTCTGCTTCTCCACGTATGGCCGCCGTCGTCAATCGTTTGAGCGTACCAGGCAATTCGTAGTAGACGTCTCCGCCGCACAGCATTTGCGGGATACCTTTCGGACAATCCTCCAATGCACCAATGGCGGCATAGACATCCGCCTCGCGTGATCGACGTGGATCCCGCCATGAGGACTTCAAAATTCGTACATGTCCGGAAAGGGAGTATCCCTGGCCGCTCCAGATAACTTCAATCGCCCGCCAGACGGTGGTCGCCCGGCCGAGCAGTGATGGCGAAACCCATATGGGTGGTCCCATTGTGCACCAGATTCGCGTCATCCCTGCAGTGTCAGGAACCCGGATTGAATATGAAGGGAATTCATGACAAGGTTGCTCTTCTGGCTGTAGCACGGCTGTTTTGACTGCATCGGGGATCAGCGTCGGGTCAACGGAGCGCCGGATGTACGACTGCAACTCGTGTCGAGGAACCAACGACACGGAGGGATCTTGTCCAAGGTCTGCCTCGCCCAACAGACGTGTGAGCGCTCGAACGACTCGAACAAACGTTCTTGCATCTCGGGGGGTTTGCGAGGCTCGGTTGTCGTTGATAATGCTGTGCAAAGGAGAGAGGAGGACGCCTGCATGATCTACAATCATCACGCGGAATTCTGTCCCCGTGATTAATAGAGCGACAGTGAATAGCCAGAAATGACGACGGGCAAGATGGACTCGCGCATAATCGGCGCATAGTAGCACTGCTGGCGTCACGGAAGTCTTTCTCTCTTCCTGAGGCGTTGTGTCCTCGGAAGCCGCGACCTTGATCTCAGCAAAACCAAGACACCCGTCCCAAGAGGAGGCGTTGGCACTATTGTCAACGAGGTCGAAATCAGGACGCATGGATGGTAAACCCGGTGTGAACGCCTCTTCTTCCGGCCCTGGAGCCTTCCAGCTGTGAGGGCTGTTCGCAGACATGGCGAAACGGCGTAAAGCCCTTTCGTGTCCCCCAAACGCTGTCAAGAAGTCGAAGATAGCTTGCTGAGTTGTTTGGCAAACTGGTGAGTGTACATCGGAGGTCACGGTGTGGCAGCCACACATACCAAAGGGCCATACATCTGAGACTTTACCCTTGCTTCCTGAGACTTTCGGTACTGTTTCTTCTCCGGATCACCGTTGTCTGCCTCACGCGGAGGAATTTCGCTATCGCGAGCGATCCTCGTGAGCTCGTCAAGGTTTCGATCTTGCTGTACTTGGTATTGGCGATGACACTGATCAATCAGAGCGCTGTCCTCGTCGTTGATGTGCAGGCGCGCAAATACGGTAGGGTCGTCATATTTGACGCGACCCAGAAGCTCGTTCCTCAACATAGCATGGTTTGTTGTGCCATGAGCTGCAAAGTTTCCACCGAAAGCGGACAATATATGAGACGATACCAGGGGCAAAAATCGTCAGCCTTTGCAAAGAGCGTGTAGCGGGTCACTGAACGACTCACGCATGACATAGCTTTCTTCGATGCCGCAGTCATCTGACTCTGAGTCGCTGCTGCATTCTTGCTTCATGATCCGCTATGCAACGGTAGTAATCGATACGCGCGACAACGGTATGCCTGCCGATCTATCGTACGGAAGTTAACGCGACGCCTCAACCGGAGCGATACTATACCGAAAGTCGCTAACCCAATGGTTCTAGTTGTTGGGAGTGACTGCTGATGCGTCGAGTTCTCAGGTGAATGCGTCCTGACTTTGACAAACGAGAAGACATAGAGTTCAAGTTGTATGAGTTGTACTATGGTCAGCGAGACTAAGACGGCTCACCTCAGGCTCAGGCTGACTATACAATAGCTCTCGCGAGCAAGTCGTCGGTCTACGTCGTACCTTCTAGCTCTGCTTCAAGTTGTGATCACTCTAGGCCTTCAGGACCACCAGCAGCCTCAGCGCCAAAAGACCACGGCCGGATGTACTTGAGTTCGTCTGCGCCGGAATAAATCTGTCGTCAACAAGGTTTTTAGCTGAGCACTTGCACTGACTCTTCAATCGGATGATAAGAAAAGTACATGACGGGCTTAGCGGTGATTTTTCTTCGTGATGCGATGCATAGCTAGACTATATTCCGAAGGCCCCTGAATGAGACCTCACTGCATGCGCGCCCGAGAACAGACGCGGCATTGGCATAGCGGCCTGAGACCTCAACACGGTCAGGATGTCTGGAACCCGGAGGTTGTTCAAGTCCAGTCTAGGTAGAGAGAGCGCCATATCGTTCAGATGTTCCCCTGACACGCCCTACGACTCGGACGCAGTAATAGTGGGGATGCAAACCCGTAACATCAGGCCCCAGAACATGGTGTGACCGATATAGTCATGATTCGAGGCCGCACTCACATTCAATCCCCACGTCGTATGCGCAGGGAGGATGGTCCGGGCAGCGGGTAGACTTGTATGTATAAGGTGATGGTTGCAGTCAAGCTGTAGCCACAGCAGTTACTTATTGCTTGTACGGGCGCCCACTCCGCCATGAGGGTGTCGGCTTTAGGTGGCCACTTGGTCGAGTTGGAAGAGAAGTACAGACATGGTCTGCAAACGGGTCATTCGATAGCATGTCATGTCTATTAAGGTATATGGGTAGAATACTGATGTCTGTCCCGCCCCCGCCCCATCAAAATCATCAGCATCTACGCCCCCGCCTTGGTGGGCTGCTCCCAGTCCGCATGCCAGGGGCCAGCATCGCTGAGCGAGCAGCCACCGGGGCACTCGCACTTGCCGCCAAACTCCTTCGGGAGGTTCTCCGCGGGGATCTGCGTGAGCAGCTTGCCCTTGTAGTCGCGGCCGAGGATGTCGATCTTGGACACCGTCACCTCGTCCAGCCACGGCTTGATGATCGACCACACGGCGGAGAACGCCCACGGCGCGTTGATGATGTAGAACTTGCCCATCGTCTCCGGGTAGCGGTCCTGCCCGATGGCGGACATCTGCATCACGTAGTCCTTGACGCGGTAGAAGTTGGAGATGGAGACGCCGTTCAGGTCGAGGATGGTGCACGACGTCTCGACGGGGTGTCCGACGGTGCGCGAGCACGCAGGCATGCGCTCGTTGATGTTCTTCTCGTACTCGTACACGAGCCGTTTCAGTTGGCGTTCGACTGTCGTGATCGCGTAGAGCTTGGGGATGTCGAGCTTGCCCAGCTGCTCGATGTACACTGGCCGCCCGTCCTGTGGGGAGCGCCCACCGTTAGCGACGGGGAACGTGGCGGACTGCTGGCGTACCGACCTTGTCGATCTTGTGGTAATATTGGGGGTAGTACTTGTTAACCTCCTCCTTCTCCGGAAAGTCAAAGTTTCTAGAGTGCGCCCGTGAGGACGGATGAAACGCGATGTGCGGGGGCGGACGCACTTGACGAGGTCGTCGACACCAAAGTCTTTCCTCCACTGCTCACACGATATTAGCATGGCCTTTGCCTTCTCGACGTCGAATCTCCTTGCGCGCAGGAATCTATGCGTGCTCGTCAGCAAGGTCGCGCACGAGAGTCACGTCGGGGAAGTAACCGACCGGAGAAGCAGCGCATCGTCATGGCGTTCGGGCAGAAAATGGCCCTCTGCCTCGAGCTCTTTCTTGAGCTTTTGGAGGGCATGTTGCTGGGGCACAGTGAGGTTGCCCAGACGGCCAGGTGCAGGCTGGTAGTTGGGGTCAGTTACGCCCGGGGGGAGCTGGCTCGCGCTAGCAGGCTGTGCCATAATGTCGTTCTTGACCTTGAAATGATAGGAAGTAGAGGAGGTCGTAAAGGGCGTGCAGAAACAGGGGAGGGAGAAGGAGGAGGAGGGGAAGGAGGAGAGGTGCGGGGACAGCGTTGGCGAGCTCAATCAGGCAGGCGCTGTAGATGATCGCGGTGCCTCACCGCCATCGCGCGGTCTGATTGGCTGCAGCACCGCTCCCCTCAGAAGCAAGGCATCGTATTCAAAGTCATCGACATCGCTTTTCTGTAACGCTACATACTTCACATACACAACAGCACAGGCGGCACGAAGCCCGACTGCAAGTTGAGTCGCAGACATCGGGGGGCTCCGCCAGAACACAGGCGTATACAGGGGCATGAAGACAACCAGCGACACAGCGCCAGCCGTCCCGGTGACATGAATGATGGGCAGCAGTTGGATGGTGCAGGTGGGGAGGGGGTAGATGCAGGTTGAATGCAATATGGGCAGTGTTGTGGTACAAGTAGAGCAGAGACGAGGCCGAGAAAGCAAGTGAAAAAAGATGAGGGGGGCCTATAATCACACTAGTAGATGAGCATGCCAAATGCCGCGTTTAAACAATATCCCAAAGTTCCTCCAGTGCGCAGCAGAACTAGCAAACTCGCATGAGCGACCATGAAGGCGGTTGAGACAGCCAAAAATGACTTACCTTGCCGCACGCGACCGACGCACTCAAGGGGAAGTCGCTGATACCGATTTTTTCATCCACGATCGCGTCCGCAAAGTCGTCTCGCCCTCTCGCCATCGCACCGACAAACACAGCGATGTTGTGCGTCTCGGGCAGCGTCGGCAGGTACCGCGATAGCCGCATAGTAGGCGCGTCGCCCGACAAGGCTGCATCGCACATCATCTCGTCAGCGCACGCGTGGGGCGGGACCGAGCCACGGATGTACTTACTCAACTTGATCGTGTTCGCAGGCAGGTGATCTGTAACAGGGTTCTGTCCTACCGTGAGCACGGGCCCTGAGCAGCTGCGGCAGCGCGGGCAACGTACCTTGATGACCTTGAGAAGCTTCTCTGGCCCGTTCACACCCCGAATCGAGAGCTTGTGCAGCAATTGGACTGGGCGTCGCTACAACGTCAGCGCCGTGGGACGGCGAAGTCAATCCAGCGAGAGGACGTACCCATCAGGCCGCTGAACCGCTTGAAGGTCCGTGGGATGCGCACATGGGGGTTGACCTCGATGAGAACACCTTTGGCGGTGTGAATGTACACTTGGAGCAGCCCCGCCTTGTTCAGCGGCGAGTCGAGGAGCGTGAGGAGACACTGTGAGCAGATCGATCAGTCCCGTGTTGACGCGGACAGGCCGATGGCCCCGATAGACAGAGCGGGGCGTGGACATCGATACTGTGGTCGGGGTGTCCGTCGGTGCTTTCTTCCGCCCACTTTGTGGCAAGCCGCCAGGACATCGCCGGCCATCGAGCGACCCGTGCGCTGATTCACAAATGCAGAGCGGAGGACTTACCTGGTGGGTGATGTCCGGCCGTGCGTCCGCGATGTCCCTGCCCGTCTTGGCGAGGATGCCCTGGTGGTCGTCGCAGTTGAGGAGCGCATATTTGACCTCGCCCTCGCGCCCGTTCTTTCCGCGGCCGTTGGTGCTGACACGATACGCCTCCAAGCACGCCTGCTCGAGAACCACAAACAGTCTCCGCCCGTTCGACGCAGCGGCGCCCTTGGGTACGTGCGCCTGGACAGGGAGCATGTGGGGGTTGGCGGTCTGGTACATGGGGTTCTTCGTGGACGGGCCTGCGTTGGTGTTGGTGGCCATTTTAGTTCTGTTTTTCTGAGGCAAAGGGCGAGTAGGACGGTCCTGTGTGTTTTGGGGGTGATGGGCGTTGGAGGAAGAGGGCGGGGCGTCGGATGCGGACTCTGAAGCGTCATCCGAGTCGGCGTCGTGATAAATTTGCATGTCCTCGTTTTCGCCGTGCTCGGGCTCGGCGTCGGGTGCCTGCCGCCGCCGTTTTGACCTGTCTGTGGGTGGGGTCGACTTTGGGCGGGGTGCGGGGTCGGCAACGACAGTAGGGGAGCGTATAATACTGACAGCATTGGCGCCAGAATAGCGACGACGACGAGGGGCAACAGGCTGGGCAGCGTCGATGGACATGGCTTGGGGGAGGGAGGAGGAGAGGGAAGAAAAGAAAAGAAAAGACTGGAGGGGGATTTTAAGTTAAGGTGGGAGGAGCGAAGACAGACAGTGAGGCGATCGTGCCAATCACTTGGTGACATGGGCCAGCGCTTGCGAACGTAGGATCGCTCTCTCTCGCGCACAGTCGCACACTCGCTCTGCACCTTCTCACATCCACCTCTAGCCTATCCTTCGCTTATGGTATTGTACATCATGCTCCTTTCTCTCTTCACCCGGCAACCCGCTGCCTCGCCCTTTCCTCCGATAGTCGCGCTTACTCGCAATACCTGACAGAGCAGCCGGCCTGGTCAGTGTCTGCCGACCGACAAGCGCACGGACACCTACCTTCTCTCGCCAAAGTCGCCCAGGCCGGGCACAATGTACGCCTTCTCGTTCAGACCCTCATCGATCCACCCCGTGATCTGCACTCCCCGTCAGCTCTGCCGCCAGCAGCACGCGAAGCTCCATATACGCACCACCCTCAGCGCCGGGTACTTTGTGCAAAAGCTCTTCAGCCCCTCCGGCGACGAAATCTGCATGCGTGTCTCAGCCCTGGCCGCACCGACCCCGCAGAATGCTCGCAGACACACCAGGTTGATGAAGATGATGCGGTCCTCCGGGACGCCGTGCTCCATCAGCACCTCCACGGCTTTCATCGCAGACCCGCCCGTGGCTGCAGGCCATGTCCTCAGTGGCTCCGAGGGGCAGCGGGGATAGAGACGGGAAAGCGCGCACCGAGCATGGGGTCGAGCAGGAGGACATACCGATTGGCAATGTCCTGCGGAAGCTACGCGCCCAGCCGTGTCGTCATCTGATAGTGTACCGAACGTAAGGTGGAGAAGTAGCGTACCTTTGCGTAGAATAGCTTGGGCAGTGCTGTTTCTTCATCCTGCTCTACATTCCGTCTCTGTCGGTACAAGGCTCGCGTGACGGCACTCACCCTCTGGATGAGAATCTTCCCAATCCGCACGCTCCTGCACACCTCCCGCAATCCCGCCTCCATCGCCTGCTCGCCGTAAGTCGCGCGCGGCACACACATCGGTGTCCGTTCGAACGTACCTCCCCTGCCCTCAAGATAGACACCCCGCATATGTGCCCCTCGAACCCGACACCCTCGTATGTCGCACCCTATGCAACGGACGACGCGCAGTCAAGCGTCACATAACCCAGTTTTCGTGTTCAGGCACTCACTGTAGGCGTCTCGACCGTCTTGGGGACCACGGGGAGGTGGTTCAGGCCCTCCTCGACGAGCAGTCGGATGATGCGATCCGAGTAGAACAGAAAGTCGCCGCGGCTAGTGGTCTTGTCGCGGATGATCGTGTAAAGTGCCTCCAGCTGCGCGGTATGGGGGAGCGTGAACACGGAGGGCGGGACGGAGGCAGGGGTCGTTTGCGAGGTCGGGGACATTTTTTGGCGTAGGCGAGACGGTAGCAATCGTTCAGCGGGCAGGGCCTGCGGGACAGACGAGAAGGCTAGGAGGCCTAGGAGGAGGAGCAGAGAGGGGCCAGAGGAGGCGAAAAGGCGATTGAATAAATATATGGGGCGCCAAGAGGAGCAGGACGCGGAAGATATCGTACAGATCGGCACATCGTCCATACTCCCTTCACCTCACCTCCATTCACTCGCTAGACCATCGTCGAGACCGGGCGAGAAGAGGGACTCCTCGAGGACGGCATGCACGCGTATAGCGTAAGTAGGCTGCACGCCTCAGCCGCTAACCCCAACCTTCTGTAGACTGCTACATATCATCGACGCGCCTGGCAAAGGTCTCATGCTATCATATGTCATGAATCCCTTCGATCGGTACAGTGCCTATCCCGGTCGTGTGCACGTTCGCGGCAGGGCAGCGATGTTCACGAATTTGTCCAGCATGAAATGGCGTTATGATACATTCCTCGACGCCGATAGCAACATTATGCGCAAAATGGAAGCTATGCATTCAATGAGCAGCCAGACGTCAATGGCGAAAAAACCGTAGCGTAACGTAAGAGGGCATCTACATCCACGTCCTTCTTTCCTTTCTTCATTGTCCGCGTCCCGACCACACCCACCGCCGCTTAGAAGCACTTGCGGTGCACGATGCCCGGCCCAGACTCGTCGTATTCCTGCTTCGAGCACCACAGGTTCTGGAACGTCGACAGCGACGCCAGAATCGATCCACCAATCCACACAGAGTACTTCCGCTCCGGCGGCGCAACGATCTTCACCTGCAGAGACGGTCAGTCTCATGAGAGGAACTATCGACACGCTACTTGCCTTCATGCTCGAGGGCGCGAGCGCAGTCAGCTCCTTCTGCATACGGTCCGCGATACCCGGGAACATGGTGGTACCACCCGACAGGACAATGTTGCCGTACAGATCACGACGGATATCGAGATCGCACTTGTAGATGGAGTTGTACGCCGTCTCGTGGATACCGGCGGCTTCGAGACCGAGGAACGCCGGCTGGAAGAGCGCCTCCGGAGCACGGAACCTGAACCCGTGTCAGCGTCATACTCGTGGACACGGAAAAGACCGTACGCACCGCTCATTGCCAATCGTAATGACCTGACCATCGGGGAGCTCGTAGCTCTTCTCGAGAGCAGACGAGTGTGCGGCGGTCTGGAGCTCCTGCTCAAAGTCGAGCGCCACGTAGCACAGCTTCTCCTTGATATCACGGACAATTTCCCGCTCGGCCGTGGTGTGGAACTGGTAACCACGCTCGGTGAGGTTCTTGATCAGGAACTCGGTGAGGTCACGGCCGGCAAGATCGATACGGAGGATAGCGTGAGGGAGCGAGAAACCCTCGTAGATCGGGACAGTGTGGGTGACACCGTCACCCGAGTCAAGCACGATACCCGTCGTACGACCGGAAGCGTAAAGCGAGAGGACAGCTTGGATGGCGACGTAGAATGCAGGCGCGTTGAACGTCTCGAACATGATCTGGGTCATCTTCTCGCGGTTGGCCTTGGGGTTAAGCGGGGCCTCGGTGAGAAGGACGGGGTGCTCCTCGGGTGCGACACGAAGCTCGTTGTAGAAGGTGTGATGCCAAATCTTCTCCATGTCGTCCCAGTTGGTGACGATACCGTGCTCAATGGGGTACTTGAGCGTGAGGACACCACGCTTCGACTGGGCCTCGTCACTATCGTTACGGGATGAGAAAGTGGGGTATCGCGGAGAATGGGAAGCCTGACCCGACGTAAGAGTCCTTCTGGCCCATGCCGACCATCACACCCTGGTGACGGGGACGACCGACGATGGACCTACGCCCCGACAGTCAATTTGTGAATAGGATATAACGCCTGCAGGACACGCACGGGAACACGGCACGGGGTGCATCGTCACCTAGCCCATTCACTCAGTACCAGTCTCTGGCACAAACTAATAACGTCATTTGCGTACCCGCAACTGCGTGGCGCGAGTTAGCATTGATGGAGCGATTGGAGGAGAGGAAGAGACTCACAGCCAGCCTTGCACATGCCGGAACCATTGTCAATGACCTAGTTGAGAGCCGATGCTATGAAGGCGTATTCCGGTAAGAGAGGAGCGGGAGAACACGTACGAGCGCTGCTACCTCATCCTCCATTTTGGCGACTTAGTTCGTGAGAGAAGATAAGAAAGTGGATGTGGGAAAAGACCTGTGGGTGGGCGGTATATATGTGGTCAGGTGGAGAAGGAGATTTGTGAATACGGGTGCTGCGGTGGGCTGCGAGAGCATGAAGGGCGTACTTACGTGGATGATGGAGGACGTGAGCAAGAGCGTTACACTGCCCGGCGATGCCCCTAGATCGTTCCCTTATCCGATTCGTTTAGGGCAGGTCCAAGCGTCTCCCCGCCTCCTCCCCGCCTTCCCCGCCTTTTCTGCGCCCGCAAGACGTACTACGGCCCAGAGACGACCTGTGCGTACCACCCCCACACCCGCAGCGACGCGTGAGGGCGGCGCAGTGAGCTCGACGGGCGCGGCAACACGCGGCTTACCCTTTTCGGTAGGTGCAGCACGTGCTCGCTCCTGGGCGCCTACTCCCGACGCGTCAGCGTGAGGGAGGTCGCGTCTCGGGCAAGTGGGCCAGGTCGCGTTCACCTCGTCCTCGTCCTCGACCTCTTCCTCATCTCCGCCATGCCTCTCGAAGCGACGTTGATGATCATTGACAACTCCGAGTACATGAGAAATGGCGACTACCAACCCTCGCGATTCGACGCCCAGCAGGACGCAGTCAACACCGTCTTCCAGACCAAGATCGACTCCAACCCCGAGAACACGGTGGGCATCATGACAATGGCCGGGAAAAGGTGCGTAGCTCTGCATTCTTCCTCGTCGCACAGCGGTCTGAGCCGCCTCCGCTGCGTAGCCCAGAGGTGCTCGTAACGCACACAAAGGACATCGGACAGATCCTCCAAGCCCTCCACTCCACCGCCGACAAGATTGGTGGCGCAGCTGACATCCCCACTGCGATCGCCGTTGCCCAGCTCGCTCTCAAACACAGACAGAACAAGAACCTTCGCCAGCGCATCATCGTCTTTGTCGCCTCCCCGCTCGAGGGCCAGGGTGCCGACGAGAAGTCCATGGTCCGGCTAGCCAAGAAGCTCAAGAAGAACAATGTCGCAGTAGATTTCATCGCCTTCGGAGATGGCATCGAGGAGGGCGAGCGCAGCGTGCTCAAGACGTTCGTGGAGAACGCGTCCAGTGGTGACAACTCGTGAGCCACTGTCCTCCACCTCCGGAGACGCTGCTCAGTATTGTGACCCGTGCAGACATCTCATTACCGTACCACCGGGCCCCCACCTCCTTTCCGACATGGTTCTTACATCACCCATCCTTGCCGGTGACCGCGGAATACCAGAAGAAGCCATGGGCGATGCGACAGGTGCTGCGCCAGGCGCGAACTTCGAGTTCGGCGTCGACCCCAGTCTCGACCCCGAGTTGGCCATGGTGCGTACCCACACCTTCCCACACGGAGAGTGTCTGATCGTTCGTTCGACCGTAGGCGCTGCGCATGTCGCTCGAAGAAGAGCAAGCACGGCAGGCCGCAGCTGCACAGACCGGTGGTGCGGCGTCCGGTTCGACAGCACCCGCAGCACCTGCGGAAGCCCCGTCTTCTGCGGCGGCGCCCGTAGCTTCTGCACCTGCTCCGATAGCATCGGTGCCCGCGGACCCAACAGACGACGAGGAAGAAGCTATGCTCAAGCAGGCGTTGGCGTTGTCGGAAGGGAAGGATGTGGAGATGGCGCCTGCAGGTGATGAGGAGCTGTCGGAAGAGGACGAGATCGCACGTGCAATTGCGATGAGTATGCAGCAGCAGGAAGGGGACAAAGACAAGGACAAGAAATGAGTTGGGCTCTCCTTCATTTGTCTGTACACGTCGTTCCATGTTATAATGCTGTTCTCTACATAATGGCCTTTGCTGAACGGGAGAAGGCGCTTGTGCGCTGCCCTCGGGAAATGCCGCGTTGAGATGTGGCGGTCGCCTCAGCCGACGCAGTCTTCTTCCCTCCTCGCTCGCTCTCATGGCGTCCTCAACAACAGCATCTCAGGAGGAACTCAAGCAGCACAAGGTGCCTGTCGCCTGGAGGGATCAGTGTTCCGCGTGCGTGTGCAGTGTGTTGTCTATCGTCGTCCCGAGCTTGACGTGTCGCCGCTAGCCTGCTCCTTCCCCTCAATGTTTGCCGGAAAGACAAGTACTACCTCCCATGGGAGTGCGAGAACGAGAAACATGCCTACGAGAAGTGAGTCCTCTATATCCGACCTGTGGGCCCTGCGTTGACCGCTACCCAGGTGTCAGTATGAGGAGTACGTCTTCGTTCTTGCGTCCATTGGTCTCATGCGCTAACGACCGACGCACGCAAGCTACGTCCGGAGAATGAAGCTTCTCTCCAAGCAGAAGGTGGCTGAGCTCGAAAGCTCAGAGTGAACGCCCTCGACGACACCACATATCGCCTACTCGCTCACTTGGGCGCGACGGGTCTGGGGGGCAACGCAACGAGTAGCATGGGACTGAGAGGGGATGATGTATGCGCCGCTCAGGGCATCGTATAGTACACTACAAGCAAGCTTCACACCGTCCTCCCTGTCCGCTCCTTCCACGCCGTAACCTCTTTCTGCACTCTCGCGACGACGTCCTCGACCGTGCTCACCTTCCCGAACGCGTCCACGAACTTGCCGTCCGGGTCCATGAAGTAGAAGAAAATCGAGTGGTCCACCAGGTAGTCGTCCTCCGCCTTCGCGTCCGGCGGCGTCGAGAAGTACACCCGGTACGCCTTGCAGATCGCCTTCGTCGCCGCGTAGTCGCCCGACAGCCCGACCAGCCGCGGGTGGAACTCTGAGACGTACCGTGCGATCTGTGCTGTACTGTCTCGTGCGGGGTCGACTGAGATGAAGACCGGCTGCACGACGGGCCCGAAGTGTTTGTCTGAGCGCAAGACGACATGTGGGTGAGAGCCCGAGCGAAGTGGGTGCGCAGGCAGGACGCACCTAGTTCGTCGACGGCGGCGCTCATCTTGTCCAACTCCTCTGGGCAGATGTCAGGGCAATTTGTGAAGCCGAAGTAGATGAGAGTCCATTTCCCGAGCAGGTCCTTGTCAGTGAAGGGCTTGTTCTCGTGTGTGGTGAGGCTGAACGTTCCGCCGACATGCGGTCGTCCGACCTGCTTGTCCTCGAGCTCTTTCTCTGTACAGGCGTCGAACTCTGGGTGAACATTTGGATATGAACGAGAATAGTGTTTGCGTACGCTTCTGCTCCTGTAGCTTTTGCTTCTCGTAGCTAAAGTAGAAGTAGAGCCCGACGCCGGTGGCTACGAAGAGAGCTGCGGCTTTCGGCGTGAAGACCTGGCCTTGAGCTCTACGGCTGTACTATGGACAAGTGAACAAGTGGGCGCACCCCGACAGCAGACCTGTCTCTCTCTCCTGAAGACGTTTGCTGGGACGGTTGTGAGTAATGTCTGGCCGTCAGTGCATTGGCACACGCATAACCGGCCGGACGCGGAACGGAGATCCTCTTGAGCGAGCGAGCAAGTCTCACTGCCGTCTTCGATGTGCTGGCCATGCTCCGCGACAGATAGCTCTAGCCCCTTCGTCAACACCAGACCTTGTGAAGTATGTGCTGGCCGAGTTGTGTATCGTCGGAGAGGCCGGGAGAGGAGACAGTTGGTCGCCTCGGCCCTACACAGGAAACAGGCGCGCTGCGTATACTGTATGTACAGTAACATATGCCGGAGCCTGAGCGATCCTGGTCTGGCCTCATTTCAACCCTGCTGCTCCGTAATTGCAGTACTCTTCAACACTTCACATGCAAGGCACATATACATTCAGATGATATGCTAGCGCTACAGTGAGCACAAACTTCGTGTACGAGAGGCAGAATCCCGGTAATTAGCGAAGAATATTCCTCCACTCATGATGCAACGCTCTTCATAGCGACTGTACTGACGATGATGTCGTTCGCTATGAGTTGCTGCTGATCCTGGGACAAGCCAGGTGCCTTCAAGGCGGGATCAGCGTTCAGCTTGTAATACTGCACATGCAGCGTTACTTCATCGGCTCTCGACAGGGTACGCGGGCAACGCACCTTCTTCACGATAGCCCAATCAGTCAGCTTTGGCAGGTCTGCGAGGGGAAGAACATTGCCTGTGACAACTGCTTTCATGTGCCCTTCGATGCTGGTGCCCCCAGACGGACCTACACGGGCGACGAGCAGGGACTGGGTAGTATCGGAGACACCGAAGCGTCTGATAGCCTCGGTAATCTGTATGTAGTACCTATAGTCGGGAACCTTCTCCTCAAAAGACGCAGAGCGACTTACGTTGTTATTGGGGCTGAGTGCCCAGATGATCTCCGAGTGCACGGTCTTCGTCCGAAGCGCACCCTGCACCGCGGCCAGGATCGCCTGGTAGACTGCGGTTTGCAAGTGCAGCAGACTAGTGATCTAGCGGTGCGAAGAATTGTAGTGGTTATGTATGATGCTATACACAACGTGAATGAGCTGACCAGTCGGGCGTCGACAAAGGCAAAGTTGACGGCCTCGCGTTCTTTGTCGCCGTCGGGCCCCTCGAGCTGGCTGGCACGAACGATGCGCTGCCTGATCTGTGCGGCGTTGGAGACATCGTGGAAGAGAGCGAGGTGGACGTGTGCGAGGTTGTCGGGGAGATGGGCGTAGTGGAAAGTCTCCATATGGCTGGCTGTGCGCTCACTGAGCCGCGCCTCGCTCGCCGTTCACCACGCCTTGTTCTCTCCCTCCACCGTCCGTCTCCAACCACCGACGCTGGTCTCGTCGTCCACCACCACCACCATGCGCCTCACAAGTCTACTACGCCTGCCGACCTCATTGCTCGTCGCGTCGCTCGCTCTTGCTATCGCAGCACTTCCCGTCAGCTCGGACGAGGTACAGCTGCTTGTGCTCACTCCGGAGGACTTTGAGCAGACTGTTGCCAATGGGGTCTGGTATGTAGCGTGCGCCTGCGTAGTAGTAGCCTCATAGCTGATGTACCATTCGTCTAGGTTCGTCGAACACTTCTCGCCCTACTGTGGCCACTGCCGCAACTTCCTGCCCACATGGAAGTTACTTGTTCAAGAACTCACTACTAACACGTCTGACCCAGGCATCCACCTTGCACAAGTCAACTGTGCTGTCCACGGCGGTACGCCTCTATCTCTTTCTTTCCCACCATCCTTTTCTCACTCCCTTCAGACCTCTGTCGGGCACATGGCGTCGACGGCTACCCTCAAATGAACCTCTATCGTGACGGAAAGTTCATAGAGACGTACCGCGAAGCCCGCTCCTATGACCTCCTCACCTCGTATATCTCCAAGCACGCGGAGCCTACCTCTCTGCCAACATTGCCCGAGACGACCGAGGCCCCCGTCGTTGCTCCCGTCGTCACCGCCGCTCCTGAACCCGAAGTGCAGTTCGAGGCGCAGCAGCCGCAACAACGGGAAACGCACCAAGCCGTGCCTGCGAAAGACCTTAACCCTGACGGCAAAGTACTTGTGCTTGATGACAAGACCTTCCAGGATGCTGTGAACGAAGGGCACGTCTTCGTCAAGTTCTACGCACCATGGTACGTTTCCTCCAGTCGCTTACATCCCTGAGTAACGACGCATCGAACTGCAGGTGCGGGCACTGCAAGAAGCTGGCCCCGATTTGGACCCAGCTCGCGGCTCAGGTGCAGCACAAGCTGACTATTGCCGAGGTCAACTGCGAAGCGTATGAAGGACTATGCCGAGCGGAGGGTGTGCCAGGCTTCCCGCAGCTCATCTACTATGGAGGAAAGGGCCAAGGCAAGGTGGAGTACACAAGCGGGCGCAAGCTCGAGCAATTGAACGCGTTTGCCGAGAAAGTGTCTGGGCCGTGCGTCGCATTGCGTCTCATTCACCATCCTTTTGACCCATTTGTTTCGCAGGCCTGTGCAGGAATTGTTCTATGAGGACCTCAGCAAGCGCATTGCGGAGCTGCCGGTCATGTATCTCCTACTGCACCCGTATTCCGATACTGCTGTCGTCGTACGTACTGCGATGTTGTACGCGTGTTGACTGCTCATCTGTGCTCAGAGCGACGTCGTCGAGGCGGCACAAGTCTTATTCGGCTCACCATCATTGTTTACGTCGTCATCCCCCAAGATCTTTGAGCATTTCAACGTCCCGTCCGACTCCGCTATCGTGCTCGCGCTCAAGGACCACGATGTCATCCCCTCTTCGGTATATCGCCTACCCTCGTCGAGGACGTCGAACGATCAGGAGGCTCTCTCCAACTGGGTAGATGCGATTCTCTCTCCGCCCACACGTCCTGTAAGTTGACATCTCGTCACAGCTACTGAGGAACCGCCTCCCAACAAGTATGGAGCTCGACGCAGACACCTTCCAGGACGTCATGAACGCACCTCACAAGCCTCTGGTCGTCATCGCCGCGGCGCCCGCTACACAGCTGCAGAACACTGCGGCCGACGTCCAGCGCATTGCCCGCCAGTGGAAGAGCGCAAAGGGCGATGCCGGCGTGACCTTCGTCTGGATGGATACCGACAAGTGGGCCAAGTGGCTGAAGAGCATGTACGGCATGAAAGCGCAGAGCGACGCGCAGGTCGTCGTCGCCAACCACTCTGTGAGTATATGTTGATTTCTACTCCGCGGCATCGTTTCACATCCAATATCTTCTGCAGCGTTTGGTCTTTTATGATGTGGACCAGTTCGGGGACAAGATCCAACTGACAACGACCAGCGTGTTCTCAGCGGTCCAAGGTGCCCAAGCGTCGACCATCGCGTATAAACACTCCCAGAATATCGTTGAGCGCATGGCTCGGGTAAGTCACTCTCAGCTTGTTGCCTTCTATATGGCCGTACCTTATTGTGCATGTACAGTACCTGAACGGAAAGCTCACGTCACTGGAGGACTTCGTGCTGACATATCCTTGGCGCACGCTCTCTTTCATCGTCTTGGGCATCCTCGTCGTGTTCTTCCTCGCTCGACGTCTCTTTACTTCAGACTATGACGGAGGCCGTAGTGGGTACCGCAAGTCAGACAGGATAGATTAGCACATATATGCCATGGGGTCGTGACGTCGTGATAGTTCTAGGGTAATCCGTAGTACTTTTTGTCCATATTAGCGAGAGAGTACGATAACTGTGTGTGTGGGTGCTTGACTATGCTACAGTGGATAAATGAACGGCAGATGCAAGATACAGCAACTCAACCCCGATGCCAGCTCCTTCCGGAGGCATGCCCACCTCACTCGCTGTGATTACCCCAAGGAGCGACAGAGTCATCAAGCAGGATCCCACTCATCCGGTGTAGCACAGCGGGAGGGAATCCCCTATAGCGGCATCGTCAGTCTAGCCGTACAAAACCACCAAAGAGATAACATATTCACCTTGTCTGAGCACGCTCCAAGAGAGCGACTGCGCGATCACGGTTGCGGTGGCCTAGCTCTGCGCGAACCATGGCCTCCCAAGTGGAAGGCTAGCGTCATGTCAATACATGTCGAGAAGCAAAATCAAGTTACATACCTCGCGATAGACAGGCGCGTCCACAGGGACTTGCGAGTGGTCACCGCTCACAGCATCGTGAGGGGCGTGATTATGGAGAGCTGCCATACCTTCGGGAGGATCCGTGAGGCCCTCGAAGATCTCTCTTGCGTGCTCAATGCCGCCAGCCGACGCATAGGCTTTGATGAGGAGATTCGCGATATAAGCCGTCATATGGATACCCAGAGTGTGCAACTGCGAGACGTAGTGTGGGATCAGGTCTACACGACGGTGAGCAGCTAGCACGTCGATCAACGATTCGAACACGACAGCGTCGGGCAGGCGAACACCTGAGAGAGTGGTCGAGGGATGGTCGGCTATGGAGTCGAACAGGGCGAGTGCACGGTCGAGATCCTTTTGTACGCATCCGACTGAATGAATCAGAGAAGCCCAGTGAGTTCCTTGCACGAGCGGCTTCCGTCCAGAGGTGACTTGGGTAAAAACCTGTTCCATGGCCACGGCGTCCACCGGTTCTATCGATCCATAGGCGTCCAGGAGAAGCTTGACACGACGAATCAGCTCTGATACGAACAGGCACAATGCTCTACATACCTTATACGTATGAGCACTAGGCTGAATCCCGGCGGAGAGCATGGCATCGAAATAATGAAGGGTGCGCGCACGATCCGGCCGCGTGGTTGTATACAGCTGCATCATCGTGTTGTAGGGGGGAACACGAGGCCTGAACCCGGGGTGAGAAGACATCTCCGCGAACAACGTCTCAGCAGAGGCCACGTCGCCCACCCTGCAACACGCCGCGATGACAGCGCCGTAAGTTACGGACGACGGCCGAATGCCGCTCGCCTTCATCTCGTGGAACAGAGAGAGTGCGTCGTCGGCTTTGCGCGCCTTAGCCAGCTTCGAGATCATGGTGTTGTATAGGAAAATGTTGGGAGTGACGCCGCGATCGCGTGCTTCGTGGAAAAGCGCAACAGCGTTGTGTGCATCATCCGTGGTATCCTTGACATTGTGGACCAGGGCGCCATAGGCATCCGCAGAAGGCACACCGCCGTGCTCGATGATGCGCACCCGATGGACATGAGCAGCGTTCACGTCGCCGCCGTGGGCCAGGGCGACGATCATGTGGTCCTCGACCATGAACCACGCGTGCGACTGGTAATCCTTTTCATTCTCGTATGTTTTCAAGACGAGCTGCGCGGCGGTATACAGATCCTGGACCTTCTCGAGTTCGCGCTCGCGACCAAGAGCGACAATGAGCTGCGCCAGAGTCTCCGGCCGGGGATAGACACCCTTTGCGCGACCCGAATCGAAACGGTTGTATGCGGTGAGAGGACTTATACCGTTCCTGACGATTGGCACGAACTGGGCGACGAATGCATTCTGCACATGGTCCACCTGGACGGACACAGAATTGACTGTGCTCTCACTCGTCAAGGGAGCGTTGTTGTCGGTAGCGGTGGCCAGCTGGGACGCGATATTGAGGACTTCTTCAAAGTCGCGGCTGTAGCGAGCCATGATCTCCTGCGCCTGGGTCTCACCCTTCTGGTCGACGAGACGTCGGTACATGTATGCGCGAATCAACCCCGGGACGTCGGTCAACGGTGCTCCTGTGCGGGCGTAATCCTCCATGAGATCCTCGATGGCCACAGGACTGTTGACCCTGGCCGCGGCGCGGAAGAGAGTTTGCCATGCCGTGAAAGACAGCACGGGGGGTTCTGCGGTAGTGGTCCGAACATTGGCGTACTCGTGCAAGCACCAGAAGTAGAAAGCCGGCGGCGTGGTCTTGCGTACGCGTCCGACAAGCTCACAAACGTCAGCGATCTCCTGCATGGAGAGCGATGGGTCTCCACGGCAGCGCGTACCGAACGCGACCACGAAGTCGTCAAGGAGGCGCAACCGGGTGAATTTCTTTTCGGGATTCTCCTCTTGTACTGGGGACACCTCCTTCCCCCGGTAGTCGACATACAGCGAGGCAAAGCGGATGGCATCGCTCCGGCGTCCTCGCCCAAGAAGAAGATGAGCAAGGGCGACACCAAACTCATGGCGACCGTCGAAAGACCTCGACCCTTCTATGGGACGTTTCGCGCCGTAGTCGACACGGAACGTGAGGATGAGTGCGCCGTACCGGGATATGAGAGTCGCGATGCTGTCCAGGACCATAGTCTCCTTCGCGTGTCCAAGATCGGCGTGTGCGGAGAGATAACGGAAGTATGCCTGGAGAACAGCGTGGACGTCGTCGTGATGAAGATTGATGCGGTCCACGGTGCCGAATTGTTCCAACGACGTCATGAGTTCGAGGAGATCATCGATCCGACCGTTCGAGTACAACGCCTCTATCATAGTCACCCACGTATTGTAGTCCGGACGACATGGAGTGGTCGATGCATCAGAAGGAGGCCGGGGCCCATCGTCTTGCAGGAGAAGCCTGTTGAACCACACCAGGGCCGTATCAATCTCGCCGGATTCGCAGAAGGACTCGATCAGTCGGTTGAAGGTGGTCACGGAGGGAGGGGGAATGCCAGCGGGATCGTAAGCTTCTCCTGCCTTTGTGTCGAGCATCTGTTCGAGCAGACCAAGCGCGGCGGCATGTTGCCCGCTGCGCACATGAGCCTCTATCATACTGTTCCAGACCAAGACACGGCTATAGCGCAAGCGACGATCCGCATCCTCGCCCCCGATGACCGACGAAATCCTTCCAGACTCGCAAGCATTGCGGAACTCGTCGAAGACGTCCTTCACTGCATTCCAGTCTGCCACGGCTATGTAAACCCTCATGAGCAGCTCATAGGTGCGGGCACTCGGCGCGAGGCCTGAAGAGCGCTCGAGGTGGGCGTAGACATGAACGGCCGCGTCGACATTCTTGTGGAAAGCACAGGACTCGAGGAGCTTGTGGTGCACTGCGCGAGGGAACGTTGTGTACGGGATGGCCGATGCTGTCTGGAAGAGCAAGAGGGCAGGGCGAAGGTTGTCCTCTGCGCGCAAGGCCGTGATGGATCGTTCTTCATTCCGAGTGTCGCCGCCGAATGTCGTCTGCCGTTTGATGCGCCGTTCCAGATGCTCCACCTGCTGCCGTATCTCGAGGTCGCGGTCCGTGAAAGCGCGGATCAGAGTGGTGTATGTGCGGAAGTTGGGAGCGACGGAACGAGCGATCATGTCATTGTAGAGCGCGATGAGGGACCGCAGAGACTGATAGGGAGGCCGTACCGTGAGCAGGGCGGACAACGCAGCGTTATAGAGCTGAGCAGAGAAGCGTTCGGGGCGCGAGGTGAAGTCCTTGACGAGTTCGTTAACCTTGGTGATGTCCTTTGCCTCAGCAGCCTCCCGGAGGGCATGGAAGACAGCCGACTCGTGATCCGGTGTCTTTTCTTCGGGCTCGGGAGGCGGTGTTGGCAAGGACGAGGCGGGGGAAGGAGCACGAGACAAGGTGGCGTCCGAAGGTTGGAGACTGGGCGAGGAAGCGGGAGGAGACTCGACATCAAGGTACTCGCTGACGGTCTCAGCGCTGGCGGCGGTGGAATGTAGACGGGCGGAGACCTCACGGGAAGAGAGCCTGTGGAGGAGAAGGGCGGTGGCCTGAGTGGAGATACCGGGACCGGAAGACGCCTCGAGGGCGGTCTGAGGACCGAAAGGTCGGTGAGAGTTGGCGTGAGCGCGGACGGAACGAACAACGGCGAGACTGGTACGCGAGCGCGAGGAGCGCGAGGGGATGGGCGCATCCTTTGCTCGGGGAGAGCGACGAAGGGCAAGAGGAGGCTCATCAGAGTCATCACCGAAGGACTGGCTGAGATCGTCGAAAGAGGCCGTTTCGGCTTGGGTCACGGCCCTACCTGCACCCTGGAAATGAGGAAAATGGTTAGCGGACGATGAGGAGAGTGGATTGAGGAGGGAACGGACGGTGTAGCCAGAGTAGGTGCGACCGCCAGGGTGGAATTTTGCACCGCCAGAGCCAGTGCCGCGGCCATTCCAATTAGAGTGGGAAGAAGAGGCCCCGTTCCAAGCACCAAAGTTGCCAGACGCGGTGGAGGGGGAGGAGGAGGACTGAAGCTGGAGGACATTGCGGATAGTCTGGCCAGTCTGGTTCTGCGCTACGGAGATGGCACGCGCAGTGTGGTGCAGAAGATGGTTCGCAACTTTAGGCAGCATGCTTGGTGGCGTCTCGCGACGGCCTCAGCGAGAGGCGTCGTAACGTGTCGCGGCCGCAGAGGTTGAGTAAGGCAGCGACAACGGGGTCGGCTGCGGCGACGACGAGGACGACGGCAAGGGCAACGACGGCGACGGCGACGGCGACGGCGAGGGGGATGGCACGTCGAGAGACACTCTGACTCTCGCAGACCACGGCCATCTCTGCCGCTCACGGATCCCGGTTATTCCCGGAGCCTGCGCTTGCGTCCTCGGGCGGCACGCGGCATCTCCGATCGTCGCTCTCGTTGTCTCCGCCATCGTCGCCGCCGCGTTCGACCCTCATCGCGCCCGCCATGAAGCTCGTGAGGTGCGTGCCTCGTCTTCCTCCCCTCCGCCCCTACTCACCGCACCTCAGATTTCTGATGAAGCTCAACAATGAGACGGTCACCATCGAGCTCAAGAACGGCTCCGTCGTCCATGGAACCATCACCGGTGCGTGCATTCTCTCTTTGTCTATCCCTCCTGCCGCTGACCCTGCTTTCAGGCGTCGACATGCAGATGAACACCCACCTCAAAACCGTCAAGATGACGGCGCGTAACCGCGAGCCCACCTCTCTGGACTCTCTGTCCATCCGTGGCAACAACGTCCGCTACTTTGTCCTCCCAGACGCGCTACCCCTCGACACCCTCCTCGTCGACGACGCCCCGAAGCCCAAGAACCGCAAAAAGGACGAGGCGCGCGGCCGTGGACGCGGCAGGGGGGGTCCAGACAGAGCTCGCGGCGGTCGTGGCCGAGGCCGAGGAAGAGGACGCGGTTTCTGAGAAAAAAAGTGGTCTTTCGTATCGTCATCGCACGTCGTCGTCTCGCGGTTTGTATCTTTGCTACTCTTGTGCATTAGGTGTGTATTCGATCGCCCTCGTTGTCCCTGCCATGGCAGGCGCGTCGCCTGTGATCTCCGCAAGATCACTCTCTCGGCGTCCGTAATCATCTCGCGAACGCCCACCATCTTGCGACATACGGCGCGTGCTCCGGCTCAACCAACTGTGATTGCTGTGAGTAGGCGGCGCCTCAAAGGTGGGCATGAAGGCTCGTTGTGGGTTTAGTGCTGGAACGACTCGCAACACAGTACGTTCTGAAAACAAGCAATCGCGCGGATGTTGCTGACTTGGATTACACACGCTGCCAGATGACACGTCTGATATTGGGGCAGAGGCGGGAGAGGTAGAGGAAAAAGTCTAGCACGAGTAGTGGCTGAGGATTGAGAGGAAGACGGTGCATGCGGGGCTCGATGATCGTGGGCTCGACATGCATGCAAGGAACTTGGTTATGATAGACAGGGACAGGTCGCTCTCGCCTTCACTTTCCTTCTCATTGATGTCAGTCGATGGTACCTCAACCCAGGGCGCTGTATAATCGCGAGCTTGAGAGTATGTTGACTGGCTACGTCCACTGTGCAACAACTGATTGCTCTGTCGTCACAGAGGATGACAAGAAGGTGCTATGCCAGCTACTCGGAAAGCTGCACCTGCCCGAGACGGTCGACGAGGGCAAGGCCCGCACCCTCAAGACCTTGATGCAGAACCTTCGGAGTGTACGTGTTCAACGCGGCTTGCTGTGAATGAGCTGGAATTGACTTCGCCTTCTCAGCGCAGGCCCTTGCGCGACACAACATCGCAGAATGCATTCTCAAAGTTCGAGGATGCCCTGTCTAAGAAGTACACGCCACAGCTCGAAGGCTTCAGTGAGGAAGAGTATCGCCAACATGGCGAGGATCGCGCACCGATGCCGAAACGACTCACACAGCGGTACGTTTTGCAAACAAGCAATCAAGCGATGTGTTGACTTGTATCACAGGCTGCCAGAGGACACGGCTAGCTCGCGCGCAAGCTCAGTGCCTAGTACTCCGTCACCCGTTGATATCGGCGAAGACGAAGAAGAGGCGGAAGAGGTGGAGGATATTCTGTAGCATGAACAGTGCCTCGAGCAGCATCGCTAGGCAGACGCTGCAGGCGGGGGCTCGATGATGATACGGGGCGAGATGTGTATGTTACGGTGATAACAATGAAGCTACTACGTAGGCTATGCAACGGAGGGGGCCGCTCTTGTACACGCAAGGACACGTGGAGAATTCGCCGGCGGGCAAGACGGGAAACGTCCGCACAACATACGCGTACAGGCAATAGCGAGGGTGTTAACCACTAGCATCAACGAGTTTGGCTCGCTGGTTCCCAATGCACGCCACTGAGGTAGATTCGGGCAGGAGTTTTGGGACAAGCGCGTGCGGTCTAACCTGGGATCCGGGGGTCAGAAGTCAGTCACTGAGCAGAAGCGAGGTCACCAAGTACTTACGCCTGTAGACGTAGAGTACGAGCTGAACGAGCCGCAACCACGTTAGGTGAGTAAAGATGCGCCTCTACGCAGTCGTGCCGTGAAGTCAGGCGGTCAGGAGAATCTAAAACCATGGCGTCGGATGGAGTACGTACCTTGGCATACCACTCGCGACGTAGCCGCATCGAGTACGGATGCGCACGCGGTGATGCGGTCGTGGGCAGTGCAATGTCTTTTGGCATCCTGCAGAGTGAGGGACAACGGCGGCTTGCGGTCTGTGAGAGCGTCCGTGCATGATATAGGATTGTACAAGGTTCCAGTTCGTTAAGCGTGGCATACCGGGGATTCCTTGTGGGCGTTGCGGGCACGATGCACGAAGGTTTCTGACGCCGCAAATCGCGCTCCTGCCTAGTACCCTAGACACGAGCGAGGCCTTGTACGTACGGAGGGGGGCCTATATCGCAAAGCGGCAGACCCTGTGTCCGAGGTGTGACTGAAGACTTACTATGCGGAACTTGACGAACAAGTCGGGCCTTCCACCGACGCCTGGCTCGATCTGCGAGCGATATGCGTCGCCGACACACACGGCGTGTGTAGAAATATAATGTGTCCCTAGCATCATAGCGAAAGCATCACGGTCGAAACTGTCAAACAGCATATTGCTCACCTGGATAGTCACAGATATTCGGGAAGCACGAAGGAAGCTTGACATGCGGCAGTTCGCCGTCACGAAAGACTTGGAAGAAACCGTTTAGAATAAGGTGAGTGCGATGCATCGATGCCGCCCAGTGAACGTTACGTGTCGGCGCACTGTGTCTACATGGAAATTGGACGGAGAGTGTCCACAAATGGGAGGGACATAGCTAGTCACGGAGGGTCCACCGGAGTCAATGAACCACGCAGCCGGAAAGGCCAAGCCATAATCCCATCTATCCCGGTTCCCCGAAGAGTGTAGCGAGCTGCGTGCAAGCTATTAGGTAGAAAGAAAGCTAGAAGTGACATCTTGACTCATCTTTTACATACAAGCCCGTGGTCCTCCAATCTTCACACTGTGGCCCTTATTCGGCCCAAGCCTCGTGCCCATTGCATGTCTGGTAGGATGAGGATAACTCGAAGCTTCTCGTGGCTCACCTGGAGACATAATCCCGTAGCCGTAGATAGATCTCGCGAATCGGTAAAGCCTCGTGGTCATTTTCCTCTATCTTTACCTGCGAAAGCGGTACTCGTTCCGTGACCAGCGGGCGAGCACGCCCGGCTTGCGTCTGTCGCCACGACGAGGAACGCGGCCGAAGGGGAGATCGAGGATAGAGGCTCGGCGCGGGCGGTGGTTGAGTGCTGAGTGCCAGTGGTTGTGAACTCGGAGACCATCGGCAGGTTCAAGTAGTTGGGCGACTCACAGGCTACCTATCGCTCGCGTTTCTTGACGTACGGTGTGCGGTCCGTATGCGTGTTTGAGGCGCACAGTGTTCGGGGTGAACGACCCGTCAGACGCGACTGCCCCGGTCGAGACTCAGGCGCTACTAGTAGCGGTACGGTCGTTCTGGTCCCAGAGAGCAACGAGTCGGACCCATCACGTCCTGAAGAACTACGCCATGCGGGTCAGTCATACATAGTGAGTGAGCGACGTACAAGTGAGACAGAGCAAGCATTAAAGTACGAATGCGAGATTTCATAACAGGGAGCAGCCACAGAAGTCGCGCCGACAGCATCTCTTCCGAGGCGTGAACCGCCACCTGATGGTTTGTGCTTGCTTACGCGGTGATACATGCGTGGACGCGCCATTCAGCTAAGCATCGGTCCAAGTCTCCAAATCTCCTCATTCATGATACTTGGCTGGCGCGGAAGCGGGAGCGATGAGCCATCCAGGCTGTTTCGACCATACGAACTGACTTGCTTCGACAACGTACTGACTCCTGAGACTACTACTTGACCGACTCGGAGGCTTGAACGAGCGTCGACCGACTCGGAGATCAGTTTGCATGGGATTTGAAAGGTCGGCAATGGGTGAGTGTTCATCTGCATTGCATTATTACTCTGTATTGACTAGGTTGCGACTCGTTCTGTTGCATGGATGCGCGGGGTTCGCTAGTACTTGGACTCGCGGATAGGTTAGTGTCAGTCAACTATCCAAGTCTGATTCTCAGCACCAGTGGCTCGCTGGGAGACTTGAACGCGTCATAGCGCGAACGACGTCATCGGGCAGCACGGTGGCGGACGGTGGCTCATGTCGTTCCTCGTTCCTGCCTTCGCCCGTTTCGCCACTCTCATCCTCACCCTCACAGCGCATACACCCGTCCCCGCAGCGTGTACGAGCAACATGGAAGGCCCCTCTCTTCCCCTTCCCGAGGGTGCACCGCCGACCTACACTGAGATCCCCGTCGCCGTCGACTCCAAGCCCGAGGCTCCGCTCGCAACCGCTCCAGATGGCTACCCCGTGCTTGAATCTGAGTTCAACGTTGTCGCTGAAACAGTCGAGCTTCCGCCGGATGATCATCTCAGCGCGGACGCCCGCCTCGACCTCAAAGATCCCGACACGAAGGATATTGGGTGGAACAAGGACATCGGGCAGTTACCTCCGACAATCGTACACGGGTTGTCTAACGAGGACCTGTTCCTGTTGATAAGGAGGTTCAATAAGGTGAGTATCCTTTCCTATAAGCGTCACTTGGGCTGTCGATGCCGCGCGTGTTAGTGCGGGGAACGGAAACAGGGTGAT
The DNA here is from genome assembly GCA_001931775.1 of Fomitopsis pinicola. Classification (NCBI taxonomy): domain Eukaryota; kingdom Fungi; phylum Basidiomycota; class Agaricomycetes; order Polyporales; family Fomitopsidaceae; genus Fomitopsis; species Fomitopsis pinicola. Next base: position 2,498 of record MPVS01000139.1, on the reverse strand, counting down.
TGAATAGCAGGACATTTAAATCGGCCATCTCATAGGCTTCACCGCCGGCCGCGAGGATGGGTTTTCCCTCGTACATCGTCTGGTCCCTACTCGCAGTCGCCGGGCGACAGCATCGTTCTGTTGCGCGATGCTCGACTGTTCGTGACAGTTAACGAACACGGTAGTGGTAGCGAGTACCAGCAGCTAGCGGGTTCAGTGGAACGACTCATGCCACCAGTGCTACCCATGCGTGGCGATGCTCGTCGAAAAAGAGCCGGCTCGTTCGAGATGGTGTCTGCGCTGTGTCCTGCCATCCGAATCGAGCACACACACCTTCTCCCCTTACCTCACGCCCGCCGGCTCCCGACGGCAATATATTCCTCCAAGTGCTTCCATGTCGGATGGACTGCGCGTAGAAGACAATGCCGCGCTTGGTTTCACGATCTTGTGGCAATCAGCTGTGAGCTCGAGGCTCGCTGGCCGACTGTTCCTGTCATCTACAGGCTGAAAGTACACCATACGCGTTGTGCGAGATATTCCGCTGCGCTCGCAAGTCCTCTTCCTAATGCATACTGTAAAGACGACAGCCTGTCTAACTACATCTATCTACAGCAAATATACTATGTCAAGGCAATCCAGGAGCAACCACCGGGCACGTTCGACCTCGAAATCTCCGATAACGAAGAGTTTTCGCCGGACAAGCTACGTGCGCATCTAGAGCGCATGTACATAGTTGTGGTGAGCGCGCACTAATCACTCATGCAACTGTTCGCGCTGATCGACGAGGGCGCTCCGTTTGCGCTGGGCATTGTCGGCGCCCCCAGATCATTGGTCTCGTAGCATTTGGAAAGCATATAGCCCGCATTCGCTCGTGGAATGAACCCAGCCGCACGGCTGGGTTCTGTATTGTACGTGTTTTCATTCCTCTGTCAGTCATTGCTGACATCCTTCGTCGCTCGCATCGCGCGCTACTAGGCATACTGTGTTGCTTGGTGGCACAACCTTCTCGGCGCGCTCATCTGTGCAATGCTCATCACCCTCATCCTTCACCTTCCCTCCCGGCATTATCTCTTCCCGCCTGCCCCGCTCGCGGCGGTGTCTGCGACCTCTGGCAACCTACAAGTTCCCCGCGCAGGCAAGCTCGGCAGCAAGGACAGCTTGACGGGCGCGGAGGAACGCCACAAGGGCGAGGCCGTCGAGCAGGAGGCTGGTAACTTTGTTGGTGCCGTGGGCAGCTTCGCGCTCGCTACGGCCGCCGGACAGACGGTCGCGCCGAATGCACATCCCGATGACGTACCGGAGGAGAAGAGGCAGGAATTGGAGGAGGAGGGCGGGGGAGGTGTCAAGGGCGCCGTACCGGATCCGACGGAGGTCGTGAGTGGTGTAACAGACGTGAAGGGCATCGCGCATGGCGCTCGCGGGGATGGGAAGCATGACAGGACGAAGCAGTATGTCGAGGGCGCTATGTGGGATAAGGCGAAGCCCGCTATGAGGGTTCTTGCGGACGTGGTGGACACCTGGGAGAAGTTTGGAAAGTGAGTCGTTTACGGCCGTCCTTTTGGCTCGGGAAGACTGATGGCTGTTGGCGGATAGCGTCTTAAGCCCGACACCACCGTTCTCGGATGCGCCAAGGCTCCGCCTTGCGGCAATGGTGGTACCCATCCTTCTCGCGATGATCATCATACCCTCCGCGCTCTTCGTCAAGGGCGCGATGTTCACGGTTGGCTTTGTCATGTTTGGCGAACCACTCATGGCGAGAGGTATTCGCTGGCTCAACACGAACTACCCAAACTGGCCTGAGCTCCTCGAGCTTCGGAGGTGCGTATTTTGAACTTCAAGCTTTGATGTCTGCTAACGTCCGGTGCGAAGATCAATCTTAAAGGGTGCCCCGACAAATGCGCAGCTTACGCTTGCGCTCCTGCGGATCGCGGAGTCTGCTCATACTCCCCTTCCGCCGCCACCATCAAGCAACCTCATCACGGAAGAGCAAGAAACTCACCCAGACGACGCCAAAGCAGAAGTCGCAGAGTACGCACGCGATCACCTCGAGTTTGACGCCTCAAGCTACGAGATTGAAGGATCCGACCACAGAGACGAACACAATGAACAGCACGAGCACGACGACAATGGTAAGAACACGAGCAAGCTCTCGAAGATCCTCAAGGGCTCGGCCAAGGCCAGCGTGTCGAGCGCTATCGGCCTTGACAACCTCAAGGCCAAGCTCGGGTCCGGTGCTGCGAAGAGACGGCTCGGTGCTGTCCCGAGAGATGTCAACAAGCCCGACGGCACGATGGACGGGCCCACTGGTAGTGGCGCAGGCGACGGCCCGACGACCTATGCAGCACGGTACCGTGGCAAGCGCGGCTTTGTCGTGCTCGTGACGAGCGCGGCGACGCCGTGTGTCTCGTTCGTGTGGGAGAAGGACCTCACGAAGAGTCTCGCAGGCCATACCAAGGCCGCTGTGGTCAGAGCAAAGAACGTGATCACATCCGGTGCGGGGGGTGCAGAGCCAGAGGTCC
>MPVS01000138.1:23755-62159 GCA_001931775.1 Fomitopsis pinicola | reverse complement strand
TCCTCAGAAACCAGGATCTTGAAGTCGAGGAAGTCCACGTCAGCGAGCTTCTCGGCGAGGTGCTTGACTGCCACGTTCGACTGCGACACCAGCCATATACCCCGTTTGTCACCCCGCGCCTCGGCCATCAGTCTGACAACAGCGGCGGCAATGACCGTTGTCTTTCCGGTGCCCGGAGGCCCCTGCACCAGCAAGACCTCGTCTCGGTGGCCCTCGGAGACGATGCGATGGACCGCGCTAGCCTGTGAGTCGTTCAGTCTGCGCCCAGAAATATAGATATCCTCGCCTCGAGGACTGCGCCCATCGGGAGACGCGGGAAGAGACGAGGAGAAGATGCGCTGGACGATGCGCTGGTCGAAGAAAGACATCTTCTGTTGCAACACGGCTAGCACGATCCTGTCGCGCTCTTCCTCGGCAGCAGTGGGGTCGTCCTTGCCAATGGTGACGACGCTCAGGANACGAGGAGAAGATGCGCTGGACGATGCGCTGGTCGAAGAAAGACATCTTCTGTTGCAACACGGCTAGCACGATCCTGTCGCGCTCTTCCTCGGCAGCAGTGGGGTCGTCCTTGCCAATGGTGACGACGCTCAGGATATCTGCTGTTGGGTCGATGGCCGCATCGATCGATATGCGCGCCGACTTTCCCTTGGCCTCCATAGTACGCCCGCGTGCTATCTTTTCGGACCCTTGCTGTGCACGGTAACGTACTTGTAAAGTCTACAAGGCGTGCCTCAGCATGCATGCATCGTGAGAGGAACAGAGCAGGGTACTTGGGTGGGTGATGTTCTCAAACGTGTCTTGAAGCGCGTCTGTTGCACCTCTAGCGTCGCCTTCTCATCGCTACTCTCACACTGGAACTGATCGGCGACGTCGTTCTTCGTCGATGTAGGCTTCACCTGGTGGAGGCGCCACGAAATCCTCGTGAACTTCGCTAGCCATGTGACGTGCTGTCCCGCATCAGTCAGAGTTTCGAATGACACAACGGGTCAAGCTCACCTCAGTCGGGATAGCGCTCGTGTCGATGCAAGGAATGCCTTCTCTTTGAGTGAACGACAAGCGCAACGCGGCCTGGCGAGCTGCCCATGCCTGCACAGCCAGATTATCGACATCGACATCACCCGCTGGCACACGAGCCTCTCCCTGGAACGCGTCGAATATCGCGCGTTGGTTCACCTCCGACGCTTCGTCGCGCAGCAGCGCCATCAGCGTGGCTGGTGCGGACTGGCGTCGGTGGGCACGCTGTGAGGACTGCAGATCCACGGCCTGGGTAACCAAGATTCCGTAATCAAGGAAAAGAGCAAGGGCGAGCTTATGCATGTCGAAGGTCGAGCTGCCCATGCCTGCACAGCCAGATTATCGACATCGACATCACCCGCCTCTCCCTGGAACGCGTCGAATATCGCGCGTTGGTTGACCTCCGACGCTTCGTCGCGCAGCAGCGCTATCAGCGTGGCTGGTGCGGACTGGCGTCGGTGGGCACGCTGTGAGGACTGCAGATCCACGGCCTGGGTAACCATGATTCCGTAATCAAGGAAAAGGGCTAGGGCGAGCTTATGCATGTCGAAGGCGTATTTCCTCCGTTCGTTAAGCAGAAATATCCGTTGAAGGTTTTCGTAGGCCTGCGCACGGGTGCCGGGGTCGGATCCTCGCTCCGCCAGGCGTACGCAGAGGACATTCCGCGACGAGGTTGCGAGCGCGAGGTGCGTTACGATGCCCTTCGCGTTTTGGGAACACGCGAGGCCGAGGTAGTGGTCGTCATATGAGTTAAAGATGTGTAGGAAAGAGGCGTCCAGGAGGTCGGATGTGTCGACCTCGGTGACTTCTAACGAGCTGCGGATGCCGCGTAGAAGGGTCTGTTCAACGTTCCGGATAACCAGTACCATGGTGCAGATGTGGAGAGGACGGGCGTCGAGGAGCTAGCATAGGTAAGATGCTGTACATACATGGACACGGCGCTCCGAGTCCCTGACAGTCGCGCATCGACTTGTCTGCTCCCCGCCATGCCTCGTTGCTCGACTTTGCCGCCGACGTCAGCAAGCTCGACTGCCCAGACGGAGGACAGCGTATAGACCAGAGTCCAAGAGTCCGTGGCCACAGCGTGGCTCAAGCTAGTCTCCGGTAGGCAGACTCTAAACACAACCTTTTTGAACGGCGGCGTCGCTGAGGTTCGACGCCACTGGCGTGACAACGACAATGCAATCATTGCTGTGACTGTGTGACGCTAGTTGTCACGACGGCCACACTCAGATACTCTATCATCCTTTCCTACACGTCTTCTTTCCCCTGCCTGACTGCTTGGTTACTCTGTAACACTACCCCAGGACTGAACACTATCGCTTGACTAGGCTTGACAGGACTAGTGACAAAGGGAGTCTACAGCCACTGGGGGATTGTCACGGACAGAAGTAGTCGAGTCCCCAGGACGTCAAGGAGCCCAGTCCTTCGGTGTAAGGTATGTGGGCGCGTCCTACGCCAGCATTTACGCACAGAACTCCAGAGCTAGACATATGCGCGCTCGCCGACGGCCTGCGCTGCAGGACAAGACGCCAGGGAATACCCCACAATCTCGCCACTCGACCGCGTCGAAGGCGAAGGAAGCTCTCTTCAGCGCACCTCGCAAACCCCTCGAAGCTCTATCCGCCGCTCCTGAGGCCGTTCCAGTAATCTCGGACGAGAATGGGACCCTGCTCTCTGTACCACGCTCCCCCAAGCCACACCATGTCCGACGAGTTCCCCAGCCGCCGCCAGAGACCCTCGAAGATACCGGTTCCGAGCTGAGCGCGCCGCCAACCCCGACCCCCGCCCGTATTCGTCGCCCCGGAGGACGAGCCGTCGACGCGCTTCGATATTCCTCCGATATCCGCTCGGATGCTGCACATCGCTCGGATGTTCTCACAGCTGCTATGCTACCTGTACGCGAAGAGCGCGAGCCTCTGGCCTACGGCGCGAGCTCGGACTCTTCGGCAGCACCAAGCCCCTCTCCCGTCAAGACTATGAAGTGGCCCGCGTCAGCAATTCGTCCCATTGCCCCACCGAAGTTCCGGCCACTGGTTGACAACGCCCCTGCGAAGCATGTTCGTATGTCCAGCTCCTCTCGCCCCTCCGGTAGCCTCCGTCCTTCAGATGGTTTCGCCCCACCACCGCCACCCCCATTCTTTGAACAACGTACACCCTCGTTCGTCCCACCTACGCCACGCCCTAAACACGTTCGGACACTCCTCCGTCCCCCCAATGACGTAGTCGGCGTGCTCGCCAGCCCCACTCCTGCGAAGACTGGGCTCGGCCCCCTTATCGCAGACAGCACGCCGATTCAGTCCCGCCAGCGACGGCCCAGGCTTCCGCTCAACAAGCGAACTACCGACGCTGTGGCCACAACCTCCAAGGCCAAAGGCAAGCAGCGCGCCAGGGAGGAGTCGCTCCCGCCGAGCTCGCCACCGCCTTCATCGCCCTCCGGCCCACATGTCCCGTTCGGCGTGCGGGCCGACCTCATGGCGGAGCTCGACGAGCCACTTGAGCCCGAGGATAAAGAGAACACGAGTGCGCTGCCTGCGCTGCTGCAGAAAGAACGGAGCCGGAGCTCGGAGGACGACCCGTTCGGGTTTCTCGTTGCGGAGAGGAAGCTGAAGATGCTTAGGCGCGATAAGGGGCAGAGCAGGGAGGAGGACCGCAGACCGCTGGGGACGCTCGCAGTTTCTCGCCGCACGCCGTCGCCGGGACCTGGGCCCTCGTCCATTCCGCCGCTTCAGCTCCCTACACCCGATGGAGACTCGGATGCAGACGAAGACCCAGGAGACGATAGGTTCCTTGGGGTGGGCAGCCCAGGGCTCGCCCGAGGAGCTCAAGCTCAAGAGCTGCTAGACGCTGCAGCCAGCGACCCCGTCATTCAGCCGGCTTACGACGATCATTCAGACGCGCTTTCATATGCCGACCCCGACGAGGACGTCATGGACATGGGAGATCTCGATACAGGCGACAAGGAGAACGCAGCACCCGACCCTCCTGCTGAGCCGCCAGTGGAGTCGTTCCCCGCGTCGCCAGAGGTAGCCCCACCACGCACGCCCCACAAACCGAAGAACGCGCGCAAGCGGAGCCCACTGCCCTCGCCGCACTTCGAGGGCGGTAGCTCGGAGGTGGGCGAGGGGACGCCGAGTCGCAGCATGGGCCCTAAAGAACAGCTGGAGCTCCCGAGCCCGCGCCCCGTCAGAGCTCATCTCCCGAGTAGTGCCGCACAAGACGATGACGCGGTCGAGGACGAGCTGGCTGTGGAGCCTGTCCAGGAGAGCGAGGATGAAGACGGAACGCCGAGTCCGCCCGCCCCCGTTACTCGGAAGCGGCGCCGCGAGCAGGTGGACGACGAGGATCCTGTGAAGGCCGCGAAGAAGCTCGAGAAGCTCCTCCCTAGACGGCCGGTCAAACGCGCAAAACGCGCGTCCGACGATGAGAGTGAGGCGTCGGAGCCTCTCGCCAAGCGGACACGAGGGAGGGGGAGGGGGAGGGGCCGCGGCGGTGCGCGAGGAGCGGCAGGCAGGGGGCGTGGGCGGGGCAGGGGTACGGCGCGTGCCGTGGAAGTCGCGAGTGAGGCCGAGAACGGGATGGAGACCGACGAAGAGGAGGAAGAGGAGATGGAGCCCAAGCCAAGCTCCAGCCGTGGCACGGTTGCCAGAGGCCGCGGTGCCTCAAGTGGTAGGGCATCCTCGAGGGGCCGCGGTAGAGGCGCAAGTAGCCGTCCTCCCTCGATTTCTACGCGCGTCACGCGATCGCGATCGCAGAAGCCCTCAAGCAAGCCCGACAGTAAGGGCAAGAAGCGGGCGCGCAACGAAGATGAGGAGATCGATATCGAAGAAGACGAGGTGAGTTTTTGAGTCGCCTCGTTTGCGTTGTGTCGTGACTCATGTTTCTTGTAGGAACGCACCCGGTCACGCCAGGCACGCGTCGAATACTTCCGGAAGCTGGAGAAGTACAGCTTGGAGAAGGAAGACGTTTATGTTATATGATCCCATCGCGGTATGACTCATGAATTGAATATGGCCCCTTCGTTCGCTCGTTATGCGGCTCTCCGACTTCTGAATGCCAATCTTTGTGTAGGACAATAATCTTTGATACAGCATCCGATCCTTGTAAGAGTAGTGCGCTTGTATCGTATTACAACGTGATTGTTGTCTTGCAGAGCATCCATAGCCTAGACATCAAATATTACACTCTTTCAAAGCCGATTTTCCCGCAGTTGACGGACACGCCGCACCCAGAAGGGCTGGTTATACACAGTTGGTATCGTATGATCATCACCCAATGTCATTTGCTTACCCTGCTGGGCATGGGGGGGTCTCGTGTCACTCCAGATCGCAAGCTTACAACCCACTAAAGTGAGATATCCGTTTTAGTGCACTATAGTAGTAGTAGATCAGTGTGTGTCAACTGAGACTCAGAGCTTGACAACGACATAGCATATGGAAGCGAGGCGCTGAACACTCATGTTATTTTGGGTCTAGGTCCGAGAATATACGTATCAGAATTGCCCTTGCAATGCATCCCTCCATGAAACCCAGCTATCCGACCACTCCGACGCAAGCTTGCCCATTAGCGACGATTTGGCCTTTGTGTCCAGAAACGCACGCCTCCCGCAGACCACCATGCCAAGTTTACACCGAGAGAGCATGACATTTGTCCGGCGCAGGTTGGTGAGGAAGCCGGGCTTGTCTGTACGCACGACGGAGATGATGATGTAGTCTTCTTCGTTACCTAACAAGACATCTCCCTTCAGTACGTATCTTCAAGGTGTATGTACATTGGACTTGGAGGATAGTCAGGACTGAGGCTCCGCACCCTGAAATGAATCGACATTGTAACACTTGTCTTCCCAAGGAAGATTGGCTATTCCCAGTCCCTTTTCAAGGAGGTTGCGTTGGGCATCATAGGGCGTGATGATACGGTACTTCTTCCCTTCCTTATCGAACTTCTTCGCAACGGCGATGACGATATCGGCTTCTGCGGTGTTCTAAGCGTTGTACATCAGCGCCCTTAGTCTTGCTTCCGCAGGACAACATCGTGCTCACTGTCCAGCTGTTCCCTGACTTTGTCTCCTCCCCACGGCTGACGTCCACGAGAATACATGATCGGCGAGAGGTTACTTTATGCACACTGTTCAGTTGCCCGCCGTAGACGTGCTTCGAGATGAAGGCCCCAATGGGTTTTGGCATGCGATCTAGATGGAAAGAATGCATTTGACAAGTGGACCTTAATGCCGACAATCCCGAGGAAACAACATACACTGAGTATCAAGGAAAACGGCATCCCTGCGCAGGTGCTGCTGCTCGAAAATGCTGGCCAGATTTCCCAGGTCTTCTTGGCCGAACGGAGCAACTGCGCGATCCGCCTAACCTCAGCAAGCGCGCAGACCCAATACTTTGCCTGCACTAGCGACTCGGAAACGGCTCACGTTGCTTGTCATCCCCGATGAATACGAGCTTCTTCATGTCACGTCCGAAGCGCGCGAGCATTGGGAGGTAGCCGCCGAGTTCAATCTGGCTCGCCTCGTCGACGATGACGGTTTCGACGGGGACGAGGCGGGTGAACCCTGCGGTGACTAGGCGCGGGGTCGACAGCATACTGATGGTACAGAGGATGACCTTCGAGTCGAGGAGTAGCCGGTCAGTGCCGGCGGGGTCGTCGGAGAACTCGTCGGAGCAGATGACGTTCTGCTCGATCTTCGTGTACAGGTGTTCGTGCCTATAACTCTGGTTTTAGCTCAATGCCGCAGCGCGAATCACGAGAGAAGCTTGTGGAAGACGCGTACCATTCGAAGTGGAAGTCCTGTGAGACGAGAATCTTGAAGTCAAGGAAGTCGACATCTGCGAGCTTCTCTGCAATATTCTTCACCGCGATGTTGGACTGCGCTACCAGCCAGATCCCGCGGCTTTTCTGGGTGTTCACCAGCTCAATGACGGATGCCGCAATCACTGTTGTTTTTCCCGTGCCCGGAGGTCCATGCACCAGGACCAACTGGTCATTCGGGTCATCGGAAGTGATCCGATATACTGCAGTAGCCTGCGAATTGTTCAGGGTGCGGTCTCCAAGAACCACTGCTCCTAACGGCGTGCTGAGGGTACGCGTCTGGTTGGATGAGGACTCTCTGAGGATTTGCTGGACGAGGGGCAGGCTGAAGAATGGCATGGTCCCCTGCAATATCTCCAGCACGACGTCCTCGCGCTCCTTCTCAGCGGCTGTAGGATCGTCCCGACCCTTTGTCACGATGCCGAGTATTTGTGCCGTCCCCCCGATATACTTGTCAACCGAGATTTCCGCAGACTTGCCGTTCACGCGAGCAGTGCGCCCCATGGAAACTTGCGCTGATTCCTCGTCACGCCCGTACCGCACTTCGAGAGTCTGTGTGTGGCGTGTCAGGAAGCCTTCCATAGCTACAGGATGCGAGTACGATGGAGTACCTGGTTGGGAGATTTACGCAGCCGGGTCTTGAAGCGCGTTTGTTGGATCTGGAGTTTTTCGCTCCCATTCTTCGTGGTGAAGCTGGCGCTGACATCATTTTCGGTCCGCGTCGGCTTCAGCGCGTGAAGACACCATGCTACACGGGTGATCTTTGCCAGCCAAGTCAAATCCTGTGCAGCTATATAAGGCCGCTAGCTGAGCATATCGCGAGGCTCGATGTCGCACCTGTATTGGAATCGCCTCTGTATCGATCAGGGTGACACGCTGCAGCTTCTCGAGTGAGAGCGTTGCTACACGACGCGTGGCCCACGCCCGCAACGCTAAACTCTTGGTAACACTCGATGGATCGCCCTTGAATAACTTGCTCACAGCATCCTTGTCTACATTCATGTCACCGCCAGGAGCGAGACCAGCACAGCTACGGACCGCCGATCTCCGAGCACTGAGGACTGAAGATCCACAGCGCGCTTGATCGTCAGTTTGTGGTCGTGGAACAGTGCGAGGGCGAGCGTATGCATATCGAATGCTAGCTTATGCCGCTCATTGTGAAGGAGCGTCCGTTGCAGCGCTCTGATACCTCGTACGCGCATTTGAGTCGCAATCCCACTCGCCACTGCCACACCACTAGACAGTCGTATGCACAGAACGTCCCGCATGCGTGTCGCAAATGCTATATGAGTTGTAAGTCCGTCCTCGTTTTGAGATGAGGCCAGCCCGATGTAATTGTCAGAGAAGTCAAGAATGTCGTCGAGAGGATTATCGGTAAGATCGGAAAGATCAAGCTCGGTGACTGTGATCGGCAGGTAGCATCCTTGAAGAAGGGATTGTTCGAAGGTCCATGTGAGGCGTACCATGACCACTGTAGTCGTGCTTTAAGTCGGGTGGTTAGAGCTGAGGTGTGGTACGAGATGAGGATGATGGACGTACGCCCATGAGATGCTAAACGCGCTGCGTCGATGCATCAAAGTTAGTCTGACGTGATAAACCTTATTGTCTCGTGTTGGACCCAAGGTCTGCCCGTGACTGAGGGCCGCGACGTCATGTAAGTGAAAATGAGACATACGTGTAGTTCAACATGAAATATGGTACGTACCTGTTCGCAAATGCCAGCGGTACCCCCATGTCACTACATCATGCTCGACCTGAGACTAGCAGTGACCGGGGGAAACACACGCAGGTCGGCCTCTGAAAAGGGCCGCTGCCTGACAATACCTTTATTACATGCGCGAAACTTGAACATTCCATGTGCACGATACAAACGTGATGATGGCTTTTGCCCATGAAAGGGAAGTGTTGTCAGAAAAGCCTACGAACATACTGAGTTCAAAGGACCAATACATACATTGAAGAGACTGTCAGATAACACGGCTTCATTGAATATTTCGGAGACCAAGATGCGTGTGCTGCCCCCGCCGGGTTGCAATTGAGTTCAGAGGTGCCAGTCTCTCAGCCAACCTCTCGACTCATTTATAGGTCCAAAGAGTGTTTGAATAGCACATATCGTGCGTGCAAGCTATGTTCTCAGTGAGGCTGGGGGATGTGTCTGTCAACTATCGAGCTAGTAGAGGGAAAAGGGGAAGTGTGAGTGAAGCTTAACCCACGAGTGTCACGGTAACATATCACGCTGACGTGACGCGACGCGACTAGGTTCTCGTTCTTTGCTCCGACTCCGAGTCCGAGTCCCTCGTCAGATTGGCATCCTCAGGTGAGTCGTCGGTACATGGACCTGGGCTCACCTCGCACTGACAATGCCTATTGCGTGGGACCATGTCAAACACGTCGTGGCTCGCCGTATAGTACCGGCGTAGCGAACTGAGTCACTCCAGTCCCTCATAGAGTCTTGCAAGTCTACGTTTTTGTTAGTATCCGTGTCATCGCTCACTGGCATCCGGTCCGTGTCACAACTGGTGCGTTCCGAATGGGTGGTTCGTGGTCGGGCACCCGCTCCTCCTGGAACATCGGGACGCGAAGTCCTCCGCGCACTGGCACAGTATTGTCCACGTAAACCACCAGTGGGTGGTTCTCCCGCCGATGCACTGAAACACTCCCAAGATCCATCCACTGCGTCTCGGCTGCAGAGTAGAGTAGGCCGAGGATGCCCCAGGGGCTTATATTGCGCTCGGTCGATCCATCGCGTACGTACATAACACACGTCACCGCCGTGTCCTTAGCTCCCAGAGTATTAAACACCCCTCAACGAGTCTCGCAAGATGACCCTCGAGTAGATGGGAACTCAGATCAAACAGCTTGGCAACAATATTCACTGCCTACAACAAACTGCAGAGCAGCATCGCGTGCTGCGTGACCAAGCGTAGGACCGCGCGAACGTGTTGCAGAACTGGTTACTAAACCAAGCCGCGGATCAGCCTGGTACGTTCCCCGCGGTCCCCACCACCAGCTCGATGTTGACTCTGCTCGTGGACTTGGAGAACATGTAGAAGCCGCAGCGACGCGGATCAAGGTCATCAGGGCGCAGAACATCGTCCGCGAGCAGCATGATTACATGCAGAACTATCAGTATCAGTTTCCACTTCTCGAGCGGCAGCGATACCAACTCCAGGTGAGTCTGCGGCGCTTGCGGGGTAGAGCCTGAGTGCATCAGCAGAGACAAACGGAAGTGCGTCGCTGAAGGAGAGGCAGGGTCAAGCGAATTATGGACTTTCACCATCTTGTTTCATGCTTGTAGAGAATCCTTACTATATTTCTCTTCTATCATATGCCTACGATGGCTTATGGCCTGAGTTCACATTCGGTGCTAGAATGGGTATCCAGCCCGTGGATGATTGTCAGAGTGAATACCAGAAATGTGTTTGTGACACCATGACACTGGGAATCACTGCTCATAGCTTGTACCTTGCGAATAATGATGACTGTACTTGAGAACAAATCTATTGCTGACAGTTTAGGTATTGTACTACATTGAGAATTGCATATCAGACAAGGGGCTATGATCGACCTACGTACAGAAAGTTGCGACGTGAAGATATCGTAGTCAGACAGTGAAAATACGACGGAGAGCACTGGTCAAAGTATCCAACAACGAGGTGCATATAACAACAGAGCAACGAGAGCAAGTGAGAACAACATATGAGTAAGCTACCGGGCTGTAACAGAGAGACAGAACAAGCAACACAAGTGCAAGCAATAGGCAAACCTTGACCAGTGTCAGTGTTGTCTTAAACACGCGCACTGCTCATGTTCCTCAAATACATGTCAAACACGTGAGGATATAACGGAGCGAGAACTCACCCAGCAGCATTCCGTTCATGCCTGTCTTTGGCGTCTCTGGAGGCAAATGGTCTTCCATGGCACTCGCACCAAGTCACCCACAATCCGAAGTGGGTGATCGCCTTCCCGACGTGTTGCGCCAGGGAATAACACGGCCTCGATTCCTGCATCTGGGGGCATTGGATGTCCTTCCCACAGATCTTGCCGTTTTCCATCAGCCACGTACACTTGCAGACACACTTTCCATCGACTCGTCGGAAGTTCGGGGGATGACAGCGGGACAAATGGTCTTCAAAGTTACGCGCGAGATCGTTGGCGTCGTGTCCTCGGATTTTCACGCCGCATATCTCGGGGAAGATAACAGATGTACCATCAGGCAGAGTACGCTGTACCGCCAGGCCGCACTTGCGATCGAGGCGGAAGGAGGACTCGTACCATTGTGACGCGCTTCGCTCGCTGGAGGAACATCGAGCAGTAAGTAGCTAGTGCACATATAATGTTAGGCGGGATGATTATACTCACCCATCGGCTCCGAGCGCGTCGCTTAAGCTGTTGTGAGTAGAGTGTCGTGCCATGATCCAACTTGTTCGGAGACTTTGACTGGGGAAGTCACTCACCGCGAGCAAAAGGTTTTTTAAAGAAAAAGTAGTAACACCAGAGCAGAAAAATACGTCACCATGTCCGTATCATGAACGGATACATTGTGGTGGCAACCAATCTGTCGCAAGGCAGAAACGTTCTGTTAGGTTGGTGAACATCGTCTACTCCACTGATACACCTGAATTGACTCACAGCAGTGGGTGAGTTCTGTATATTTCTGCTTGAGTGGCTTCCATATCTTCAAGGGCCCGCCAGTGAGGGAAAGAGGACATCCGAACATGCTGGCAGTGGAGGCACCCTAGTCACGATGGGAGCAGAACAGACACCTCGGGCGGAGAACAGACTGGCGTCGGGAAGACATTTGCGAGCCTCTGCGCAGAACCCTGGTGGTGTGCTTTGAATATGGAATATGTCCCAGCTCGAGGAAGAGGTGTGTTGCGCGAATCGCAGCGCGATCATCGATGCATGTCATTGTACGTGTCCGAGACTCACCCCTTCGACGCGGTCACGTGGACTCTCTCAGCTGAGCTTCGAAATGGAACACTGATATCTATCAGCATACAGTAAGTAGGCCGAAGTACAAGCGTGGCTACGTGTTAGCATTTGACGATGAACATCTTTTCATAGCGAGATGATACAGCGAATGCAGTATATACTAGTGACGACGAGGAGAGCTAGCGTGGTTGAGATGCAGGCACGAAAAGCGTGACGAGAGCGAAGGAAACATGATATGGAGGGGGCATCCGACCGAAGGCTCAACTGAGCGATTGGTCCGGCCATGGTACTGGAGATTAGTAGTAGTACTTTGGGGCGTTACTGGCCTTGTGGATAACCGACTTTCCGGTAATGTCTCCGTAGCGCATCAAGAGACGCGAAGCTTCCCCGGCAAGTGCACAGGATACGCTTGCAATCATGGACGTGCAGCGCGAAATGATTTTTGACTTTTGCAACGTGCTGGGCCAGCCAGTAGTATGGCTTCGAAGACGAGTAGACTCGAATCGACTTTCCGCAAACATGGCCGTTCTCGTGGAGCCATTCGCACGGCGTAAACGCGTCCTTGCCCTCGCCCAAAAACTGAGGAGGGTGACAATGTTCAAGGTGCACTTCAAAGTTTCTTGTCAGGTTGTTTCGGTCGACCCCGTATATCAGAGCCCAGCATCGTTCGGGCTTAGCCCCAGGAACGTAATGTGCTCGGCTACACATCCCACACGTCCGGACGAAGCCTTCTTGCTGCTGGCTATTCGCGTACTCCAGTATGACTGGATATTCTTCAACAATAAATGTATGGTTTTGTAGGACCCTACACCATTGAAATGTCACTCAACCCACAGGCGAGAAGTGTACTATGGCCGGACTCACGTCGATGGAGCAGCGTGTAGTCCACTCATAAGAAGCGCTGGGTCTTCACTCGTATACCAGGAATTCGTAAGAGGCCCCGCAGATACTCTAGATCATGCAGAGTGAAGTGAGGACCTAGAGTAGTGCACAAGAATACTGCTACATACGTCGCCGTGACCCAGTCAATGTTGTATCCCATACGGGAGGGGAGTCGTGACATGGCGACAGGAGAAGTTGTAGCCTTGGATCAAAATCATTGACAAAAATCTTCCTGGTTCAAGCTTATTATATCTATTCGCTTGTGCGACTCGGAGCGAACGCTCGCATGTCCACCAGCATGAGTAATCTATTCATGTTTCCCACATCAGAGCGAGATATTTTAACGAATCAGTATAAATGTACTCAGCTGGGTGTTCTCTAGCCCCACCAGTCCAATTCAGAGTTTCCACTTATGCATGTGGTGGACTTGTATCACCAATGAACGGTGTATGTTGCCCATGCCAGTGATGACCGCTGCCGAGGTTCAGTACATCAATCCTCCGCTAGTTAGACAGGTGGGCATGGGACTCCCGAGAAGTCAGGCTGTATGTGTCGCTCCACAAACCCGCCTTGAGTAAGACAGGCAGAAGAACGACGGTGCAGTAATTGAACCTAAGCTCGAGCGCGAAGTTCGCGATGTCAAGCGAGGGAGGCCCAGGGGCGCCTATGACCGCATCGACGGTCATGTGCAAGCATCCTAGAGTTGGCGGTGGCGAGAGTTGTAACTTCCGCAGCGGAAGAGGGCTCCATTCCGGGTCAAGTTCTGTACAGTCGAGCTCAGTTTGCTCAGGCCCAGTAAGGCCTGAGGTCTGTTGGCACACTTCTCAGTCCATAGCAACTCTCACATTATATAGTACTCATACCCGGTTGGTAGCACAGCTCACCGACACTGCCTTGGATGGCGGCCAGAGCCGCCAGTTGAATTCACCCCACCGAGATGACTGCTGCAGTTGGGTGTAGCTATGCAGAGAATAGGATGTAGTATCTCGATGGCCATCCATGTATCTCGCGAACTCAGAAGGGCGCTGTTCCGTGCCTTTACTGGTCCTGACTCGGCGGGAGTCTGGTTGTTCTCTAGCCTGGGCATAACACATGGCCACCTCAGGAAGCACTATTACATGGCCTAAAAGGAAGCGGAGTTAATGATTCCAGTCCGGCTCTGCACCCTTACAGCCCACCGCCGTCAACCATGGCGGTACTTGGAGTCTGTGGCTCTCCACTCAGCAGTACTACGTTGCCACCCGAATCCCACCTGGACATAGCCTGAGAGGTGGAGGACACAGTGCATACCCGGAGAAATGTCCCCTTTTGGCGGCAGAGAGAGAGTGCATATGTTCGGGTTGGAATTGGTGTTCCTGCAGGCACGGTAGCATGGCCACCTGCGATGGCGGACTAGGCCACCTTTCCACAACATTGTCTTCCCACTGAGAAGTTAGACTAGAGTCGGTCGCCTTGACCGGATCAGACGTTCCGCGTTCGGATAATAACGTGTTGCTAAATGATACAGCGCGCGTCTACAGATGCGAATAGACGATAGATATTTCCCGAGACGAACCACAAGCACAATATCTAGTGCGTGTCCATAGTCAGAACTGTCGCCGATATGCCATCTGCAAGCTGTGAATGCTGCGGAAGGTCGCACGCACCTCATCGTATATAAAAGCGGTCCAAAGCTCGAGACTGAAGCAGCGAAGGTTACTTGCGCAACCGTGTCAACTCCTTCTTCGCCTTTTGGAGGCGGTCGCGCTTGTTCCGGAGATCGGCCCTCTGCGTAGTCACCCTGCCGTCCTCGCGCAATATGTCAGCGCATGACTGGTAGCCGTCCGGTCCACTTATCCCCAGCTGCTCGCGCAGAACTTTGTCCAAAGAGTGGTCGCGATTGAGCCCCAATACAAGCTCATGATCGATGGCATTCGAGACATTGTCTGCGAAGCGTTTGCAGGCCACTACCGGTGCGAATGACCAATAAGAGACTGTACATTGATGCTTCACGACGAACCTACCTTGGAAGTACGCACGAGTGCCTGCCATTATTGCAATGGCTGACTCGTAAGGGTCCGGCGGGAGCACCTTGGCGAGATCAACCGGCTGAGGATTGACGCCTAGGGCATTATACGAAGATAGAATGCTCCTAACGTGACAATCGAAGGTAGAGCTGCTCGAGTCGTGGGTGTTCTTCAGCTTCTGAAGAAAAGGGACGTCGTTGTATTCGGTGCGATCACCGCGGTACCATGCTAGAAACTTGGCAAAGTAATCGCGGAAGCACTGGTCGTTGACGGTGCGAGGGCGCTCTTCGAGAGCAAGGAGCCATTTGATGCGCTCCCGTGTCGCCTGAGCGCGTTCGGCGATGTAGTCGAGCACCACAACTCTGCACGTTATGCGATTTAGCGAGTGAGCATAGAGGCGTAGCTTGTAGCAACGTACGATATTTGGGCTTCCAGCTGAGGATACTGTTTGCACTCGGCGTGCACGAAATCCGTTATCTTGCTCCTAAGAACTTCCTCCACACCCTCGAAGAGGTCTATGGCAGGAGCCTCCCAGCGCGCGGTCAGAGAGCGGATGTAGTTCTCAGTAACTGTGAAAGGGATGTTATCCGGGAGTTCACGGGTGACCGCCCTGGAATGACAGCTCAGTGAAATACCTCGAGGAGGATAGTGCATGAATGCATACTGCTCTGCGCTAGCCATGACTTCATTGATGTATATGGCTTCATCATCGTCCGCGGGCATGTCCACTTCCTGCTCGTTTGACAGGAATTCGGGTTTAGTGAGGCCATTCCTTCTCTGAATGATGTCAGCGGTGTCTGGTTTGTTGTACGGCCTGAAGTCGGGTGCCGTTTTGCGTAGCTCGCGCCAGAACATCTTCTGTTCGGGCCGGATGGACTGCAGCAGGCCATCCTTCCCGGGAGTTCCTTCAACATATCCAGCCAGAGCGCTAGAGAATCTGCTGATCACGTTGAATACTTCTCCTATGGGATCCTTCGATGGCTCATTCGGCAGCTCGTGGAGCTCGCCCTCTGTGGCTCTCAGCAATTCCTGAACCTTCCTCTGGATCGCAGGAAGTCTTACCCCCCTCAGCCGGCCTTACTACTAGCCGATAAAACTGTATCACGTACTGTTTGATCACTAGAGCAGACAGCAATTCGCTGCAGCGCTCTGCCAGATTGTCCGTTCCGAGACGTTGTCGGAACTTGAGGGGTAGCGATGCCCAATGACTCGTAGACTCGAAATATTTCTCTTCTGCCTGCCTGGCTTCGGCGCGTGTGATGCCTTCTTCCAACTGGACGGTATCGGGTTGCTTGACGCTGAACCAGCCATTGTCTAGTTCGAGTCCCTTGTGTTCGTTCTTCAAGACCGTGATCCACTTCTGTTCATCACCCCTGCCAACGCGGTCAGGTTTCGTGAGGACACCTAGGCAAAAGATCAGATAATGCTCTGGTAGCAAACAATACAAGGTGGACGAACCGATTGTGCGTTTCCCATCCGGGTCGAAGGTGTGCGCTAGCTGATAGGCACCCTGATTCTCAAACTCAGCTGCAGCGGCCAACGATGTCACGATAAATCCACTGCCTCAATATGGAGGATCACGTACTTTCGCAGGAAACAGTGAGGAGAATGATGCAATTTTCATTGCGAGCGTATTCCTCGGCAAGGGTTCTGATCATTTCAATAGGTGTGTTGTCGCCATCGACTGTGCTTGATATGAGGCCTGTTGATTGTAACGTCAGATTCCTTGGACCAACGGCGCGAGATAATGCAGGGCTTATACCCGGGAGGTCCACGAGGGAAAGGTCAATCACGTCGGGGCCGCTGATCTCCAAGGATACACAGTTCTTGGAGAAAAGAAGCTCTGGCGTTATTAGCTCCCCGCGCAGGAACGTCTTTGAGTCGCTATCCGGACTGAGGATAGCGCACTGAGCACGCTTGACCCGCTCTGCGACGTCCGCTGGATCATGTATCGGTTCTCCAAACGGCTCCTCGCGGACCGGAACACTCTGGCCGCGCTTGTCTGTCAACCATCGGAGTTTCACGATACACTTCCAAGGTGAGGTCTTGTCGCACAAGAGACGACACTCCGTGGGGCATCTGTACGGTTCGTCATGCATGCCTAGCGGTCAGATACTCTATATAGGAAATTGAGAGAACGGACAGACCGAGTACATGTCCCACCCGACCTGGGCAAGGTGATTCCGCACACGCTCTCCAGAAGTGAGGACTTCCCCGTACTCTGCACACCGAGAGCGATTATCATCGGGATATCGATATCTGTTGTGACGCTGCACGGTTTCTCGTCAGCAAGGACTCTTACGAAGATTGTGCTTTAGAATCACCACTCACCCGGTGCCATACAAACTGTTGAGAAGATCAAAGACACTACGCCGAGTATATGTATAGCTCCCCGCTGATACGACATCGACCACGGCGACGTCGTTGGTGCTCTGATCGCTGGTATCGAGCATTGTCACTGTCAGTTGCTCAGGTCTTTGAGGAAAGGCACCGAATGTCCCAGGTACCGCTTGGAGATGCGCCGCGATACGAAGTACTTATACTCTGGGATACACCGTGAAAAAGGCAGCACACGGAAGCCTCGTGCACCTCATTCACTAAGGTTAGCTCCTTGTTCCCGTGTCGAACCGCGGAAGGCATCCACACAAGAAGCGCGGAACAAGGGCAAGGTCTCGCCATCGGTGATGGCGACCTGAGTCCTTGTCAAGACCTGGCCGACGCCACAGCCTTTCACGTAGTTGCTACTGCAAAGGCGCAATGGCGGTACTTGCATATCTATGAGAAACTTGCGTCACGTCGTTCGGCGCGACAACAGGCAAGTACCAAGTCAGGGTGCGAGACATGGACCCTGAGAGGTATGTCAGCTATCTAGAGGTAAGTTAGATTAGAACAAGCAGTGACAGTCTTCATGCCGTGACCGTAACGTAAAGACTGTACCGGAAGGTCTATCAGCCATAAAGGATTATTAGAAATGGGATGAAACATACCTGTAAGTATCGCGAAGGTGAGCGGACCTTGACGGTGTGCACCGTACGGCACGCGTCTCGGAAATGCTCCTTGTGCGCGAGATTGCGGCGGAGTGGTGTGATTGTCGCGTTGCGGCTCCGAGACAAGAGCGTGAAGGTCCGTCGGTCGTTGTGTAGCTGGTGGTCTGAGACGCCATCTCTTCTCCTATTATAAGCCACGATGGGTACAGCGCGAGAGCCTAAAGAGAAGGCTACTCTGCGTAAAGTAATCCCCTTGTTCGAGAAGGTCGGAATTGGTATTAGGCAAGCCAAAATGATATACAATGATGTACAAAAATATCTGAGCGCAGCCTTACCACCCTTGTCAGTCTGCGTCCTGTGGTCTGACTGTTGGATCTGTGAAGCTATGGTTGCATTTGGTGCACACGAAAAACAGGATCATGCGTGTCTCCTTTCGCTTCGACTGATCCTGGAAGTATACAGCGCTGAGGTTGGAGGTGATTGAGCGGTGAAGCAGGGGATAGAGCAGGAGAAGGTCACATACTCATCGTGGCCACACTGCGGACATGTCATGTCGCCATGCGCCTGTCAAGTTGTGAGACGAAGCCAGAGGGAAAACCTCAGCGAACGTACGAGGGTGGTATCGTTCATGAGGTCGGTCGTCACGCCAACTTGTTCTCTGTTTGGAATTCGTCAGCACGTCCATGTACGACAGAAGTGGCCGCGGCCTCCTGTCGCGTCTACCAAGCGGGGCACGTACTTTGTGACCGTCAACAAATCGTTCCTATACACGCACTTGTTCTCTCCAACCTCGTCATAGTTGCATATCCGGCACGCGTAGACCATGATTCTCCGTTGGGGGTCTGCCTTGGGATAGAGCAGGTTATTGCATTCCGAGCAAAAGTGTAGGGAAGCCTGAGCCACACAGACAATTTTCTGTGGTCACCGTGTGAGCACAAAGTGTAAAATCAGAGCGTACCATGCCAATGGATAGAAACGCAGGATAAAGTGTAACTGGAGACTGGAGCGGTGGTACCGGTGAGGGTGCGAGCGGAAGAATACGCGGTTGGACGAGGCGCCGGCGGGCAGCAGCGCTTAGCCCATACTTGTGTAAATTCTCTCCCGTTTATTTACTGACTTCAGCCACACAAGCTCAGCCCTCTGCTCACTTTGACTCTCGCTGGGCCGAATTCTAACATATTGGCCGTTTCCTCGCACTGAAGACACCGGTCAATATGCTCTTGGAGGACTCCGACAACGAGGACATCCACCAATTTACCATCAACGAGCACTTCGCGAAAGCATATGAGTACCGCAAAGAGCGCGAGGAGCTCGCAAAGCGTACGCCCGATCGCCTTCCTCCATCCTCCTTCTAACTTAGCGCCAGTGCAGTAAAGGAGAAGTACGGTTCCGACATTGATGAAGGCGGGGTGGACGAGGACTCAGAGGAGGCAGAGAGTGAAGACGAGGACGGGGAGGAGCTTACCCCTGCCGTGGATGCGGCCATCTTACGAACGTTGGCGAGGATCCGGAGAAAAGACCCCTCAATCTACGAGAGCGGGAAAGATGTCTTCGAAGGTATGTCTAGCATATGCATGCTCGTGGACGTGTCTTATAGCTAGGCTTTAGAGGAAAAGCAGAAAACGCGCGAAGCAGCTCCAAAAACGCGCACAAAGACAGAAAAGGTATGCACTGCTCTCCATTCATGCGTATCCTCCTCTTACACTCCGGCTGGTAGTCAAAACCACTGACAATGCGACAACATGCTCTCGCGTCTGTGCTCAACCCTTCCTCCCGCTCTCCCTCCCCGGAACCGCTCACGCACGTCGCTGAGCAAGCTGCGCTTCGAAAGGAAACGATATCTGCGTTCCACGATGCTGTAACTGAACCCAAACACAGCGACGCTGAAGATGATGACGATTTCCTTGTACCTCGTGAGAAGACGAAAGATGAGATCGAGAGGGAGGAAGAGGAGTACCGCCAGTTTCTAGAGCGGGAGGTTGGCGAAGATCTCAAGGAGATTGTGACGCTCGAAACAGGCGCGCTTGGAGGTGATGCGACCGGCGACGACGAGGTCAAGGAGGAAGGCCAGGAGAAGAAGAAAAAGAAGAAAAAGAAAAAAGAGGCGAAGGAGAAGAAGAGCAAGGAGGAGGAGGACCAGGAGTTTCTTCTCAAGTGCGTGAGCATATATCTCTGTGTCTCCACGGGTTTCTGACACGGCGACACTACTAGCTATATCCTGAACCGGGGATGGATCGACCGCTCCGCTCACCGGCTTCCGACCTACACAGAGATCGTCGGCTCCACATCCAAGAAGGGGAAAGATAGGGCAAAGTCTGAAGACGACGGCTCGTTGAATTTGTCTCCCGAGGCCTCAGTGAAATCCGAGCCCGAGTCCGACGCTGAGGGCGTAGGCGAGCTCGATGAAGATGATTTCGAAGAAGTCGCCGACCGCTTTGAGAGCTCGTACAACTTCCGCTTCGAAGAGCCGTACGTTCTCCTCACCTCAACCCTCCCTAATGCGCATATAGTCACCTTCGTTCGTCCCATGCAGAGGTGCGGCCGAGATTGCTCGGTACCCCCGTAACATCGACTCGCTCGTGCGACGGCCGGACACAGTGCGGAAGGAGGCGCGTGAGAAGCGGAAGGCTCGCAAGGAGGAAGAGCTCTTGAAGAAGCGCGAGGAAGTCAAGCGGCTGAAGGCACTGAAGATGAAAGATCTTCAGTCACGCCTCGAGAAGATCGGGAAGGAGGGTGGGAAGAGCATTGCGAGTAGAGGTACGTTCATCGACTTTGCATGATCTGTCTGTGTGCGCTAACGGTCGCACAGCGCTGCTGGAGTTGGACCTGGACGGGGATTGGGACCCAGACGCGCACGATCGCCAGATGAGAGAGTTGTACGAGCGCGAGGCGGATGCAGGGACGGTCGCCGACGATGCCAAGCCTACATGGGACGATGATATTGACATTGCGGACATTGTCCCGCCCTCCGAGAATGAAGACGACGACCCCACGGAAGCTAGCTCGAGCAAGAAGAAGAAAAAGAAAAAGAAGAAAGGAGGAGAGAACGATGCGGACACCGCCGGCGTCGATATCGACGATATGGATGCGGAGATTGAACGCCCGCCGGCGGAGGATGGCGAGTGGGATGGCTCAGAGGAAATGCGCAAGCGTGCGCTGGAGAAGTACATGGACGAGCTATACGAGCTCGAGTTCAACGACATGGTGGGTCTTACTCAGGACGACCTTTGTTATTCCTGCTCATGGTCTGATATAGGTTGGCGACCTTCCTACACGATTCAAATACGCACGCGTCGATCCTCAGAGCTTCGGGCTTTCTCCTTCCGAGATCCTCATGGCGACGGATGCAGAGCTGAACCAGTTCATGGGCATCAAGAAGTACGCGCCCTATCGGAAGGAGGGCAAGGGTAAAAACTGGGACCAGCAGCGCACAGCCAGGTTAGGAGATTTGAAGGAGAAACTCAGAGATCGCGGTGTGGATGCTAGGGAGGACGCTGCGACTAGGCAGGAGAAGCCCAAGAAGCGGAAGGGGAAGAAGGAGCGAATGCGCGAGAAGGCAGCGAAGACGGCAATGAGTGACGACGACGACGGAGATGTATATGACGACGGGGAAGTGGATGAGGAGTCGGGTCGAAAAGCGAAGCGGATAAAGATTGACAATGGGGAGGAGGCGGTGGAGAATGGCGACGGGCAAGACGCGTCGACCAAGAAGAAACGGAGACGACACAAAAAGTCGCATCATGCAACATCAGTTGACGGGGATCCCTGAATAACGCTGCTTTCATATATCTGGCAATGTATACACATCGTTACCATTGATTCGTCTCGGACTAGCATCTCTCGAACCACTGTCTCTAAGGAAGCTGAAGCCAGAGCTCCACCAGTTTGCTGAAGTCGGGGGTACCGACTCCTGTGACGGGGTCCCAACCCGGCTCTGCGTAGAATCCCTCCGTGTTGCATCCAGGGTTAGATCCTGTGGTGATGTCGTTGAATGCCGCCATGAAGGAAGAGGTGTATATCTGAGGGATGACCAGTGAGTGTTCGAACTTCTCAGAGTGCGGATCAGCACATACGGTAGGATTGATGAATCCAATGGTACCCTTGCCGGCCGCAAGACGAGCATCGTTGATTGCAGAGAAAATGGTCGCGGAGACGGGCGAAGAGCACGAGGTCCCGTAGACGAGGTAGAATTCGCCGTTGATGGCGACCACATAGTTCGCACTACATGTGCAAGGGTCAGTGTTTCATATGTGACAAATTGTCAGGACAGCTCCTCACCCGTTGGCAGAGATATCCGGGTAAGCGCGGGACGTTCCAGAACTGTTATACAGGTACGGCGGGTACGGAGGCGGGTAGTTTTTCAGGTAGGATTCCACGGCGGTCTTCTGGTACGACGGCATCGCAAAGACATTTGAGAAGCCACCTCCGGAATAGATAACCTGCTCGCACGCGCTCTCCGGGTCGTATACCTGGCAGTGCGTGGCAGACCATTAAGAGGCTTGTACTGACGCGGATAGCATGGCACGCTCACCGTCGAGTTGGGATTCACTTGCGTCGCACCGACACTGGTGATGTACGGACACGTTCCCGGGAACGACGGGTTGAAGTCTGAAGCATTGACTGATTGTGTCCCATTCGCGTACAAGCATAGGCCACCGTTCCCCGCGACACCGTAATCGCCGGAGGAATAGAGGATGGTCATACCCAACAAACCAAGCTACAGGGCTTGCGGTGAGCTGCGCAACACTGCCGGGGGACGCTGCGCCGAGCTTACCTTTGCGTACTCTGCGCATTGTCTCTCCTCGTACGCGGGAGTCAAATCGGCTTCGTTATATGAGTACGAGGTCGACATGACGGAGGCTGGCTTCACAGTTCCACAGGCCTCGGGACCTGGAAGTGATTCTCGCTCGATGATGGCTAAATACTATGACAGATCATCGACGTACCTTCATATCCGCCGTATGGATCAGGGTAGATCGCGTCGTACTCGGGATTGTCACCGCCATCGTAGTAGCAATAGGACGCATCGAGGGCATCAAGAAGGTTCCCAAACGATGCACCTGCATGATGTACAGTTGATACTTGTCCTGAGTGAGTAACGATATGCGTACCTTCAACATCGTCTCCTGCCTGATACAGCTGGACAGGCTGCGTGCGACCCACGAGCGTCATGGAATACTGCAGGTCGAGATTTGATTCGCCGTTGTAATCAAATCCTGTCTGGTTGGTCTGTACAAAACCTGCCATCGTCTTCTCAATCGATTGACTGAGCATCTACTTGGAGGTACGTACCACCGTCAATGCTATTCAGCACTGGTCTCTCTCCAATTTGAGTAGGCGAGAAGTTGGCAAAGAACATGTCCAGATCCGTCGCGACGTAGGCCTGCGGGGTGTATTCGACTTCGGGCAGATTAGACTCTCGCAGCATATACTATGGTAGTGATCATACCGATAGCGATTGAGTTGCGTTCCGGCGCGACAGGCGTGTAGTTGAAGCTATAAAGCACACGCAGACAGTCCGGAACGATCTGCTCGTTGCAGTATGCGAGATCAGAGGTCGATGGGGCCTACCGAAATCAATACTTCAGTCCTTCGTTCCCCATGACTGAACGGCACGCGCGCACCTGGGTCGTCCCCGAGGTTTTCGGGAAGGAGACACCAAAGCCAGGCTGGCCTACGGCATGGGCGTTGACGCTCTCGCTGGAAGGCGCATCGCGCTTCTCAAGCTGAACGGGCTTGCTCTTCGGCTTGACGTCAAAATGCAGCGTTGGCGTCACGATCTCGACGTGCTTCGCGACCTCCTCCGGAAGGTGATACTTTTCATGGCATGCGACATGCGTGCGCGCTGTGTCGTCTTCGAACTGATAGATGTGGTACTCCGTCTCGAGCAGGCGCTCCGCCTCCTCAACAGAGATCTCGGCCTGTAACCACCCTCCACCAACGCTGAGGCGCACGCGCTCAGACTCGAGGCCGCCGACGTCTACAAGCCATGAGCGGACTGTGTCAACGGACTCGGTAGTGGGGCGAAATGTCTCCGCAATGCGGCCGGGAGTCCAATGTTTTCCGTAGTTGGGCGATGACGGGTGCGAGACGTCGAGGAGGTACGCTTCGATGTTGTCCAGGT
The DNA here is from genome assembly GCA_001931775.1 of Fomitopsis pinicola. NCBI lineage: Eukaryota > Fungi > Basidiomycota > Agaricomycetes > Polyporales > Fomitopsidaceae > Fomitopsis > Fomitopsis pinicola. The sequence goes on along the minus strand of MPVS01000138.1, from coordinate 38,394 downwards.
TGGGTTGAGCAAGGCCGATGCGCAGAGGAAGAATCAGATCAGGCTCTGCGCGGCGGACAGCGTTCCATCCACGGGGAACGTGGCTGCGCGATTCGTGCACAACACTATGCGAGTAGCCAGATGGAACACCAGACACAGTGAAGAGAAGAGCCGAGAGCGCGAGCCAAACGGCCAGTCGAGCGGTGGGCGCCATCCTGAGCGGGGCTGGGGCACCGGGTCGATAGCTTGGGTACGAAGAAGCGGAGAGTTTGCCTTAAGAGCGTCTGGTATATCAACGTCTTCTTGCGCAAAAGATGACCTATCCTGAGCTCTGATGCTTGGCCTGTGAACATCCGAGGTTCGCCATACGACTGTGGGATCCGCGAAGTGAGGCCTTCTACTGATCCACCCACCGTGAACAAAGTCGTTGTAAACATATTCGCTCAGAGCGTCGGCTACTGCCTGCTCGTGGCAAACGCTATCTTCGTTGTAGGGCTACACTGTCTAGAACACAAAAAAGAGAAAAGCGGTTAGGTTCTGACACCCACCGCAGAATATCACTCACCAAGAGACCACCTAACACGAAATAGGTCGTACTCACAGACTAAGACGGTGAGAATATATTGTGACATTTATAGCACATTCTCCTCGGGTGCACTCAGGTGAATGTCGTTACTGACAGTACCCAGAGGCACACGACCGGGAAGCGGCAGTGCTATGATTGTTATCAACATGTTCGTATTGTTGACCACGGCCCCTTGACTCGGACGGGTCGGATTCGATCCGGTCGGCCGAGACGATGGGGCCAGTCTTAAGGAGTTGGGTAGATTTTGCCCTGTAAGGGGCCTTGATTCTCGGTAGTATGGCGTTGGTATGGCGTGTGTGCGTAGAAGGCTGTGGCTGAATGTAAAGCTTCTGCACTAGCAATGAGGCTTGAGACGATCACTAGTAGAATGTGGCATCAGTGGAGACGTGAGCGCGTGAGTGACGCCGTGAGCCTTTCGCTGTACGAGGAGGTGCTGGAGAGTGGGTAATGTAGAACGACAGACGGTAACTAGTCTTTTTGGGCGCCCGCTAGAGCCTGTTTAGCTCAGTGGTAGAGCGCGCCACTCGTAAACAACTGTCCCATGTGAGGGAGAATGATTACGTAATCGCTATGGTGAGGCCGCCTGTTCGATCCAGGCAATAGGCAACTTTTTGTATCATTTAGTGTCTGCAACTATGAGAAAGATACGACAGGAATGGACGAAAGAGGCGGACACCTGTCGGCGACAAGGTGAAGATGTGGTCGTCGAAGGAAGAAGAGTGCCCGTCTTGAAAGCGCCTGTGAGCAGACAAACTTTGCTTCGCTCAGGCGGACGCTGCCGCGAGCATGAGCACTGACTAGTCATCATCCTCCAGAGGCACTCAGCATAACGCTCATAGCAAGTAAACATCATGCCATTAACGCGATCAGCTGTGCTCCGCAACTGCCTCCAGGTCACTGCCACCGTAACCTGATAGAGCGCTGCAGCGATCTCATGTCTGCTCTAGTGGCGAAAACTGGCAGTACGTGATACAGTACAGTCGTGTCGGCTGGTACCAGTATGGCAGGCTCATGGTGTCAAGGCTTCCTGCGATCCAAAGGGCGGCTCGGGCAATGCTATGAGCAACAGAGGGCGAGCTTCACATCCGGAGTTGAGCGAACTTACTCAAGGGATATGCAGCGAGGACGGACAGAGTTGTAAGGGGTATGTATCGGATCTTGGGACTGTACAGCTTCACAAAGTTTGGCGCATGGTAAAGGTGTAAAATAGGCATAGCAGGCGATACAGAAGTCCTTGAGATGAGGTGAACACGATTTCGTGGCCGCATCGGACAATTGCGAGGATCGGCAAGAGCGTGCCGACGCATCAGGACGCGACGAATGCAAGGGGCCCGGGTCAACCGAAGAACACTATGTAAGAAACAAGGTGAGGGATGTGGCCATGCGAATATGCGAGACTAGGGCAGGAGGGAGAGAAACTGCCATGGAGAGTGTTCACAATATCGGAAGACGCGACCGTAAAGAGTCATGAGCCTGAGGAGTATCGATATCGATATAGTAGCGAAACCATTCTCAAGAGTGCGTTGCGGTGGCCTTTTATATGTCGGCAGGTCGTCGTGTTCGCGCGCAAGCAAGCTGACCGCCAGCAAGCCAAGACAGACAGCTGAGGTCCTGGGGAGAGAACCGGTGAGGCAAGTGAAAGGAACCAAATACAGATCAGGAAGGCATACATACTTACTGGCAGCGGCTTGAAGCGCTGCAATTCGAGCGGCATAGGTCATCGGGCCGAGATTCACAGTAGAGGCAGCGCAGCTCGTTGGCGGATGCGGGGCACGGGACAGTTCTGCTAGTGCTGTAAAAAGCAATGGTAATGAATAGGAACAGCGCATGTGCAATTACTGGAGGATTACAAGCAGGAGGGTAGCCATGAGAACAATGGCCGCATCGCGAAACGGAGGCTTCAGCAATGAAACAATACGAGAGAGGGGCACCGCAGATCGTGCACCTGTGAGACGTCCTCATACCTCAAGTCGTCCGAGACAAGATGCGAGTCTGGTCAAGGGAGCAGATCTAGAAGCGTCAACGGCACCGAGGGGGATGCGTCGGTAGTAGACACACTCCCAGTACCCATAGTTCACGGAAGAGTAGGCAGACCGCCTTGGAGCCAGGATAATAGGAGACATCATCATCCAGGCCTGTGTCCGTACCTCCGACGTCACGGAAAGACATCTTCTAGACCCGCTTCTACGTGCCTTGGTCGGCGACTTCGCCGAACGAAGGTGAATTGGCCCAGAGTGCCTGGTATTGAGGAGTGAGAACCACGCTGGACTTGTTTGGCTGTCGATGGACGGGGTATATGCGGCGGGTATAAGACCGTGTGCGGAGCCATAAGTACACTGTGGAGGATCTAGTCCTACGTGCGGCCACGCGAGACCGACGAGGGATTGTTCGAAAATGTATTGGGCAATTGGGGTGGCCTATAATGCGATGAGCGCTGTAGCGAGCCTGATTCTGATGCTGGGCTGTCAGGCCACTCCATTACGCTCGCAATTAATCTGGGCGCACGGGTGAGCGTATGAGGCAATGCAGAGATGAAGTGGTAAACACTTAATCGGACGTGCATGCCAGCGGTGAGGGCAATCAAGACGTATCAACATAACGAGCTACAAACTCAGTAATACCGGGGAATAGGTGTGAAAGGCTTGGGTACTGACCGTAAGTCCTTGTATGATAGACACTGGCGTTGGCTGGAAATCATTTCGAGGCATTTGCAACACGGATGATTCATGGACATGCTTGGGCATACGCAGCCTCGGAATAGCAGAAGCCTGATAACAATTTCGAGTCTCGAAGACTTCAAGAGATGAACGCGCGAGTCAAGGTTGTGTAGACGCCCAAGGATACCAGACCTTGTGCAGACCCGTCACCGCCGGCGACCGCACCATGCAGACGACGAATTTTTTCCTTCCCTCCCATCATCAGTCAACTCGAACGGACAGCCTCGATTCGAACTATCTTTGTGCTTGCATCGCCTTTCGCGGTCCTCTCTAAGTACTTGCAGCCTCTTTGGGCGCTCAACCGGGGCTACTCATATCATCATCATGGATGAGCCATGTGAAGCATCCGATGTGCACACAACTGAGAGGGATATTCAGTCGTACTTATCACGAACCACGTGGACGAGGAACGGCGGCCTGATGAACTGGGGCGAATCTAGGTTAGTTCGAGCGCTCATTCGCTCATAACTTTCTCACTGATAGGCCCTTGCGCACGCGAGTACGAGTCAAACGCCACGAGGTTCCAACCAAGATCCAACGCTAAGTCTTCTGCGGAAGAAAGGCACGGGCGGAGCGAAGAACTTCAAGAAGACTTCAAGATACGTCTTTCCTTGTCTTTGCCCTGCAGGGTCTCCTTGTTCTTTATGCATGCTTCCGATATCACACGACCTGCCAATGCAATCAATTGCAGCAAAACTGCAGGTAAACAAGGCCTCGATGACTGATGCACGAGATACGTACGAACATTCGCCGGGCTGATGCAGACAGAACCCGGACAACGCTGTCCGCTATCATGGTAAATACCTAATCCAGCAGAAACAACGAGAGACATCACATCTCGGGCGCGTCGTATATAACAGGCCCAACAGCATCCATGCGTTCCCCCGTGGTCCAGCGTGTCCTCGCCTCCGCGTCCAGGATGCCGCTCTCCACTCGTCTGGTCGCCCTCCTCGCTTTTGCGCTCTGCGCCGTCGCCGTGCCCGCGCCCGCCGGTCATGTCGTCCACGAGACGCGCGCGCACCTCCCGCGCGGGTGGGCCCCCGTACGCCGCGCCGAACCCGACATGGTCCTGCCGTTCCGCGTCGGCCTCGTCCAGCCAAACCTGGAGAACATCGAGGAGTACATCATGGACGTGTCGCACCCCGAGTCGGCGAACTTCGGCAAGCACTGGAGCCCTGCGAAGGTCGCTGCGACCTTCCGCCCGTCCGACGAGTCCGTCGAGTCCGTGCGTGGGTGGCTCGTCGAGAGTGGGATCGCGGCGGAACGCGTCAAGATCGGTACGGGCGGCAGCTGGATGAAGGTGAACGTGACGGTCGCAGAGGCGGAGCGCCTGCTGGGCACGGAGTACCACGTCTACCAGTACGGCGACGATGAGAGCTATACCCACGTCGGATGTCACGAAAAGTACCACATCCCCGAGCATGTTTCGAAGCATATCGATATCGTGTCGCCTACGCTGCACTTTGACGCCATGCCACGTGGACCTGCCGGGCAGTGGCAGAAGGTTGGAGGCAGAGACACCTCGAGCACGAACGCTAGCTACTCTGCGCACGCCATCGGCCAACCTGGTTTCGGCACGAGCTTCCCCAAAACAAAGGGCACTATCCAGGTAAGTCGTGGCCATGACCGGTCGTAGAAGCAAGTTCTCTAACCTTCAATATGTGCAGGGTATCTTCGATCAGCTAGAAAACTGTAATGAACAGATCGTCCCGAACTGCCTGCGTGCGCTCTATGACTTCGTGTACTACCCCATTGTCCCGGATAAGAACTCTCTTGCTATTGGTAAGTGCTGTAAGGCTGTCGATGATCGAGCTATTTCTGACTCCCCGGCATAGTCGAATACACCCCTCAGGCATATGTAGCAAGCGATCTAGACCTGTTCTTCACCAACTTTTCATCAAGCCAAGTAGGGCAGCGGCCTGTTTTGAACAGCATCGACGGCGGTAAGCCATCTCCGTCCGTCCTGTCTCCATCACGACGACCCTAATTCTAGACCACAGGCTATGTCCAGACGGACTATGGAGGATTCGACTATAACGGCGAGTCCAACCTCGACCTGCAGTATGCCATGACGCTTGTTGGTTCCCGCCAGCCAGTACAGCTCTACCAGGCCGGTGACCTCTATGAAGGCGCGTCCTTCGGAAACCTGCTTGACGCACTCGACGCCTCCTACTGCACGTTCGAGGGCGGCGACAGCTCCGAGTTCGACGCGACGTATCCCGACCCGTATGGAGGGTACGAGGGACAGCCAGACTGCGGTACCGTCACGCCCGCGTACATCATGTCCACGTCGTACGGGTACACCGAGGCGGACTTGACCCCCGCGTACGAGCAGAGGCAGTGCGCTGAGTATGCAAAGCTCGGGCTGATGGGTATCTCGGTGTTCTTCTCATCTGGAGACAACGGCGTCGCGGGCAACGAGGGTGTCTGCTTGGACGCAGACGGCCAGGAGGACTATGATGGCACCTCCTTCGCTCCGGGTTTCCCTGTCGATTGTCCGTACGTCACCGCGGTCGGCGCGACGCAAGTCAACCCTAACGCGACAGTACGTGTGAAGTATACCCTCGTTGATTCGAAGATACTGACCTCGAATCTGTTCTGTAGGTCTGGGAGCCAGAAAGCGCCTGCGAGCAGGTCATCTACTCTGGCGGTGGCTTCTCCAACGTTTTCCCGGTCCCCTCATACCAGGCGGACGCCGTCGAGCAATATCTGACGAACTACCCGCCCGGATATCCTGCGGGTACATACAACACTTCGGGCTCGCGTGCATTCCCTGATATCTCTGCCAACGGGTGAGCACAGTCTGCCGACATTAGAAAGATGCGCACTTACACTTGGTAATGCAGCGCGAACTACGTCGTCGCCGTCCAGGGCGAGTTCTACCTTGTGTACGGCACGTCCGCGTCATCGCCCGTTTCGGCGGCGATCTTCTCCGCTATCAACGACGCCCGTCTTGCCATCGGAAAGTCGACCATCGGGTTCATCAACCCAACTGTGCGTCCGTTCCCTGCTGCTGCGGAATTTTGCTGAACAGTTCATGTGTGCGTGCAGATCTACTCGTCCTTATTCAAGGACGCCTTCAACGACATCACGTCTGGGTCGAACCCCGGCTGCGGGACCAATGGCTTCTACGCGCAGCCCGGATGGGACCCCGTCACGGGCGTGGGTACACCCAACTTTGTGAAACTCCTCGCGCTCTACCTTGCCCTACCGTGATCCGTGTGCGCGTGCCAATTGAACTTTTTGTAAACGGATTTGATGACTGCGGGCTACGGCAAGACAGACACTTTCTGTGTATGATCTACACAAGGGCTGTGCAAATTCTCCGAGGGCTAGTCTTGTGCTCTATTGATCTTGATCTTGCGCCAGTGCTTGTCTGGACCAAATGTAGTGTGGTTACGCTGAGAGGTGAGTCCCGAAATTACGCCTGCACGCGGCGGCTGTCTGTATGGCGCCTTGGTTTGCTCCTGCGGCGCTCGATGTTATTCTTGTGGACTGTTGGATCGTGTGTATCTTATGGTCGTCAAGCCATGATCATAACACTGTGCCAAGATCGGGGTTGTTTAATATCGACTGCCAGAGAGAGAAAACAACCGTCCAATGAAACAGGTAAGCCCATAGCCCATTGTGTACGGATTCGCAATCAAACCTTGTAGACCGTGCTTCTGAACTTTGGCACCACTCAGCGTTGCCCGCCCCTCCCTTATATTGTAGGAAGCGAGGTACCCATGTCCCCATCCTGTTCTTACTCCCTCTCATCCTCAGCATCTCCAGAGCCTCGTAGGCTCGGCCGTCACGATGGACGGCGCCGCGGACATCCAGGTCGCTGGAGACCCCTTCAACAAGCCGAATGCCGATATCGTCCTCCGCACCTCGGATGCCGTCCACTTTCTAGTGCACATGGTCGTCCTCGGACTGACCTCCGACTTCTTCGACGGGATGGCGAAGGTCCCGCAGCCCTGCGGCACCGCCGAGCGCGCCGTCGTCGACGTGCAGGAGAATAGCGCAACTCTGGACGCGCTGCTGCGCTACATGTACCCGTGCGACGACCCCATTCTTGGTGATGTTATGCGCGTCGGCGACGTTCTGCGTGCGGCCGTGAAGTACCAGGCCGATACTGTCGCACAGCGCTTGAAGAGGCAGCTCTCGATGTTCGACGACCCGAGGCGCGTCTTCACTGTCGCGTGTCTCGCCGACCTCGAGGACGTAGCGTACCAGGCGGCCGTGGAGTGGTGCCAGGATGACTCGTATGACCTGGAGGACACGTACGTGGCGGAGATGAGCGTGCTTTCTACTGGAACCTTGTTTCGCCTCCTGCGCTTCTGCGACGCATACAAGCGCAACATCGAGCTTCCGACGCACTACGAGTTCACTCGTCCGGCAGGCCCTACCGCGAGCCCCGCGGAGCCCACAGAGACCCTCACTGCCCCAAGCCCATTCGATCGGCCATCGGCCCATGCAAACATTGTCATACGCTCGAGGGACAACATCGATTTCTACGTCATTGAAGACCTGATCAACCTAGCCTCGAACAAACTAGGGACGCTCCTTCACGACTCCCGCGACAATTTTGTACGGTCCCGGGACGGCTATCGCATCCTTGCCCTCCCAGAGCCAGCGGAGGTCCTCCTTCCCCTCCTCCAGCTAACCTACCCAGGCGGGAGCCCACACTTTCACGACTGGCGACTACTCACCGCCGTCCTGGAGACGGCATACAAGTACGAGCTTGTGCGCGCCGCGGAGCTCACGAAGCGCGCCTGGGTCAACGAGATCGCGTCCGAGCCGATGCGCTCCTACTTCGTCGCCGTGCGGCAGGGCTGGGAGGCGGAGGCGCGGCTGGCCGCAAAGCACGCGCTACTCGACCCCCTCGACAAGTACTACCCCGAGATGGAGTCCGTCCCCGCGGACTGCTACAACCGCTTTCTGCGGTTCCGCCAGCGGTGCAGGCGGAGCGTGATCGACGCGCGTCGCGCGTTCATGGACGACGAATGCTTCGTGGAGAGGCTCAGTCAGATGGAGGTGTACGACGTATTCTGGTATGAGAACAACATCTCCGGTATGTTCCACTACCGCCTGCACGCGATCTGGGCGCGCGCAGGCGTCGCGAGCCCGGGGTTGTGTCGCTCGTGGGCACCTTCGCCGAGCACGTTCGGGCTCGGCGGGGACTGGCCCGCGCATATGCAACAGTTCATGGAGTTGCTGAACATGTGGGGAGGGCGGCACTTCAGCGATCTGATTTACGAGTATGACAAGCACGGCGGGCAGGCTATGGACGCAGTAAACCAGGTGAGGGTCCTGTAGTTCTGGCTTCCATGACGATGTAGACTTACGTGCACTCTCAGTTGGTGCTGCAGATGTAATGTCCTACCCGTATCTACCTGTCTCGACGCGGTAAGAGGGTTGGCACAGCCATCCACAGACTGCTCATGAGGTGTCAGGCTAGGATACGTTGCTGATGTCCCATAGGCAGTCAAGGAACCGCTTGGCCAGGAGAGGCTGCTCCAAGACCGGGAGGCTTCTATGGTATTCATACCCACCTTGGGCATTGCTAGTGGGAACGTATACTACAGTAGTATGGCACCGAATGGTCTGTTGGATGTGTTCCTCCCCTCTTGACGCATCACTGCCTATACTCTTGAATAATCCTCTTGCATACTACGTATCATACACATCGGGCAACTAGGACCGGAAGGATGTCATTTGTATCTACTCCGTAACGTCGTGTAGCCAAATCACGCAGGGCGCAGAACGAGCACTACCGGCATACGTGCCAGACGGACAGCTAAGGAACCGGTTGACGACGGGAGGCGGTTCAGTTCCTATGCTCAGCATGAGATGAGGTTAAGTGCACAAGCCTGAGTGCCACAGACTTACGGGACTGATGTACGACGGCACGCGTAGACTTGCGGAATGGACAAATCTACTACGTGCACCGTCTGCTGTCCGCATTTGGCCACCGTTCCGTGCGCCGCCTTGCCTCTACTGCCGTGCCCGTAGGTTCGACACAAACCTCACCCGTGCCCGCACGATCGCGATCGGCCGCTGCCTCTTCACATCTGGCCAAGTGCCCACCTCCTCCCGATCGCCCCGTTTCGCATCTGCAATGGAGATGCGCCAATCTCCCCTCTGCCATCTCGCCCACAATCGCCCTCTATGACTCACACGCCTCTCGCTCGGTTGCAAAGGACCCCGCGTCCCCTCTCTGCAGTGTTGCAGGCAATCCCGCTCGCGCGCCTCCAGCACGGCGCGGTGCATGAACATGCAGTGCACGTTGAGCTTGATGTACGGTCTTGTATTGGCGGAGGCAAAGCAAAGATTCTATGTCGTTAGCTCGGTCAAAAAGGAGTCGGGGACGGTGCTTGCGCCGCTACGATGGAAGCAATACATAGACTAACCGTGTACGCGTTCCAGCCCTCCTGCTATCGTCCTTCAAGCTTCAAGGCGTATGCACCACTACCTGGCCCTGCAGGCCGCCAGCTCGGCCGCTCCTGCATTTGCACCGATTCGGATATGTGTAGTGACCTTGACGCGTTCAAGTCAAGTCAACCTTGGCGGAAATATGGCCTGATTTCGGCCAGCCCGTCGCGGTCTGCTGTCGAGCGTCGTACCAGCCCCCACCAATGCCGCACAGGAGGACAGTGGGGACGGGAGCTACTTGCTGTGGTCACCTCCGTTATGCCTGGTCCTCGGGCATGCAATGGAGGGTTTCCTGCATGGGTCTCGAAACTCGAACCTGATAGTCTGTCGGTGGATTTCGAATACATATGATCCTGCCACCTTGCCACTCGCTGTTGGGAGCCACTTTCCATCCCATTGGTGACCATTTGTACTTGTCTACTTGCGCGTAGTGCACCCCGATGCCCCAGGGGGCCAAGATCGCGCGAAAGGACGTGTACAACGGATGACAGGTGGACGAAGGTGGATGTATGCGCTGCGAAGCCGAAATTGACCTTCGGTCAGGCACACCGCACGTCATGAGTGCGTCGCGAGGCGATTCCGAAACTGATATGCACCTTGGTGACGATGCGTAGATGCACGGAAGCGCACCGGTGGCGAGCCACGCCGGGACCCCACCTCCTCGAGTGTGCGTGTCACGGTGGCGGGGATGATGGCCGTCCGGCTCTGCTTGGTGCCAAACTGTAGGGGGACTCAAAGGTTCCCGCAAACCGGAGGGCCGTCGAGACCGGACGGTCGGACAGGATGCTGCCCGTTTGACGCGAGTCAGTCGTGTGGTGTGCGGAGACTGCTAGGCGTCGGAGGGGACTGCGCTCGGGCGGTCACTCTGCTACTTACACGGTTACATATGCCTTCATGTATACCGTACACGTGCGGAGCGCATATGTACGCTATCAAGGACGGCGACGAGTCGAGGATGACGATGAGACGGAGGCCAATCGGCAGCCGGGATATCGCGGTACCGTTCTCGCCCTGGGGACCGTATCGGCATCGTGCTCTCAACAAAATTGAACCTTGTGAAGCACCTTCGAAGTCGAGGTGTCCAACTGTGCCTCAGCGCTGCATCCAGGCCCTGGGGTGGAGTCGTTAGAGTTTGCACGCCGTAATAACGAACAGACATCCACGTACCGATAACGGTGCGTAACGTCTCTGCGACTGCGCATATCTCCCGTTCCCTACGAGAGAGCGACCAGCAGGTCAAGGTCCAGGCTGTATGCGGCGTTTTCGCAGCGAAAGAAAGCGTCGGCGACGGACACCGTCAGTGGCATCGGAAGGGCAGAGGACGGGTGAGAGAAGGTTTCAGAGAGACATGATCCGAACAAGCTGCCGTGAAATACTTGCGTGCTTACATAAGTCGAGGAGTGTGTGCAATGCGACTCATCGAAAGGACGACTCCACGCAGCGCTCAAAGACGTCTGCACAGTGCAGACGAGTAAACCGCCATGACCGAGGCGACGGCGGGAGAGGGGATGGCGAGGGGCGGGCCGACGATCGTTACTTATATAATCCAGGGACACAATCGCATCAATTGGACGCGGGGCCGCAGCGCCGGGAGAACGATCTGGCCTCCCGCCGACAGACTCGGAGCCATCCCTGTGACGCCATTCGATACGTACCCCGCTGCAATGCTCCCAATAGCCATCACGTGTGGGCAGGCGCGCCCTGCTACTCAAGAGAGCGAGCATGCGGTCGAGCCCCGGTGCAGAAACCTCTGCAGCTGCGCTCCATCTGCCCAGGCCCCGTCGTCCAGCCCGCCCTCCGTTGCCTACCGACCCCAACTCTGCGGGTGCGCACGCCTCCAACTCCTTCCGCTCCCTCACTGACCGTCCCGACTGTCGCAGCAACGCTCACCGCGTCCTCCGCGCGGGCGATGTCTTCCGAGCACCTCTCCCCGCCCCAGCCCATCGCGCGCGAAGACCGCTCCTCCGTCGGGCGCGCCGACTCGTACGCCGACTCTGCCAATGGCAACAACAACATGCCGTACATACCCCCCGCCGGGGGCAGCGCGCCTGCGCTCGGGCCCTCGATCCCCGGGACCCCCGTCGGTGCGTACGCGACCCCGCCCACAGGTTCCATCCCCGAGACGACCTCCTTCGTCCCGCCCCACCAAAACCCCGGGGCGGGCCCCGGATCGAAAGAAGAGCTCGCAACGGGCGCAGCGAGCGATCCGTACCCGTACCGACGCCCACGCCCGTGGTACAGCGTGCGCAGGCCGTGGATCTGGCTGATCGCCTTCTTCGTGCTCGCCGCCGTCGTCCTCGTCGTTGTCCTCCCCGTCTGGTTCGTCGCCGTTAAGCACCATGGGAGCGGCAGCAGCAGGGCCGGGGGTGGCAGCAGTGGCGGCGACGATGGTGGTGGTGGTGGTGTCGATGGCGCAACGTGGGGCGGGAATGGCAGCGAGGTGCTGACCGACAACGGGACAACGTTCACGTACATCAACAACTTTGGCGGGTACTGGGTCTACGACGCGGCGAACCCGTTCAACAACTCCGCGCGGCCCAACTCGTGGACGCCGCCGCTGAGCGAGCCGTGGAACTTTAGCACGAACCGGATCCACGGGGTGAACCTGGGCGGGCTGTTCGTGATGGAGCCGTTCATCACGCCCAAATACTACCAGCAGTTCGACGGCGCGGTCGACGAGTGGACACTAGACGTCGCGTTCCGCGCGCACGAGAACATCACGGCCGTCATGGAGGCGCACTACGGCGAGTTCGTGACGGAGCAGGACATTGCGGAGATGGCGGGCGCGGGCCTGAACTGGATACGGCTGCCGATCCCGTTCTGGGCGGTGGATGTGTGGGACGACGTGGGCACGCTGAGCAACGGGACGACCGTAGGGGAGCCGTTCGTGCCGCGCATGTGCTGGGGCTACATCCTGCGGGTGTTCCGGTGGGCGCGCAAGTACGGCATCCGCATCAACCTCGACCTGCATACTATCCCCGGCAGCCAGAATGGTGCGTGTGCGCAGTTGGTGGGAGAGAGTCGTGCGCTGACGATGAGTGTAGGCTACAACCACTCGGGCAAGCTCGGTTCGATCAACTTCCTGAATGGCATGATGGGTATCGCGAACGCGGAGCGTGCGCTGGAGTACATTCGGGTCATTGCCGAATTCATCAGCCAGGTTCGTTCTTACTGACGATTTTTATCTCGCATGACTGACTACGAATGCAGCCAGAGTACCAGGCGCTCATCCCGATCTTCAGCATCGTGAATGAGCCGCTGTTGACGACGATCACGATGCCCGTGCTCACAACCTTGTACGTCTATTCATAACCTGTTAGGTGCCCGCACGCTGAACGACGTTATCGCACAGCTACCTGCACGCGCACTGGATGATCCGCAACATCACCGGCGTCGGCGAGGGCCACGGCCCGTACATCGCCATCCACGACGGCTTCCAGGGCACAGGCGCCTGGGCAGACTTCCTCCAGGGCAGCGACCGCGTCATCCTTGGTGCGTCCCTCCCTGCTGAATCGGTATATAGGACTTCCGCTCACTGCTCGCTTATCTTTCCCTGCCTCCTCTTCACGCGTCACACTTCACCTTTCACCCCAATGCCTTCTTTCGGAACGCTGCCTGGTCTGCGACATCCGACGTCCCCGCCGCTCGTTCACTGCCTGTCATCCCCCCGATCGCCTGGGCTGCACCCTGATCCACGCTTCGCTGACGTCTGCTCGTCTTGCGGCGGCGCACTTATCGGACCATGCTCTGGATCTCTATTGTGCTTCTCATTGACGTATTCTTTCCCAATGCACCTGGCTCCTCAACTGAATGCGCCGTCCCTCGCGACGCCTCGGCCCCGAACTACGCTGCGGTCCCGGTGGATCGCACGCGCCTTCTGCCTTCCATTCGCTGCCCCACGCACGACATCCAACTCTCCATGCTCGACTGCGCCGTCTTCCTCTCCGTGATCTGCGCTCTCCTGTCTTCGGCCGGCTCCGCGCGACCTCGACTGCGCTGATGTCAAATGCGCTCCGCTGATCATCGGTGCCGCGGCGAATAGACACGCACCCGTACTTTGCGTTTGACGGCCAGCCGAACACACAGCCGGTGAATGTGACCGCGACCGGCCAGACCAACTCGTCTGTGTATGGTGGGCAGTGGCCTCTCCAAGCGTGCCAGGGGTTCGGCCCCGGTATGAACACTAGGTGCGTGGATTTACGTTCGTTTTTCACTTCGAGAGCTCATAATATTCACATTTGCATTATCTGTTGCCAAATTATCGTGACCTGACATGTGCAGCCGATCCGCATTCGGCGTCACCATCGCTGGCGAGTTCAGCAATGGCTTCAACGATTGCGGCCTCTGGGTGCGCGGTGTCGGCACCGCCCCAGTGTATCCAGACAACTGTGAATATTGGTCTGATTGGGAGAACTGGAGCGACGAGACTAAGGAGGGGATCCGGATGTATGCTCTCGCAGAGATGGATGCCCTCGGCGACTGGTTCTTCTGGACGTGGAAGGTACGCTGCTGCCGTTGTTCATCTTCGCTTATTGACATTGATTCGCATGTAGATCGACCCAGCCGACAGTGGTAACGTCGAAGCTCCTCTGTGGTCCTACAAGCTCGGCCTCGAGAACGGCTGGATACCGACCGACCCGCGCGAAGCGTCCGGGATTTGCGAGTCGCTCGGGGTAGAGCCGAACACGTGGAACGAGACCTACCCGTCGTACGCAACGGGCGGCGCGGGCGCAGACGAGATCGTCGCGTCGTCAATCGACACGTACGGCGCGTGGCCGCCGACGTCGATCAACAACGTGCCGACGCAGAGCATGCGCTACCTCCCGCAGTACACGCCGACCGCGAGCATCGTCACGCTCGCGCCCGCGAGCACGTTCACGGACGCGACGGTGAGCACGCCGGGCGCGTGGTACGACGCGAGCGACACGCGGAGCGCGCCG
>MPVS01000138.1:0-23627 GCA_001931775.1 Fomitopsis pinicola | reverse complement strand
GGACGGTCACCGGTAGATGGTGGCCATGGACTGCACTCGTTGACTCTAATCTACTCTGCTACATGCGGTGGTTGTCGCTGCACTCATGCCTTTTTGCTAACCTCACGGACCCCCGCCTGCCATCCAGGCCGTACTCCAAAGCTCCATTACGCACTCACTCATATCCGCAGCATAGGACATAATGCTCGCGGTCAGAAAGCAACCACGGCTTGGCATACACAATCTCTCCCGTTACGACGGGTCACACCATTCTTGCTTACTTGCTGGCCATCACCGCCCCTTACGCTCCTCCCCCCTGCCTCCCTTCTGCCACCCTCACATACCCCCGCCCTTCGTACTGACCTCCTCTCTCCCTGCCTGCCCTTTCTCCTTCTCGATTCCACGGACGTCGTCCCTTGCACATGCCGCTGATCGCTACTAGGTAGTATTTATATATCGCTCTGCTACTATTCCACTCACTTGCGCACACTGATATATACATACGAAGTTGCGAAAGATCTCCTCTCTGCTTGCTTGTTCGCTGAAGGCTGCCCCGTGCCGCCGCGCCTACGGTATGTCAGTGATCTGGCTACGGGCCGGGGGTAGATACAATGAATGATCCCGCTCCCTCCGAGTCGCCTCGGTCTAGCGGCCTGCCTACTTGTCTTCAGACGTCGTCGAGCTCTGTGTCGAATTGTCCTATCTAGATGAGTCGGTGTTTTCTCAGATGAGTCGCATTGCACACTCTTGGGGCTTGAGCACTGCGCAAGTATTCACGGCAGCTTGCTCGGATCATGTCTTCCTGAAACCTTCTTTCGCCCGTCTCGCCCTTCCGATGTCCGTCACCGACACTCTTTTTCGCTGCAAACCCGCCGGATACAGCCTGGACCTTGAGCTGGATGCTCCGCGCTGGTCGCTCTCTCGTGCGGATTGGGAGGTATGCAGAGTTGACGGGTTGCCCGGGCAGAGACGTTACGCAACGTTACCGGTGCGTGGGTGTCTTTTCATTACGGCGTGTAAACCCTGACTACTCCACTCCAGGGACTGGATGCTGCGCTGAGGCACAGTGGTCGCTTCGACTTCGCAAGGTTCAATTATGTTGATAGCACGATGGCGATGCCGTCCCCCAAGGCGAGAGCGGTACCGTGATTTCCGACTGCCGGCCTCCGTCTCGTCTTCATCCCCGATAAGTAGCGCATACATGCGCTCCGCGCGTGTGCGGAATAACTGAAGGTATGTATCCGCCTCAGTAGAAGAGCGACCTGTTACCTACCACCGAGCGCAGTGACCTCCGACGCCCAGTAGTTTCTACACATCACACGAGGCTTTCTCGTGTCAAACGAGCAATACCCTGTCCGATCGTCCGGCCTCGACGGCCCTCCGGTTTGCACGAGACCTTGAGGCCCCAAACTCTTTGGGACCAAGCAAACCTGGACGGCCAGTCATCCCCGCCACATCCGCGGATTGATTGCATCAGCACGGCCGACTATATGCATCCATACCAACCTTCGGCTCTGTTACGACAAACACAGTCTCGCTGGTCTGCATGCTGGTACAGAGACGGGCCGCGTGGCTCGCCACCGGTGCGCATCCGTGCATCTATCCCAACCTCGGAATCACATCGCGCCGCGCCTGCGACGTGCAGATTTGTGTCGGAGCCAAGACGAACACCGGCTTCGCAGCGCATACAACCACCCCTGCGCACCTGTTGTCCATTGTACACGTCTCGACGCACGATCTCGGCCTCTCTAGCTATGGTTAGGCACGATATTCATCCCCTGGGGCATCGAGCTCGGTGCAGGACGCGTAAGTAGACAAGATCATCTCCGACTGGGTGGACAGTGTCTCCCCACAGCGAGCGACGAGGTGGCAAGAGCACATCTGTTCGGATTCGCCGACAGACGATCGGGTTCAATATCGAGCCCAATGCAGGAAACCCTCTATTGTATGTCCGAGGACTAGACAGAACGGAGGGGGCCACTGGCCGCACCAAATACCTACTATCCATACCGTCTTTCCGTGCGGCATCGGCGACGCGCCGCGGGGGCTGGTATGACGCTCGGCAGTGGACCGCACGTCAGAAGAGTGGCTGGCTGAATCTTGCACTTGACTTGGCTTGAACGCGTCGAGGTCCATACACATGTCCGGTCTGTGCAAACGGAGGAACGGTTGAGCTAGCGGCCTGCAGGACCAGGCAGTGTTGTGCCATTGAGGACGACAGCAAGAGGGCTAGAACGCGTACACGGCCAGTCCACGACGTATTGCATTCACAACCCGACCCGGGGAAGGGGGGGATCTCCACATAGGTCCGCGGTATGTACTTGTGATGGATGGTGATGCCCCAGTCATCGTATGCACAGACATGTATGTGTGTTACTTTCCGTCGGTTCCTTGGTATATGTATTCACTGATATTGAAAGCAGGCTCTGCTGTCTATGCGTCAATTCGTGCGAAGTGTACGTCAAAGCTCGTCGGTTTATGAAGACATGAGGCTCGATGCAACACCGGTCGTCTCCTCGGCTACTTCGCATTTGCTTTGTCAGGGTCCCAGATGCTGGCGGCGCAGAGAGTCGTAGCAGTGAGCCCTCCATGATGCAATGGTCTTTCTTGGCTAGGGAGCAAGATGAGCAACTGTACCAATGGCTCCATCGCAACCCAGTCAATGATTCCAGGCGTCTAACACAACCAACGCTCTCGTAGGGTCCATCCAGTCTGCAAAGTTTGGGTGTGTAGTTCCAGACGTCGTACGTTGGTCCCGTACCCTCTGTGGCACTCAGGCTTGGGCACCTAGAGGACAGTCATGTTGCGCATAGGAACTGAACCGCGATCCATCGTCTCGAGGCGCGAATTGAGAATCACCGACAGCTCTATTGGACTAGACATCTTGATGGATGAACCGAGACCCACTGACCCCACTGTCGGATCGCACGTATCCTGCTCGCCGGTTATCTTCCATGACGTGGCGGGGGCTGAACGGGCAGAGGAATGAAGGAGCCACGGTTGACTTGAACGTCTGTGGTACGGTGAGCGCAGTTCATGAGTGTATGACATGGCCATGTCTGTTCAACTCCCTGCGGCTCTCTCTGGACAGATTGAACTCAGGGTGCGCCAACCGTGTTCGTCGAATACACGGATGCTAAACATTAGTGCAGTTGTGTAGCTGCATATGTCCGTCCAGTGGTATATAGAGTACTAGGGCAGGACCAAAATGCAATGCTTGCTACTGTTAGAGGAGGCGCATCGTGTCAGCATCAATAGGCAGCCTGTGGCATGTTCTCGGTGCGGTGTGCAACTCGAATGAAAGGCTCTTTACGCGGGCATGCAAGCCCGAGATACATCCGCTCAGGTATGCGATGCCTGAGTTGTTTTCGTGAGCAGCTACAGGTGCTACGCGCACTCGTGAAGCAGGGTCGACATTACACACGAAAGGACCGGGAAATGTAGATAGGCTCGAGGCACCGAAAGATGACTACAGCTTGCTAGAGTCATAGCTCTGCTCAAACCGGGTGAGTCTCATTCCAGAGCAATGCGATTGGCCCGACACAAGCCTGGTCGTGGCTGAGCGTACACGACTACGGCGATATATGCTGCGAGCCGAGCTACAATGAGCGGCGATAGAACACATCCAAGGGCATTCAATATGTTCGATTGGGTTGAGTGCCGTGCCGTGCCGTTGTATGCCTTGCAATTCTCAACCCTGGGCGTGGATGGCTTGATACACACCTACTGTTAGTGCTCAAGGCACAACCGACAAAATTAGACTCACCCAACACGCCAACTCCAACTCAGCCGCAGCATTTGAATATACTCGCCATTCAACGGGTGCACATACACGCTTCGCCTCGGGGGAACTGCGACCTGCACGTCTGAGTGCCAGCCTGAGTGTCGCCGAGGAGCCCGCTAGCCTGGACTTGTCGGCCTTCCGCGGATTCGGCGTGGTAAGTCTGACATACAAGGACATATAAGCTCCCATGGAGCCTGCATCTTCGTATGCGATCTTCGCGCATCGGGGGACCGCGCCGGCCCTAACCTCGGCCAAACGGCAGACCCGCTCGCACGCAGTGTGCTTGGGTGAAGAAGCTACTGGTTCATTATATGCAGATGCACGGATAGACATATTCGAACTTCTTGGCGGGTGGTCGAAGGTCCGTTTCCGAGTGCTTGTCCGGGGCGTTATCTGATACCATGTTGAATGAATTGAATGAGCGACATAACACCGCACGGAAGTTGAACACTCACGTCTGCGACCGCACGCGTGACGCAACCCGTCATCCGCATCTCCGATGTTAACGGGAAGTTTCATCTCAGTGGTCCAGCGCCCCAGAGGTGAAAATGCGGGCGATGAATCAGAGGCCTCGCAGCCATGGTGACTTTCATGTAGCTCGCGCATGCTCGACAGGCTCGAAGTGAAAGGATACTCTGAGCCTCAGATACGCCAATGGCTTGGCGCGAACGCAGAAGCATCTCGCTGGCCGAATGGAGAGCGGATCCCATACCTTGGACTCGGAGAGCGGGCGAAGTGGGTTCTTGAGGGTTCTTGTGATACATTGCCTGTGCCGTTTCTTCGAAGGTAAGTCTGGAAAACATGCCGACTAGATCAGGACCCCGCGAACGTAACCTACGCAGACGTCGCGCTCTTAGTGTCGCAGGCGGAGACAATCGCGACAAGGGAAGCTTATTCGAAGTCGAGCGGAGGGCCAGTTAATTGTCTCGTGGGGTATCTGGGGGCGGTAGGTTTGCGGAAGTGATGTCAAGTCGATAATAATCGCCGGTGCATCCGATCCTGACCCCAGGTGACGCAGTCCTGAGCCCAAGATCGCAGAACAGCCTGAGAGAGTGGTGCGTTTCCGGCGTGTAGCGGAAGGAACATGCCGAGTCTGTAGAACGCCGAACCAGGAGAAGCCCAGTGCGAAGCCAGGAAGTGTCGTCACTTCGGATTCTTCAAGGCTCTCCGTGTAGAACGAACTGAGGCAAGAGGTCATCTCAGAGAGCGAGGAAAACTTCCGATACGAGGGGACGTATCTCCGGGGATTATCCTACTAGCTCGTGCTCAACCCGTCCGAACTAGTAGTCGCCCGGGGTCAGCCTAGGTGGAAGCGCTCAGTGCGGCACGCACGACCCGCAGGCATATCATGAATCGGGGTTCGCGAGATTGCATTCGCAAGTTCTAGCTCAGCGAGCTTGAGATGGACTGGGGCATACGTACGACTCCCCGCTTCTGTGGCCGCCTTCTCGAGTGCGCCCGCGCTCCCTGCTTCTTGATGAGGATCGCACCGCGGGCGTCAGACCCTTTCGAGCAGACGGTGCCCTACCAGCCTAGCAGATCCGAGTTTGATATCCGCCTCGGGCGATAATCCCAGATATTCTGGGGCCGGGACGACGCAATGAAATCAGTGTACCGTATCACGGCACCGTCATGCTCAGGCTGTCACCGAGTGGCCCATGGAACCTCGATTCGCACCTCGACGAGCTGTCCTGCCGGAGTGGACGTGCTAGAGAAGAGATCGGGGTGATTCTAGCGCAGGGTTCGCATCAGTAGCGTCACTCCGAGTAGCCTATCCAGAAGTGGGAGCGATCATTACAGTGTCAGATAAGCTGGTCGATGACTCACCAACTGATCCAACTTAACGAATAGGCTACTTCGCGCGCGCCGCGCGATCAACAATGACCGTCCACTAAGAGGGCGCATCACAATGCGGTAAGCAGGCCGCGTATGCCTCCATTCGCGACAAGGGGCGGTACGCATAGGCGGGGAACACAAGTGTATGGAAGAAGAACAAGCTGCAATCAGTGTTTTCTGGTGTGAGTGGTCCCGAAGCGCAGAACAGCAGGACATGAAGGGATGTGGATGGTGAGATGCCTCCTCCAGAGACCTGTTGCAAACGCGATCCCTATCAGGTGACGCCGATCAAGCAGCAGTCGACGATCGTGGCGAGCTCCCAGCGAATGGCTGTGACTGCTCTCTTCGTGGTTTCCCCCGAGTCTTCCCACTGGGCCCCGTATCCGATGGATTCTCGCAGCCGATACAGACGAGCCGATGAATGGATGGGTCATGGCAGTGCAGGAACTAGCAAAGCCAGTAGACGCCAAGTTTCCTTCGTGCAGGACAGAGGCCCGTTCGTCTTCCGTCCGGTGTCCATCGGCACACGTGTAGAGAGTGCACTTAGATCGGCTATCCTGCTGGGCATGGGCCACGTTCTGCATCGCGGACATAGAGTCGAAGAGGAACGTCAGTTGCGAAATACTTCGTGGCCACTCGAACCTACCGGATTCCACTGCGAAGCTTCTCTCAGCACGGCAATAGTTCTCACCTTGTCCTCGGCCCCTTCTATAGGTGGATGTCAGAAGCACAGCGTACGGCGAGTCTGGTCTAGAGAGGGAGGAGAGCGAGATGCACATAGAGTCCAGAGGTGCGCCCGGTGTGGATTCAATCGATGATTGAGAAACCAATAGGGGGTGTCAAACCTTGGCATATTGAAGGTTCTTGCTTTCTCCCGCCGGCGTTGCGGCTCACCGGTGTCAAGTCACTATGTCGTCGTGCGAGATTGCCTCTGCCATCGGCCCAGTTTGAGTATACTGTGACAAGCTAGAAGACTGCTCGACGTGGGAGTGGATGTCGAGTCGCATCTGAGGCCGAACAACCGCCTCGAATGTCGAGTGATCAGTCAGGATAGGAAGGTAGTGGGTAGAAGTGGTAGAACAGTGAGACATACCGGATAGTACTTGACTCGGCGTTTGGGACATAGAACGTAACAGCCGATTTCAGGTTGGCAGTGGAGCCGCGTTTAGTACGAGACATGGCTGAGCGCAGTCCCGCTCCGAACTGCCTTCTTGCCCCATCCGCACTTTTGTTCGTGTCAGATCTCTTCGTCGACAGGTCACTGTGGAACCCTAACGCCAGCGATGTTATTGATGGGGATCATCATCTGCCGTCCAGAGTCCCCACGAAACCAAACAGTCATAGTGAGGCTGAGTGGTGAATCCGGGAACTCGCAGGGTAAATCGATAACGTGCTGCGGTATAGGATGACACATCGCAGTGGCCTTCTATCGGGGCGTCACCTCGCATGCGTAGCCACGTTTGCTTCCGTAAGCGGAAATTGAGCGTAAAGACAGTGTGCTGAGACAGTGTAAGGCTTGCGCTCCGACAATGGTTGTTAGGACTGAAATTAGCAGTCAAACGCACCGACAGAACAGTTTTTGCGCAAAGTCGTGCGTGGATGGCCTGTTCGTACAATTTGAGATGCGCCGAGACGAGTCAGCTCGGAATAGACCGGCGCCGGAAACCAGCAACAAAGCTTCTCCAGATCCGAGGGTCACTGAACCTGCGACAGTCAAAGATAGGTTCGAACACGAACAGCCCAGCCAGAACATAGTCCCAGAGGTCCCCACCTCCAAGAATATATCCAGTCAACCCTAGTAGAACCATATCACCAGCCGATCCACAGACAGACACCCAGACGAGAATAAAGCCCTTCCTTCCGATCACGACGCCACAAAGAAGACGTCGCCGCGCACCGTCAGGACCACCACGGGCAGACCGCACCGCAACCTTGTGCGACGCAGACCCACTGTAGGCAGGCGTGCCCTGATATGTTGAACGTTGAACTGTCAGAGGTAGACGAACCCCAGCACCCTCGCAGCTCGCGCGCAGAACAACGACCGAGCCAAAGGCGGAAAGAAGGCGTGCGTTGTACCCGTTCCCGACGGGCGCCCCGGTCCAAGGCCCGGGCTTCGTGTCTTCCATTCGGGCTGCCCGTTGACATCCGGCGGCCCGCCCTCCTCCCAGGCGCGCGTCGAGTGCGAGTCCTCGACACGGACGTAAGCGCAAGCGCCGTTCTAGCGGGCCTTCGAGTACGTACGCCTCGATCGCGGCGGCTCGGGTCGGCTGCTGTAACACGCTGAGGAGCGTGGTCGGATGACGCCGAAGGGCGCAGGGTCGCGGTAGCGGTAGAAGAGAAGGTTTGTCTAGGAGGACGCGTCCGGGTGGTTGGGTCGAGCCAAAGGGTGGATGTATGCGGTCGAATCAGTCGGAAAAATGACTAGCTTTGTTTGATGCACGGCACTGAGATGAGGAGGGAGAGAATCCGTAGGATAGCCCTTACTCCGACACGCAGAGACTGCGAGGCATGGCCAGAGGTCGGCTGATCTAGCTAGTGCCGTCGAGTTCGAGTCGAGTGACGTGTCAAGCCCTCGGCCGCCGGCCATTTCCAAGCCCTAGGTGACGCAGTTCCAAACTCGACAAGAAGTCCAGAGCCAGCGAACACATCTAGGGCGCGTAGAGTCCAAGTCCCAGGAGCCTTGAGTCACTGGGCGCGGCTCCGACGTGCTGGTACAGGCGTTTGTTCAAGTCGATATGACGTCTAAAGAAGAGGAGGGCGCACACGCACCTTTGAAACGAACCAGCTGAAGGAAGGTCACGACCGCGTTTGGGGTCCGATTAGAGGCGAAACGGAACAATACTCGGCTGGGAAGCGGAAGCACCGAATACACTTACATTGGGCGGGTGTCCTATACACGAGGCGACGGTGCGACGGCGTGGGGCGGGGGAGATTCAGTCGCTGATCACAGCGGCGTCGCTGGCGGCGATGGAGCTGAGAGGCGCGATAGTGAACTGCAACCGAATAGTGGCTTGCTCGAGATCCTAGATATCGATAGAACTCGCGAGATGTAACCCGGGGTGATTGACAGACCTTCAGCCCTGCGCGACTGATCTGCTCCACGCGCATGCCAGATGCGGGCGTGTCGGGATCGAGGAGGGGCCGGGAGCTGTAGGATATCGTAAAGCAGCGCCTGCGGACTCCGTCTCGATCGGTGTTTCGGTGTGCGGATGTTCAAGTTGAAGACCGGGACGCGAGCTGAAACCCAAATTCTCCTTGATAGGGAGTTCCTGTCTCGACGCATGTCGAAGAGGCACCTGGCCAGCGTGGCGGGCCATCGTGAGTGAAGTCGATAAGCATCAGCGCATCAGATTCTATGAGTCCTCAAAATGAGTCGTTGAAATCATCCTGAGCGCATAGAACGCGCGGGTAGAAAGAATCAATCAGCATAATCACTGCAATATACAAGCCAAGGAAGCCGCTAGCGCGCTGCGTTCGGGGTTCACTTGTATGCGGATCCGCCAAGGCCCTGCAGTGCGTTCCTGTGAATCGTGATTGCGAAGAGAGCCTTTTCAAGGCGACCGGCCACCAGCCATCCGAGGTGCGTTCAGCACTCAGGGGGCCCGACAGAGCAGAGGTCGATAAGCGGGTTCGCGAGGGACGGTGCCCGCCACCCCGCCGCAGGTACCAGTCGGGCGGGTCACAGGCCGGGGCTGGGGCCGCAGTCCTTCGGAATCCTCATCGCTCTTCCGTGTCTGACACGACGCAGGGAAGCCCGGAAGATGCCGTCCGGCCAATCGCCTGATCTCTTCATTGTCCGCCAGCCACCCAGAGTCAAGAGAAGCCTGTGCGATGGTCGACTCCAGATCCAGTGCGATGGTCGGGCTCCCTGACGCGCCCATGTCGTCGTATCAGCCCACCAATCTGTTCAACAACCAGGAATACTGACTAGTATGGCTCCCCATCCGCACCAGGTGGCCTGCATCCAACTCGAACTTGAAGTTCATCATCCTACTTGGAGGCTTGCCATCAGACGTGGTATTCAGGTACAAACGTGGCATAGCCCCATCGCCCAAGCGTAGACGAGCTTGAATGAACCTCTCGCGCACCGCGTGGGCATGTGTGTGCGCGCTGTTGTTGGATATCTTGGAGCGGGGGACCCATATGGTAGCGGCGTGAACTGTTCTGCCCGCTCGCCCGCGAAAGCGGTGGCGGTGGCGTGGCCACAAGATCTAGATCGGCGCCTCAACCAGTGCCAGCGCGCGAGCCACTCCGCTTCGCCAGCCAACACGATCGCCCGGCCCGCAATCTGCCGCACCCCACTCCTTTGCATCGCAGTCAGTGGTCTCCTCGGTGTTGCCGGTGAGTGTGCTGGCGCACACCCTCCCGCGTTCATATGTGTGGATCCCCTGTCCCGCGCAGATCGCACGCGGAGCCACACAGGTATTGGTCTGGAGTACGAAAGGGCCTCTGCATTTCTAAAACACGATGAGGCATCATGTATCAAGATCGAGCCAGGCCGAATCCAACCAGTCTTTGTCCTTTCTCGTCTGGTCGATTCTTCCGGCTACGCCTAGCCAGAAAGACTCCGCCACGAAGCAACTGCTCCACTTCTGCCCATGTTCGCCAGCGCCCACGAACCTTTCGTGAGAAGCCCCACCGACGAGCAGGTGGTGGGCGCTGCCTCTCGCCCCCTTCTCGCAGGCCCACAGCATCTACTTCTAAATGCCCCCTGATAGATTAGCCCGGGCGCAGAACGGGCCTACACTACCCCTATCCCGGATATGCGCCGCGAGCGATTACTGTGAGTTCCAGCGACATGGCAACCAGTGGTTGGGCAGCTTGTAGACGAATTCAAAAATTGAGAGCGCGGATGTCCCTTTCTAACGGATCAAACCCAAGTTGCACCCGGGAGGTCGCACCGTCAGTTACTAACAACCGATAGCAGACACGCAAACCCAGGGGAATTTGCAACTCGTCTCAGCTCGGGGCGCTTGTGCATTGGCGCGTCCGACGCGACGCGAACGAACGAATGCGTTGCTGCATTTCGTCGATGGCGATTACTCCGTGTACCGTACGCACCGCCTGCAGATTCGAATTACCACGCCCCTTGCAGCGAGATCCCGCGATCGCGAATCCCCAGCCTGCCGAGCGTTCCCAATAGCCATTTCGAGCACAAGCAAGAGCGCACGAACGACGCCCGGCGCCCTAGTTACAACACACTCCGGGCTCGATTCGAATTCGTCTGTAGAGCGGAGTGGCAGCCGGCGCTGTTGATCTTGATCCGTCACGTATCCGGCAGATGTTTGTCAAAGGTTCCTGCTACTTACTACATGCGTGCCTTCAGTGCCAGGTGGTGCGTCTGGTCTGGAACGAGTTTGGAATCGGTGCTTCCGTGTCCGAGGCACGCAATCTGACCCTCTGTCGGCTGCGCGTTTGGCAGCCACTCCGGGCGGAGTGAGCGGTGGCGCGTGCGCTCGCGGTCAGAAGGGTTCGTGTTGTAAGTACTGTGTGGTTGTATTCTTGGGCCGTGACTGCAATAGTCGTGATCGTCACTTGGTCCGTTGGCGGGCAAGGTTCAAGGGGCTTTTGGTCGTTATGCTTGCTGGAGGGGGCATTCAGTCGTTGCCTTGCCGGTGGACGAATTCGTATTACGAATTAAACGCACTTGGGGTCGCCAGCTAAATGTCCAATCAATCATCCGGGTTGTTCTATATGATTGAGTGAGGTCAAAGATATATGCAGTATTATAGAGGGGATAGCGTAGCGTTGCGGACCGTGGAACTGTATTTTGGGTTGTCAATTCAAATTCACAAGTCGAGGATCACCTGCTTTCGT
This sequence comes from Fomitopsis pinicola, assembly GCA_001931775.1. Lineage (NCBI taxonomy): Eukaryota > Fungi > Basidiomycota > Agaricomycetes > Polyporales > Fomitopsidaceae > Fomitopsis > Fomitopsis pinicola. The sequence continues at coordinate 12,211 of MPVS01000138.1, read as the reverse complement.
CGTAAGGATGGGGCATGTAATGTATCAGAATACTTCAAAGATATGAGCATATAGGAGCGAAACAGGGGCTCGTGAACCACTTGTAAGGTACTGAGGAAAGTCGTGATATTCCGGGTGCATCAATAGCGCGGAAACTGCTGTGTCTCAAGGCTCGTGAAGGGGTGGCAGAGACGGGAGGTGGGGTGAGACATGATGCTTCCGACGCCGAAGGCAAGGACAAAGGGCCCGGGGAAGTGATGATGTGGCATGCTCAGAGAGCACCACGGCTGCCGTACGAAGCTGATAACGCTTGAGCTTAGCGAGTATATGCGCGTAGAAACGTAGCCTGACAGCCCAATTTTATTCAGAGGTAACGGCATCCACCCGTCAGCCTGAGGAAGAATGGGACGGAGAGGGGGCGAGTTACGCTACCTGATGCTGATAGACGGGAACACCCCAACCGTCGCCGGCGACTATCTACACTCCCATGTCAACCCCCTCCGAGTGCGCCCAGCAAAGAACCCAGCCGGAGGCTCACTTGCCCTTTGGGGCGGCTCGTGAGTGCACCCACGCCCAGACAACGCCTGCGGTGAACGGACCAATCGCGGAACCTGTCACGGCATCATCTAGCGTGCAGGTGGCAGCCTGGGCACCCCCGCAGCCTCGAGCTCGCGCTTCCGATGTGTCTCCATTCTGCATTAGTGCCTCACCATGTGTTTTTTGCGTTGTCAAGCGATACCTGCGACGAGACGGGGTGGCCCAGTGGCAGGAACGTTTTCTTCCTGGGCCGAGAGCCGGGAGATCAGGTATCCGTGGTGCTGTACGGTCTTCCATCGCGCACTAACTTGCCTACGAGGAAATCTTTTGGAAGGCCGGAAGAGAGTGCAGTTAATCAACGGACACGACCGCGCGCTGTCCAGGACTGAGGGATGTATGCCAAAATTTATGGGCGGTGACGAGAAGACGAGGGTGGCGTGCCGCGCAGCAAGATGTGCAATGCAGGGGGACACGGCTGTTGACTAACAGACGGACGAATTAGTAATGTGAGGGGACGGCTGAGAAGACGTACCGCGCGGTGTGACCGTGGGGAGGACGGAGGAGGCCTACGTTTGGTAGGTGTCGCCTCGGAACTCCTAAGTTCTAGCGTGCATGTCAACGAGCAGTAGACGGAGTGTGGAGGAGGCAGTACGACAGACGTGCAAGCCAGAGCGACAGAAGCTACGTCACGGCCTGCTGTGGTCTCCGACAATGTTACTTACTTACAACCAACCAACTAACCGACCGGCTGATAAGCGAGACAAAGGCCTGCTTTCACATGCGGTGCCCTAGAAGATTTTGCGAACACGTAGTGGACAGCGGCGACGTACCATAGCGAACAGCTCTCGTCATAGTCGGGCACTCGGTGAGCGAGGCGATGCGCACAATCCCCCGCGGCACGTCGCGGTCGAACGGGCAGTCCGACGGTGCCTATGACGAACGAGCACCTAGAGGCTCGTGAAAACGTACCCGGCGCCACTGCAGGCGGCCCGTAGCCATGCGGCATGCCAGGGAGCAGTGCCCGACGGTGGCGGTGAGCGGGCGTCCCGACATGCTGTGCACAGCCACCGCGCCGCTCCGAGCGTGGCGTTCCGGATTTGGCTGCCTCCCCGCGCACGAGAGCAGGATCGCGTTGATGAGTCGGGGTAGAGCAGTCGGAGTGCGAGCTGTGGCGATGTTGGAAGCATGCAACTGCTGCTCCGTCACCTGTACGCACTCCACATGCCGTGGGTGCATCGCACCTTGCTGAATGATCTGTGGTCGTCCGTTTATTGCGGATGCTTATTACTGAATCGCGGACGTCTTGATTCCTTGCAAATGACGAGTCCAAAGAGCCAGCGCCCTAGCGATGCTAGCGACGATGCTCAACGCATCTGAGTAGCAGTGGTTCATTGTCTGATTAAACCCAAAAATAGATTCGTGAACAAAATTGCGCGCTTGTCAGGCCGCAGTGCCGACGGTGCGCTGGCTATACAGTACTGGTTCCAACCTCCAGTCCGAAGCTCGCGATGATATCATGAATCTTGGAATGAGAATTGCAGGCTCTGACAGCGTCCGCCGTTCGCTGCCAACCGCGAGTTCGACACCGAAGAAAAGATGCACGAATTTCAGCACACGCGACGCGGCCGCCGACTCGCTAGATGCACTATGACGTCCAGAATACGGACACATGAGCCTCGCAGACCAAGCGCGCCCAACTAGGCCTGCCATTCTAGCGCCAGAACGCTCCCCAACACTGAAGATCGTACCCAGATTTGGACAATGTGGCGACGCGGGTTCTGGATCTGGGGGTGGGTGATAGGCTTCTGCGCCCGGATGGCTGGCGGGCACTGAGGACGGTGACGGGAGACGGGGAACGCCTGATGCGTGCCAATGCTGTCGTCTTTGACGCGCCGGAGTCTTCTCCCGTCTTGCTCCGACTTCGCGCTCCCCGTCTGCGTCGCGATTGCCTCGCCGTCGCAGCCTATACTGGGTCAACTCTGCTATCGAGACAGCGCAGCGAAGCGAGAAGCCTCTTTCGCCGGCGTCTCTCAGGCTGCTCCCGTGCGCACACCGTGATTCTGCAACTGCCAACCAACGCCCCTTCTTCCGCGCTTGCACCGGTCCTACGCCGTCTCCCTGTCCAAGTTGGGCTCGCGTTTTCCCCTTCTTGGCTAATCAGAACGCGATAGAGGGACCCAGGCGCTTTCGGGCTAGAGTCGGCTTTAGAGTCCCGGTATCGTCGATCGCGCGTGTGGCGCAGAACTGATAATTGCACCCGTGAGGCGTCCCGCTACATGAGCCAATCACGACACGCAACGAACGGTACCCAATCGCTGCTGCGCATCAATCGGCGCGGCCCCGTCGAGAGCCTGAACTTTTCGCCCCATTGGCCCGCCCAGCGGGCACCGATAATTCCCCGGTCTGTACATAGCCAATTGCGAATTGCAATCAGCTGCACGCCGGGAGAGGACAGGGGGTTGCGTAATCGCGCTCTGATTGGTTCTGCGTCACGCGGCGCACGATTGGCTGCAAGCGGGATCCAATCCTGGGACGAAGCGTAGCAAGCGCCGAGCGGGGAGGAGATCGCGTCCCTGCCAAATCGACCTGCGTGAGCGTGAAACAGATCTCTCCCGGTCAAAGTACTACCACGAATTGGTACGAGGCACACCAGTATAACCAGCGCGAGCACGAAGCGAAACGACCGCCAGGACTTGCGCCGCGCAGAACACGACCGAGACGCGGACGGTACGTCCGCGTAATTAATCAAAAGACACAACGGTACCGATATCAGTTACGCACGTGTGGGGCATCGTGTTGGGATTGGTCGTGTCCGCGGTCTGCAGGGAGCCTGGCCGCGCGCAATTGCGAATTGATGCGTTCGGATTTTGGAGGGTTTATTGGGAGGAGCGGGTCCCTTGGACTGAATGTGGGCCAGAACAGTCAGTGATAAGTCTCATGCCAATTTAGCCTTTGGCAATGCGCTGACAGACGACACGCACCAGATGCCAGCGAGCAGTGGTCGAGATCCCTCATCACGCATCCCTGCTCGGTGACAAGCCACACTATCAGCACAAATGCCGTCTCTGTGCCTCTGTGCGCTTCATGCGCACTCGCATGGCGGCATGGGTCGCGCGGAGCTGGCTATCAGCCCATCCTGCAAAGCTCAGAGCAATACCGCCCGCCGTCACCAGTGGCTAGCGAGCGCGCAGATCGACCACGCACCTCGCAGATTCGCACAGGCCGCGGCTCATTTGTTGTGTAGCAGCGATGTGTGTCATACGCTCCCCACTGCCCAGCACTTTGACGAGCAAGGAGCGCGCGAATCGACGTCGAGGCCCGCTGTCCAGCGCGGGTGACGGCAGCGCACACGCCCCCGATAGGCGCTGTGCTTCCCCCATTTCGTGCATGCCGACGCAAGGCGCTCCGCGGGCGCCTGCACGCATCACACTGAGAGTCGGCCACGCGGCAGCGGCAAACATACTGCTGTACGTACAACGGTACATACGTCGACGTCTGGGCGTACGGTAACGTTGCGCGTGCACGAGATCGTCCCGCCTCGCGATCGCGGTTCGGTCGCGATCGCTCTGCGCCCAGCGGCCGCCGGGCTGCCCGAGTCGGGTGGACGCGTGCCCCGTACGTATACGTCGGTCGACCTCGCCCCGCCCCGGCCGATTTGCGCCCCCGCGGTCGCCGCGCTCAATACGGTAAGGCGGCGGCGTGAGGCTGAGGTACAGTACCTACTTAGCGTGCCCTGGCAACTTATGTGGGCAATCTATCACGCTACTAAACACCGTGAGCCGCGCTTGATGGTGTGGGCCGCCCGCAGATATTGTCAATAAAATATACAAATGGGTGGCGGGCGCGACGCGTCGCTGGGATAGGCAGGTGCAGGGCGGCCCCGCGCGGATTGGCGGGAGCCATTCAATTTCGGGTGGGAGTCTTCGCGGGACGCCCAGATGGTGGGCGAGATTTGCTAAATTGGACGCCCTAACCGAGATGCGCGGAGCTGCCTTTTGGGGACGCTCGTCGAGATCGTATCGCCGGACTGCGGGGCCCGCTGATTGGCTACCGCTCCACACCTACTGCCTGGGTGCGTCTCTGCGTGTGCGCAGAAGCTACCGTAGAGCGGCCAGTGCTTTATGACGGGCGAGGCGGGACGGATAGTTCGCACGATTTGTCGTGCTGACGGAGCCTCGAGCAATGCTGTGTGCGGAAGACGGCACTCGTTGTGTTTTTCTCATTGACGTTGTTCATCGTCTGCCCTGGACACCAGGGCGCGCGCAATGGCGGTGCTGCTAGTTGCGGCGATCCTTGTGTTTTCTGTGGTATCATACGCCATCGGAGTGGTACAGACAATGCGCTGTAGCCGACGCTGACGAGAACATAGAAGACAGACAAAACGCTGCACTGCAGCGGACAAGGAGAATGGCCGCATGCATCGCTCTAATACGGCATGACGCACGCGGTGCGCGTCGTGGCTGGCGAAGGGGATGTCAACGGTGCAGCGTCGAGCTTCTGGAGGAGCGCACGGGACGGAGACGAAATTCGATATGATGCCCGCCTTGATTTGTGGAAGAGGCCGCGGTATCGCATCCTGATTGGGTGGATGGGGAAGGAAAGAGGCCGTCGCGCATTGGACGGCGTGGGTGGGCATTTCCTCACGCGGAAGGGGGGCGAATGGTGCACGCGCATGTGGCTGAAGGAGGTTGCCGCCCTCGGATATGGAACGAGCAGCGGAAGCGCCGGACGGGCCGGGCCGAGCGCGAGCGAGCTTGGCCGCTTCGGTTGGTGAGAATGCGAAAAGGTATGAAAAGAAGCGTAATAAACGGAGGCGTGGGAACTATGTAATAACGACAGCCTCGGCTGGAGAATTCCGCGGGCGCTAGAGAGATAAACACACCGATCTCGCGCTATGACGGGAGCAGTTGTGGAACCTCTTTGCCCTCCGTCGCGGCCTGCCGTTTGTCTTGGGGTCATGCACGCCCATGAGACGACGGTGGGTGGCCGAGATCTGGACATGGCACACGGTATCTGCTGCGGAGGCTGGTGGCGGGGATTGAATAGTACTAGGTAGGGAGACGGGGAGGATGAAGAGGATGGAATCGCGTGTGTGGCTGGGGGTGGCAGGTGGGCGGGAGAGCGAGGGAGGAATGAGATGAAACGCGGGCAGATCGGGGCTGTGATCAGATCGAGTATCTTCGGGGGGACGTTGCTTCTGGGCGGGGCACTGGGAGAAGCGCAATGGCTGCGAGGTGGCATCGGGCTGGCACGCCAGTGGGATTGGATCAGATCACACCTTTATTTAATGCTCTATGCCCGGAGATCCTCCCTTCCCGTCCTCGCGTCTATCGCGATCCAGCTCCGCCTCCCTTCCAGTCTTCGCGCGCATCCCCTCATCCTCACGCCGCCTCTTTCGCCCTCTTTCTATATATACGCGCCCCCGACATCCCTCATCCCCCGCCCTCCCCTCCTCCTCCCCGCCCCCGAGCTCGCCTATTATGTCCGCCTCGAGCTCCTCCCGCATCTTCGCCCAGCATGTCCGTGTCTCCTCCACCGACGAGCTCTCATACGATGCCTCCACCCGCGGCGAAATCAACGAGACTATCCAAACCATCGTCACAGGTCGCAAGTGCTGGAAGACCATGAAAGGCAAGGGTGAGGTCGTCTGGCCTCCCTTCCTTGAGCTCGCTCTCGTCGAAGGTGTGTGTCTATCCGTTCGCCGACCCATCGGTCAGTGCATATATGCGCTTTGTTGACACGGTATATCCCCTGGGCAGGCCTCGAAAAGTATCAACCTGTCGAGAGCCGGACAACGCGTGCATTTGGCCGCTTCCCGATGCGGAACAAGTTCATCTCGGACTACATCTTCAGCAAAACCGGCAAGCGGCGCACACCCAAGCAGGTCGGTAGTCGTCTTCAGCAGCTTCGCGATACAGCCGAGGGCAAGCGCAGTGCGTCTCTTTTACACATTGTCTCACGAGTACGCCACTCACCCACCTAACTACGCAGTACTGCAGCAGTTGTCGAGCCGGCATATTGCCATGATGCAGCCCAAGACTGAGCCCACTCCCGAGCCTTCGGCCTCGACAGAGGCCCCCGCGCCCACAGGCCCGCCGGTCAACTACCTCACAATCTCCGTCCTCCCTGAGGCCCCGGGCAGCGGGTACCCATCGCCCGCACTGTCTCCCCTCGCCGACCCGTCCACGTCTGGCTCGCAACCGCCGCGGCCGATGCGCGCCATTGACCCGACGGTGACCTTCATCTCGCGCTCCACGCTGAACGCATATGCGAGCGTGCGTGTCTTGCGCGAAGGGCGCACTATATGGACCGAGAAGACGACCCTCCGATACCTCGAGTCGCGCGTCCTCCCTGCGCCTGTGTACCCTGCACAGATGGAGTGCACCCATCTCTACAGCACAGAAGTCGTCCCTGGATTCTGGAGCCAGCTGTGCGACTGCGGCAGTGAGTATTCGTCTTCGTGTCCGGTCTGGGCTGGCTGGACCCTTGCTGTCGAGTGTCAGGAACTGACTCGCATCCTCGTGGTTTCAGATCCTACTCCCTTCACGATCGTCCAGGACATCGTACGGCTGCCGGGTGGCGTCGACGCCGCATCTGTTCTCTCTCAAACAGGCACGTCGGCGGTTGCGCCCGAGGATGTGGTACTCTCCACTGTTTACCGCTTCAAGATGCACCCGACCACCTCCCCTCCCCTCTCGCCCTCGATGTCGAGCGTCGATGCACTGAGCTACTCACATGAGTCGAGCGTGAGTCAGCTACCTCCATATATGCAGGGGGTTATGCTGACTGACAGCTATGATTTTTCTACATCGATCTGATTCGGATTGTCGCCTTGTCCTCCGCCGTCGCTTCGCCCTCGCATATGTCTCACGCCGTCATCTTCTCGCCTCTCGTGTTGTTCTCTGACAATGCACTCGATAATCATACCGCCCACTTATCTGATTCGCCGCCGCGAACCAGCCCGAGATTGGCTCTGACTATGGCAATGAGCTCCTGCGGCCTGTCCCCATGCTCTACACACCCTCCCACCACTCCGCGCAGCAGCACTCGCACTCGCACTCGCATTCTCCTCAGTCCGTCCCCTCGCACACACCCTCACCTCCCCAACCGACGATGCACACGCTCCCGCCTCTACACAATCTCCCGCACATCCCGTCACCTCTGATGCCCAGCGCCAGCGCATCGTCGCCGCCGCACATGTCCATGCACCCCTCATCGCTCCACCATTCCTCGTCACTGCACCCCTCAGGCGCGGCGGCGCTCCCGCAGATCCGCGAGCCGACGGGATCGCCCGCGACACCCGGGCTGATCCACCGCCACGAGGAGGGCTACGCGAGCCTGCCGCCGAGCCCGCTCGAGCTGACGTTCCCGCCGAACGTCCACCACCACGCGACGACGCTGCCGAGCCTCACGTCCCTGCATAACGTCCCCCCGATGTCCAACGGCGGGATGTGCGGAGGGCCGGGATACGCTGGGTATGCAAGCCATGCCGCGGTGTACGACGGGTCGATGGGCTATGCGGTGAGTCGGTGATCTCTGCGCGTGGTCGCTGTGTCGGTATGCTGATCAGTATTCGGCTTGTAGACCTTCGACCCCGTGCACGCCTACCATGGCCTTTAGGCCCTCGGCTCGCGGATCGTCGTTGTCTTGAACACACTATTCTACTAATCTCCATCATGGATCCTCTCGCATATTGCCCGGGCCGCAACTCTGTACCAAAAGCTGTACTGGATACTACCCAAGCCCCTCGCCGCCCCAGTGTACTCCGACCCGCGCCGCCGCCGCCACCGCCGTTATTTGTGCTCGCCCATCTGTTGTCTCGCATCGCGCCATTGCCACTGTTCGATAGAGCCGCTCGGACATCGTCCTCAGATTATTTCTTCCTGTGCATAGTTCAGGTCCCCCCGTTCAGGTTCGCGTACTGCTACTTTTTCTAGCACGCTTGCCCGCATGCATTGTCTGCATCGTGTGTTTATACCTCGCACTGAGCTTCCTACCTTCTGCTTACTTCGCGTAGCTCCGCATTATAGCCCTCTTGATAATCCATCGCATGCCTGTGCGCACCCTGCGCAGCGCTTTGTATCATCGTGCACACATGCATCTCTGCATCTCTTGCCCACCAGACACGGCTGCTCCGCAATTTTATTCGTACATTATTCAGATGCGTCTTCGTCTTTCATCTAGGAGTCGTTTATTCACTACCCGTATCGCATGTACTGTACTACTACAAGGTTAATCGAAGTGAAATTATGTGTAGTCTCATATCTGCGGCGCGCTCGGCCGCCGCCACTGTATCATTGCAACGGCGTGAAGGATGGGCTCAGGATTCTGACCTTGTCCCATCCGGCAGTACACTGGCTATGTGCTACGGGCCCGCGGCCGCGCCTGTGAATCAGTGTGATCCCCAACCAAGATACGAGGCCGGGGGACGTCCAAACGAGCAGTGGCGGCCCGAGCGAGCGACTCGGATTGAAGGTACCACCGCGGCGGCTCGAGAGCCTGACTGAGGCTGTCAGCACCCAATAGCGCTCCGAGCCCGTAAATTTGAATAGAATAGAATGTAGTGTAATGTAGATATGCGGCTACGGGACATGCACACGCATATACGCGGCTAGCCCGTCGTGCTGACCAAGGCCTTGACTCTTCTAGCCTGCGTTCTAGTTCTAGCTCGCCCGGCACCTGGGTGGCGTTGGACGTCGCCGCGGCCGGGCGCTGTATGTGGTGGTGCCGCCGAAATGCGAGCCTGAGCCTGATGCACTTCGGGCCTCCGAGCGTCCGAGCGTAGTGCAAGGCCGAACAGGCGTTCGCCACAAGGGCCCAGTGCGTGGTGGGATGCTCACATCGTCGATACCTGTCCGCTACTTCGAATCCGAGCGCAGGCCGCGCCGCGGTATCGTCGCGTCCGCGCGGGGTGGTCGTCCCACACGCTCTCGCGTTCTTTGTTCTTTGTTCTGCGTCCCAGTGCGTTCTTCGTTCAGTGTTGACGTTGAAGCTCGGAGTTCGAAGAGCCTGAAGCCGGAGTCCGAGTCGGGTGTTAGATAGTAGTAGTAGTGTTAGTGACAGGGTGCGCCCGACGTTGATCCGCCGCCACCTTCGCTTCGTTTCGCACCTCCCGCCATCTCGCATCGCATGGCCAGCTGGGAGCATGCTCGCGCCGTCGCCGCACTTGGGGTTCTTTCGAAGTCCGTGTTCGTAGATGCGCGTGGATCCACGGATCGCGGTCCTGCGAAGGTGGCCCGCGCGAAGTCGAGTCCCAAGTTCGAACGCCGAGTGTAGCATGAGCCATGTGTAGCTCGTGCATGCATCTAGGCCGGTGGCCCGCGGCCGGCAGCGCAGGTGTGACGGACGCTACGTCGGACGGGCGTACGGACGGTGTGGCGTGCGTCGCCGCGAGACGCGCGCTGGATGGAGGGAGCGTCGCCGCGTATCGCGAGCGTCCTTCAGCTCCATCGTCCAACCGCCGGCGTCGATAATTGGTGGTCATGAATAGGACTGTCAAGACGATCGATCTGGAGCCCAAGTTTGGCACAGAAGAAGGATTGAGGATGGCGTACCTATCTGGTGGCGATCTGCCAGCGGGTGCTCCTGATACACTTCGCGTTGCGTTCTGGAAAGGGCTGCCAGTGGCCGTGGTTTGATGAGTATTGAGATGTTGCGGAGGAGACGCCAGCTGCTGGTGCTGGGAGCCCCGAGCCTGAGGCCCCCGAGCGTGCACGGAGGCCAGAGGTATTGCGCGTAACGTAAGTCCGAGTCGGTCAGAGTTGGAGGACACCGGGTATCACTTCGAGGTGCTGTTGTGCTGTAAGCGAAGATGGGCCACGGCATCCAATCAGATGGACCACGAGAATGAAGGAAGTGAGGATGTGAATCAGTGATCTGGACACAGAACGAGCCCAACCACAACAAGAGTTTTACGTGGGGGCTTCTTATTCCTTGCGATCTTGAACTCTCACGAACTCTCCTCTTGCGCTCCCTCAAGGCCTCAACACGGAGTTGGCTCATTGTTGCCGTGCGTCCACGTCGGTCAGGTCAAGCTGAATCTTTGAAATCGCCAATATGGGTCGGAGGGACCTTCCTGAATGCCAAGGTCCACCAAACCACTTCATGCACTCCTCTAATTCCGCATTCAAATCAAGCACTCCTCGTCCCAAATCCAGACATGTGGTACGCTGTCGACATTCTGGAATCTCGCTGGCGAAAGAGAGAGGGGAGATGCGCCCCCGAGGGCGTCGCAACCTGCGACGCCCAGCGCAGGCACCTCAGTAGCCCGGGGGTAAGCAACGACGAAGAAAATCAAACATGCGCAAAGGCGACGAGCAACACCAAGCTCGTCGCCAACCATCCACATAGGCACACCAGCCGGATGAGTCACCATCCAAACCAAGGATGGGACAGACACCGGAAACAGCCAGCTTGACCCACAGAGCGCCCCAAAAACCACGCACAAAAGCCACCGGAAATTGACCCACACAGCGTAGAAGACCCAACCTACAGCGAGCAAGGGCCCTACGACGACGACAAGACCGAGTAGCCAAACGGCACAGCCGTCTTACTAAGCGTGCCCAATACGTATAACCATAAAATAACTCGAACCAACCTAAATACACCCAAATAAATAGATAAAACCAGGCTCTTGACGCCGCCCCATGTATGACAAAGCCAACACAGCTACAAACCAAATAATGCCACAACCATAGCGTGGCGCAATGCGAAAGCACTAATGTCAGCAAAAGACCTGACTAAGCCAACCATAGAATAGGAGAGACGATACCACATAAACCAAGGTGCACCACAAAAGAAAAACGGAAATAACCAAAAAAAACAATAAATATGATATTCCAAAAAAGGAAAGTGACCGAGGGCGTACGGCTCAAAACCCCTTCCCATCCCCTCTCCCCTCCCCAAGCACCTCCCATCCTCTACTTGACCTCCCAACCAACCCCTCCCTAACCGTCCCCAACCCTCCATGAGGCAACAAAGCGAGTAACGACAGTAACGCCACCTGAACGTCCCCCACGTCAGAAGAAACGCGCGGCGTAGCGCTCACGATAACGATTTATACCTCGAAGACAACCAACCACCGAGAGTAACGACCCCACCTTCAGCCAACTGGCAATGAAGACGACCCCTCGATCGTCGAAATCAGCACAAACGGCACGACTGAAACACAGCGGAAGATTACGCACGACCCGTACCCCGCCGCTCCCAACCCTCACCCTCCCCCACAACGATGAGACAGTCATCGCCGTAACTGTCCTGGATGAGCCAACAGGCAGGACAAGAGGCATACTGGAGTGGACGGCGGACGAACCCCCCGCGAGACGGCTTGGGCACGGACAACTCATCTCTATGAAGAACTCGAGCGGGGAGACCGGGCCGGGCCTCCTGTCGGCGGTCACGGACCTGCGGAAGCATTGGGTCACATGGACAGTCTCGGGAGGCCCGGCCCGCTGCCGCCTCAGCGTGCCTATCCCGTGGACGGCGATGACAGGCGTGGAAGCTGTTGCCCACACGAAGCACTACCGCGCGCTCCCGGACACCCCCCCGCCGCACCGCAGCACCCTAAACACCCCACACATCCTCGACACCGACCAATCCCCATACAACGTCGCGCTGGATAAAACTGAACGCGAAAACCTCGAGTCACGCCTACAAGGCATTACACAGAAGAAGTGGGAATGGAGACCGGAGAAGG
>MPVS01000137.1:0-72926 GCA_001931775.1 Fomitopsis pinicola | reverse complement strand
AGAGATGCACCGATCTTCGTCGGCGCGTCACTAATGTATTCCACATACTCCTTAGAAAGCCTCTCTCCGAACGAGGTGCCTAGATGGCAGTCTGAGAGAGGCGAGGCACGAGCCGATCACAGATCAGAGTCTAAGTACCGTAGTCTCGGGACTAGGCGCGCAACGCTTCTCTCGTCGCGCGCTCACTAGTCCTCAGCCAGCGAAAGCACCGTAGAGCTATCGCAAGGCTTCTATCACTTTTCACCCACCCTCCTCTCCCAGAGTCAGCAACGTCAAGCCAGCTGCACCAGACTCAGGCAAGTCCACTCACCCACATTCATTTGGCTCGACGCGCTTCCTCCCCGCGACCTGCGATACTCAGCCGGAACGGGTCTGTCGCGGTGGGCCCGCCCGCCCGCGCAGCTCATCCGTCGCTCCGCAGGTCCCGGAGGTCCGTTTTGGGCCGGGCAGCCCGAAGGGCTGCGCCCCGCACTCGCTACCATATATTCACCTAATCTACACTGTAATTCAGATTGCGAGAGATGCACCGATCTTCGTCGGCGCGTCACTAATGTATTCCACATACTCCTTAGAAAGCCTCTCTCCGAACGAGGTGCCTAGAGCTATATCATTATGCAAATACCTGTAAGCCGTGATACCGAGATGAGAATCGCTCCAGCCAGTTGTGATCGGCGCCCTATGTGTGACGTCACGCGTACTATGAGCTGGAGGTGGAGACGATGACGTTCGCCTCGTCTGCGCGCCGTCTCCTTGGAATATCATGCCAAGTAATGGCTCGTCGTCCGCGCAAACTGCTCACCCTCCTGACTCTGCTCCCGTCCCCGTCGGGCTACTCCTATTTCACGAACCTCCACGTCTTTGCAGCCGTTGTTTGAAACCACCCCAACCCTACTCCCGAAGTTGTCCTGAATGTCGAGCATCAAGAAAGTGTTCCACCGAGCTCGCGACTCCATTGTTTCTTCAAGGAGCTCACTCCGTGCCAGGTCCATGGATTCGTCTGCATCTGGCTCGGAAAGCAATGGAAATGCACACCCTCTCTTAGCTAGCAACGCGAAGGCGAACGGCGGGCCTGCGACCCCAGAGGTCGACAATACGAACGCGGAGGGAAAAACCGCGGCGCAGCGCCAGCAAGAGGAGGCGCCGCCTGTCCCGCCTGCTCACGCACTCAGTCAGCCATCTATTGAGACTAGAAAGAGGCGACTCTCTTTCACCGAAGAGCGGGTCCAACGCGCCGAAGAGCGCCGTAGTCAGGATGAGCAAGAAGAGAAGGAGCGCACGGAGTTGCGGAGGCGCTTGCACGAAGAGGTGCGTACCCAGAGATATATGGGCACGAACACAGAGTCGAAATTCTGAACATATGGATCAGGACCCACTACGCGACAGTTATGGCGACCTCCCTCTCAATATGTCTCAATCCGAGGAACGTACGTACTGTTTCTCCCTATTTGCGCTCTCGGCATTATACAAGGCTCACTGGACATTGCAGCTCCCAATTTCAGATCACTGATATCCGTCTCAGAGGCAGAGGAGGGCGAATACGTCAAGTTCCGTGCTCGTGTTCACCATATACGGTCTCTCGGTGAGTAGACATCTTCGCTTGACACTCATGTAGGCACGAGCACTAACATACTTTCCATTGGCGATGCTGCGTAGGGTCTAAGATTGTATTCCTCATCTTCCGCTCGCAGCTCACGACGCTGCAAGGAGTTCTCACAACTGAGGACGGCAAGGTATCGGAGAACATGGTCCGCTGGGCGGAGGGCCTGAACCGCGAGGCCATTGTGCATGTCGAGGGGAGGGTACAGCAGCCACAAGATGGCCACGAGCAAGTGCACTCTACCCGGGTACGCAATCACGAAGTCAAGATTGAGAAGGTGCGTCTGTGACGCGACATTCATGGCATCGCAACTAACCATGATGCTTGCAGCTTCATGTAGTATCTGGCCCAACTGTCACATTACCCTTCCAAGTCGAGGATGCTGCGCGGCCAGACGACCACTTTCGTAGGGTACATGCGCGTTCCCTTATGAGAAGTCGCAATACTGACGAGCACCTAGAAAGGTGCACATTTCCCGCGCATCAATCAGAAGACGCGTCTAGCAAATCGCGTACTTGACCTCCGTGTAAGTAGACGCACAGTCACAGATGGCCCTTGCATATGCTAATCGCCATCCAGTCCCCCGTCAACCAAGCGATCTTCCGCATCCGTAGCGCTGTCTGCATGCTATTCCGCGAATACCTCACCTCCCAGCGATTCCTGGAGATTCAGTCGACCAAGTTCCAAGAGGGCGGAACCGAGTCAGGCGCGGCAGTGTTCAAGGTCGACTACTTCCGGCGGCCTGCGTTCCTCGCGCAGAGCCCGCAGCTCGCGAAGCAGATGTGCATCGCGGGGGACATGGAACGCGTGTTCGAGATCGGGCCTGTGTTCCGCGCGGAGAACTCGAACACGCACCGCCATCTGACCGAGTTCACGGGCATGGACTTGGAGATGCAGTTTGACCACCATTACCATGAGGTGCTGGACATGCTGGACGGTATGTTCAAGCACGTCTTCAAGGGGCTGCAGGAGAGGCTTCACGATGAGGTGAGTATATGCCACGAGCAGTGCAATTTCTGTTGGGTATATGCTGATTGTGAGAATGAAGATCGAGGTGGTGAAGACACAGTTCCCGCACGACGATTTGGTTATCCTCGACGAGACACCGCGGCTGAAATTCTCGGACGGAATCAAGATGCTGAGGGAGTCTGGATACAAAGACGACGATGGGGAGGAGCCGAGCGAGTTTGAGGACCTCACGACGAACGCGGAGCGCCGTCTGGGCCAGCTCGTTAAGGAGAAGTACGGCGCTGACTACTATATTCTGGATAAATTCCCGCTCGAAGTCCGGCCGTTCTACACCATGCCTGACTCAGAAAATGACGTGAGTCGACGGATTGTTTGTACCATGGCTGTGATAGCTGATAAGGCGTATCGTAACAGCAATTTTCGAACTCTTTCGATATCTTCCTACGCGGAGAAGAGATCCTCTCGGGAGGTCAGCGTATACACGTTGCTACGATGCTAGAGGAGCGCATACAATTGGCAGGTATCGATCCGGAGCAGTTGAAGGATTACCTGAACGGCTTCAGGTGGGGATGTCCGCCGGTGAGTCAATATTGACCATACATTATGCGTTCGCACACGACTCAACTGTACGATGTCGATCAGCACGGTGGAGGCGGTCTCGGTCTTGAGCGTGTCGTCATGCTGTTCCTCAAGCTGGGTGACATCCGCTACGCAAGTCTCATACCCCGCGATCCACGGAGCTTCCCGCGGACAGGTCAAGCCTTGGCGGAGATGTCGATGGCGGCAGCGACGCATCAGATTATGCATGGCCCAGAGGCCACAACATATCAGGAGGGTATCCCGCATGGAGACCTGCCCCCACTACCAGACGTACGTGTCTGTCATATTGTAGTTGGGTCAGTCGACTGACGAACTGATACACAGCTCATCGCAAAGTACGGAGACTCGACGAATACGTCCTGGATAGACCCGTCCTGGACAGTATGGCGGGACCTCCGCACCGGTGCTGCGGTAGGCTACATCCTACAGAATGGCTTCGCAGTCGCGTTCGGTGACCCGCTCTGTGACGAGAAGCAGATGGTGGGTGTTATCGACCGTTACCTCCGGTTCGTCCATCACGAGGGCCTGAAGCCTGTATGGTGCTGCGTCGACCACGACGTCGAGCGCATCCTCGCGTCCGATCTTGGATGGAGTGCGATCATCGCGGTCGCGGAGGAGCGGCTGAACCCGAGCGAGGTGGACCCTGCGACGAACGACAAGACGGTGCGGAGGAAGATACACCGGGCGGAGCGCGATGGCGTGAAGATCATCGACGTGGATGGGAAACCGGATGAGCGGGTGCAGGAGATGCTCGACAGCAAGTGCAAGGAGTGGGAGGCGGCGAGAAAGGGAACACAGATCCATCTGACGGGCCTGCGGCCTTGGGACGACATGAAGCACAGGAAGTACTACTACGCCCTGGACAAGGATGGCAACGTGAGTCGTCTCGATGTTTTGTACCCCTGCACTATCTGACAAGATGAATAAGGCCTGTGCTATGGTGGTGCTCGCCCAGCTTGCGACGACGCATGGCTTCCAAATTAAGTGGGCGCTCGAGTTTCCGGGCGCGCCTCTGGGCGCCATCGAGTACATCCTCTGGCACGTCATCAAGGAGCTCGGCGACGCCGGTGTCACTTCGGCGACGTTTGGGGCGGGCGCGACGGACCGACTGCAGCGCGTAGAGAACGTGGGCGGCCTGCGCGTCCGCACGTTGGAGAAGACGTATAACACCCTGAGCTCGACGTTCAGCCTGGGCGGGAAGGGCGACTTTAGGCACAAGTTCGGGGTGCAACAGGAGCCGGTGAGGATTCGCTGCTGCCTTTTTGCTGATAGACAAGGGGCTGATGTTCTCTCCAGTCGTACATTTGCTACCCGAAAGGCGGTCTCGGTGTGAGGGGCATCGAGGCTATCATGACTGCACTGCAGAAGCCTAAGCCATCGGACACCCCATCTCACGCGCAAGTAGTCAAGACGTCTGACTAGTGACTACGCTTGGCGCGGAAGGGCTTTCGCCCACTGTGACAGACTTTCCCTACCTTTCCATGTTCTTTATACCCTCAGTCTTAACTTTGGTCTGCGTTATCTACACACGATGATAGACGGGACCTTATACACGTCCCTGCCGCCACGATTACTGTTGTTGTTCTGCTGGCTCGACTGGTTCAATTGACGGACCCCTGTACCGCTACTAATAACGGTGGCAAGAATGTGCCACTAGTTGACTAAAGCAATGTATGATTCTACTACTTCAAGTGAGCCATATCAATATGATGGTGTAGATGTGTGTCCTTCCAGAAATTGTCCCATGCTGAAGCGCTGACCGTCACGCGTCAAGGTTTGCCCAACTCTGAAGTGTCAATACGACTGTATTAATGTGAAACGCCACTCGGAAGAGGACCGCGTAGATCATGTGACCGCGTCGGGGCTCATCGAGATGGCACACAAGCTTGTGTGTCGAGTGATAATTCAAAATGGTCGTAAACACTGAAATTTTCCGGGTACATGGCAGAGCAGACTGCTATGTAAGTACGGGTGGTTTCACCAAACGCGTCCTCATTGCCTCAATCTGCTCGATGAGGTAACAAGGACGCCATATCGCAGTGTCCCACAACGTGCAAGAATATGGGGTGCGTAACTTCTCTTCGCGTCCTAACTATACTGAAACGTTACGAGATCGCTAGATGTATGCAAATAGCACCGGGGGGCGGTAGTCCGGTTGAGGAAGGCAGCAGAGCATAAGTTGCTCCGGCGCCAGTGGTGTATCCGGCGTAAGTTCGTGCCGCAGTGCGTTATCTTGAAGTCTCCTGGAAGCAGCTGCAGGTGAAGCAAAAAACGCACTGTGAGAAGAGAACTAGAATGCCATTGGACAAAAAACTGCGCTGGTACTGCGGCCGTCTACCGCAAGATCGCCAGGGCAGTGCGGCGTGACGTGCCGCACTACCGATTTGTTTCCACGCAGCAGCTCGACCGCGCTCTATTTATCTTCTTAGGTCAGAACAATACGACGTGCGATGACAAGGCGCGCTTGAACCATGTGCGTTCTCGGCCTGTGTCAAGGATCAAACATCAGAATTTCCCATGGTATGCTGGAGAAGCTATACCTTACAGCGGAACCTACATGCGCCATCCGCATAAGGGGACCCTTACTTATCCAGGTACAGTGGAAGCACCACACAACACTGCATGCTCGGGGAATTCCAGTACTCCTCTTGATCCGACAGCGCTACTCACGTTGTATCAGAGCTGCCAAGCATGCGAATTGGTACCATGAGAGCTGAAAAGTGGCGCAAACTTTGACGCAAGAGAGGGCGACTAGCCATACTGACTTTACAGGCTGCGCGACTTGACTCGTTGGGCATACTACGAGCTGATCTCCTCCGTCCAAATGAGTGTTTGGTTCCTGCAATATGTGTTAGATGTCTCCAGACCACTCTGCGCTTAATCGTCTTGATTTGTAACTGTACAGACGCGGATTAGCGATTCACCGTGCACGCTTTTGACTGAGCCACCCCAATATGACCCATGCGATCGGACGAGCGGCGTGCGTCATGAAAGGGGCCCGTATGTAGAATGCGTGTGATGTTTCTATATGGACTCAGCAAAAGCACCCAGGTACATCTGACAGCGTAGAGAATGGGGATACAGCAAGATGATGGGCCAGAGACGTACCAACGAACGAACTCAGAATACTGCCAGTGCCATGTCACGCCACACCATGAGCTATAGTAACTCGGCATTGTCCCGCCGCATTATACCTCGTCGACGCGATCTCGCCGTTGGGGATCGATGTAACTAGAGGCGGGTAATGTAAGGAGTATCGCCGTGCTGTTGCGCCGGAGGTGACCTCTGGTTTGCTGTGACTCATAACCTGTTTTAGTATTCATCTACTAGCAGAATGGGGAGAGTTGTGCCCAGCCTACCTGACTACTAACATAACTCGTGCGATTGTCAAGGCTTCCCGTATGTAGCACCATCTCCGACAGCTTGGTGAGTCAGTACCGGTACTAGTAATAAGGTACCGGGTAGTGGTGGTTGCCTGAGAGGCGATCGAACTGAGTCATCGTAGGTCTCCAGGTATGGACCGTAAGATTGTGTGGGCGACTACTTGCCACTATTTGGTGTCCTCCACATGGTCGCTAGAGCCCTGACGATACGGTCATTGTGATTCCGCGAAGAACGTTGACTTGGGCATATACGCATCACTTGCTTGGCAAGTCTATAAGCGTACGAGAGCTTACGAGCGTAGCGCCATCAACTGCCTTCGGCGCACTGACGAAGTAAGCAAGTACCTCGCTGACATGATGAAGTTGAACCACAGGTCACGGCGCGCGAACGTCTGATCCTAGAAGTGATGCTTCTCACGCGCGGTCCTCTCGTCGGCCATTCGGTCATTACAAGTTGAATCTATGCCCCATTCAGTCGACGTCCGGACCCCGCAGCCCGCTTGCCTGGGCCTTCTAGTCATTGTCGTCCCCAGTGGGTTCATCGACCAATTTTCACTCACTTGCTAGGAAAATGGCTACTTCGATCAAGGTCGCCACCGTCGCAGTCGCAGTTGCTGGTCTTGCCACCGTGGTAACGATGACGCGGCTTGCTCTACCTTGGGGCAGGGGCCGGTACGATGCATGGAGCAAGCGCAATATCCGACGGAAGGTGCGTC
This sequence comes from Fomitopsis pinicola, assembly GCA_001931775.1. Taxonomy (NCBI): domain Eukaryota; kingdom Fungi; phylum Basidiomycota; class Agaricomycetes; order Polyporales; family Fomitopsidaceae; genus Fomitopsis; species Fomitopsis pinicola. Next base: position 65,661 of record MPVS01000137.1, on the reverse strand, counting down.
TCGTATCGTATTTCGGCCTTTGGTTGAATGCTAAACGAAACATGATTCGCAGCTCCCGCACGATCTGACAACATGGCGTTTACTTGACGACCCTCGTCCTGTCTGGGAGGCCGTACGACACGTGTTCCATAACGCAGGCATCTACCTGTGGCCGTATGATGGAGTCCTGTCAGCGGCCGATACTTCCCGTCCTACACTGTCTAACGGATTCGCATACATAACTCAAGTGCGCGGTGAAAAATGGGCCTTCTACCTCCGGATTTTCAACTGTCATGTGAGTCGTTACTACCCAATCGTCAGCGTTCTATTGACCAAGTACTTTATCGTACAGAATGAGCTCACAATAGGTGGTACGACCTCGGACGGACTTCACGCCGTGTTACGCGTTGTCGTGATAGGCAACGAAGGGAAAGCCCACCTAGAGATACTCCGCAAGCTCGCTCGCGGGACAAGGAGTCTACTCACGGACAACCACGTTGTTCCGCTTTGGCAAGAAGTCCAATTCGAAGATATCATCTTCACTGTCTGTCCTTATGTTGGCTTCCCCTTACGGAGTGCCTACGGGGAATGGGCCAAGAACTCGGTAGGGGACATAGTTGATATGATATTGCAGGCCCTAGAGGTGAGCTCGGTAAATTTATCAGCATGTTGCAATTGCTGAGACCGCTCCAGGCAATCTCCTTTGTGCATGATCTCGGGATTGCACATAGAGTAGGAGTCTAACGTTCAAGTGCACGATGGATGACCTAACTTCTCACCAGGATCTATGCAAGAATAATTATCTAGTACAATGGCACCCAGAATCCTTATCAACCATGCGGGTTCCTCTCAGTCGACCTCGTGTCTTCCTGACGGACTTCGAGTTGGCACACGAATTCCCCTCCAGTGTAGCTCCCAATGATCGAATGCTGATTGGCCCTCCAATTAAGGACTACCAGCGGCCGTTGTCACCAGAGGTGGCCTCCGGACTACCGTATGATCCGTTCAAAAACGACATCTGGCAGCTCGCCGAGAGCTTCTCGGACTTCAAGGCACGTCACTGATGGGCCTCTCTGCACTTTCATCCTTTGACGCGTTTGTAGACAACGATATCAGATATCGATGCGTTACTGGAGCAGATGTTCGATTCAAATCCGATAACCAGGCTCTCCGCTGTAGAGGCACGGGATAAGCTCGCGGAAATCATACACAATACTCCTCCTGTTGCTCTACTCATTGAACCGATTATCACAGTCTCCGAAGACGACTTTTGATCCCTAGAGTTAGTTCCTGTTATGCGTTAATACGATGTCCTCTTCGTACTCACTGGCAGTATGTCGCGGCGCCACATCCTGAGCACACCCGCGGTCAGAACAGTCTTCGAATGGGAAACGCATCGCGGCTATTCGATGGGGGTGCGTCAGCTCTTCTTCCATTTTGATGTGATCCTGGATCCGGCACCGCGAAACATGTCTATTCAATTGGGGTGGTGCTTGAGCACCGTCCGGTCCGCCACTGGGAAATCGAACCTGCACACAAAACGCTGACACCTCCTTTTATCGATTGAGTACTGTATGCGTCACACTGGTTACAGTGACGGTACACTGAATTGTGGCACTCTGACATAGTATGCTGCGCCTGCTTGCGGACGAAGACTGTGCGGAACTCCATATAAGTCATACTATTCACAGCGACTGCCCCGCAAAGTTCTATCCCCCACCCTACCAGCATCGCCAGCTCTACTACCCATTCAGTCCACTGCCATCCTCTCAAATATGCTCGCAGCTCACATGCGTGTAAGCTCTTAGTAACGCAATCCACCTTCTCGGGCTGATACTACCGTGGTACTTGACTTGTACAGGGTAATTACCGGACCTTCGTTCAGGGCAAGATTGTGGTCGGAAAATTGACCGGCATGGTAGAGACCACCACGGGGGTATGTATTCGGACAAGCATCTCGACAGCATTGCCTGATATCGATCTGCTGGTACACAGAAGAAGTACATCATCATGCTGGGCGACGGAACTAAATACATTGTCCCGGTTGCAACCTGCACGAAAGTCGAGTGAGCTATCTTCGTTCATCTTCTACTGGCCACTTTGGCGGAAGCTCACTACTTACCTGATCACAGTCTACTGGTCACTTATAGCCTCTTCTAGGAATGGTGTTGTCCGACCCGTAAACTATGCTTCGCAGCCTGTCTCAGTTTCGCTTCCTATTGACTTCGTCCGAATATGGCTTTGTGTATTAGTAGTAGATGTGCTTGTAGCCCCCTCCCCCCGGTGTCAGCGAAGAGATAAGAATATTATCAGTGGGATTCGTACCGACTTTCGCCTGAATTATATACACAAGTTCAATCGCTACAGCCTGACGTGTATGCCAATCTCGAGACAAGTGCACACGGACCATAACAGTGGCTAGTACGGCGAGGCCAACGCAGCTTTCGATGACTTGCCACTCTCAAACGTAGGCGTTAGAGTTCGTCGCGTAGACAGAGTTGCAAAGGGGGAGGTCTGGTGCGGGTTGAATCGGTTGACTAGCTTGATCATGACGTCCAGCGTTGTGAGGCGTCGGAGTCGACCTTCGTGAGCAGGAGCTTTTGGTGGGCACGGCAACGTCATTGAGCCCGCTGTCGACTGAACACAGACTCAGTCGTCTGGCATGCATGCGTACGATGCACGTCAACTAGATCCGGAGTAAGAGAAAGGAATTACGTCCCGAAAGAGCCTCTAGGTGCCAGATCCACGGAACGGTGACGCCGTAGTACATCTTCACAGCATCGCTGAAGCCTCAGGGACTCGTATGTCTGCGTCGCGTAAGCTGCGCGTCTCCGACACAGCATAGATAGTTCAACCTGCTGAGCGCATCATTGAGTGAATCATAGAAGTAAGGACTCGTACTTCTGCATGGTTTCCACGAGGCCGGAAGAAGAAGGCCCGATCTACAACGAAAGGGAAGGCTTGTATCTTGTGCATTCCTGGGCTGTGTGGTGTAGAACCTCCCGCGTATGCATCAAGTCCTGTTGTTTCCCCATGTGGCTAGGACTAGGTCAGAACATGACATGATCGCCACGGTGCCTCTCGAGCCCTCGCAGAACCAACACAGCACTGCGTGGTTGCGAGTTTTCGGTACTCCCTTTGATCCGAGCGCTACTCACGCCGTTGTATCGAGAACGATCAAGCATATCAATTGGCACTCATGGGCGCCGTGCCATTCTGCATTCAAGCCTCGTGAGTTTCCAGGCATTGAGGCATGAAGAAGCTGAAGGGTGTAATGTGGGCTGAGAGATGGCAAATTGTCCGAAGCAAGGGGGCAGCTAACCACAATGGTATCATAGGCGGTGCGTCGTCCCAAGTCATTGGGCACAGAAGCTGAATTCCGCCGCCTGGCTGATGGGTTCTTGCAGTATGTCTCTGAGGTCCTCCGCGCTCAATCACCTCGAGTCTACATATACGGCTTAGTGATTTATCGCGCGCGTTTTTGACTCCTAAACCCTGATGATCGATGAGCGTGCCTCATGAGAGGGATCCAGGTGTAGAATGTGTGTAGGTTCCATGAGAGCCCAGAAAAGCGCCTAGTTCATCTGAGAGCGGAGATAATGGTAATACAGCGCGATAATGGGCCACGTACCACCGAGTGAACTCAGGCTGAGGCTGTGCCAAGTGGTAGTCAGCTCGACTGTATTACCGCTGCATTTTGCTCCTGCGTGTTGATCTCACTGATTCTTCTAGCCTTGTAAGGGTGTCGATGTAGCGAGAGACGAGTAGGAGTATTGTAAGGTAACGGTAATGACGAATCGGTGCGCTCCGGTTGAGGACGACTCGGTTCCGGGCTCTAAACGCGGTCACATGATACTCACGAGCCTGTAACCAAGCGCTTCCGAATTCGAACACAAACAATATTTGTTCAACCTGAGCCTGGCCGTGACAGAGCTTGGCGACGTGCCTCCTCCTCCTAGCACGTCTAATTTCTGTCCGCTGTACCTCGCACCATACCTCGCACCACGATGCCGACCAGTAGCAGATCTCTATTGACGGCTATCGTACTCACCGGCATCACCACAACGAGTGTCGCCTTGCTGGTAATACTTCCCTGGGCCGATGGAGCGTTCAACCGAAGGAGGCGCAGACGTATCGACCGGGACACAGTAAGCCTTGGAATTGCATTGAAGCTGGAAGCTGGTGAACTGATGGTCCTTCGAGCTACCCCGTAGTCTGAAGGCGTGGCGTTTAGCTGACTCACAAGAAGCATATCGCATCTGGGAGGTTGTTCGGCCCGCCTTCGACAAAGTGGGAATGTACTTGTGGCCATACGACGGAGTCTCCTCGATTGCCCACCCAGATCATACGTTTCTCTCCAGTGGGTTTGCGTATGTCACTCCGACACGCGGCGAGAAGTGGGCGAATGGTTTCAAAGAGTTCAATTGTCAGGTGCGTCAGGTTGTTCTCGTGTGTAGGCATATGGGACTTACGAAATTTTTAGAACGAGCTGACCCATGGCGGAACCACAGCAGACTGCCTCAATACTGTCATCCGGATTGTCGTGATGGGCGAAGAAGGTAGACGCCACCTGGAGATCTTGCGTAAGCTGGCCCGCGGCACTACAAGCCTGTTCACCGACAACCATGTTGTCCCGCTCTGGAAAGAGGTAAACTATGAAGAGATGACTTTCGTTGTGTCCCCATATGTTGGCCATAGCATGGACGACTGCTATGGATGGTGGGCGAAGAACTCTGTTGGTGATATTATCGACATGATTCTTCAAGCAATAGAAGTAAGTGCGCCGCTTGATATTCTTCCTGCATAGCTGAAACCATAAGTTAGGCCATCGGATTTGTACATGACCTTGGGATTGTCCACAGAGTATGTTGCAAGATTCGGCCATGATGATGGCTTACGGAGTGGTATAGGATCTCTGCAAGTCAAACTATGTTGTACAATGGCACCCAGAGTCCCTGGCGACAATGCAAGTGCCACTGTGTCGTCCTCGCGTGTTTCTCATCGACTTCGAGATGGCCTACGAATTCCCACCAGATATTCCCGCCGACCAACGGCTACTTGTAGGAACACCAATCAAAGACTACCGCCGCCCCATCCCTCCCGAAATTGCATCCGGAGAGCCTTACGACCCGTTCAAAGCTGACGTGTGGCAACTCGCGGAAAGCTTCTCAGATTTCAGAGTGCGTCTCCCGTCTCCCGAATTCGCATACTCTGACTCCTGGCAGACGGATATACCTCAGATCGATAAGGTCCTTTCCTTGATGTTCGAACAAGACATCTCGAAAAGGCTCTCCGCGCTCGATGCACGGGACCAACTGGCAGCAGCAGTTCATAATATTCCTCCTTCTGCGCTGCTGATTCCTCCAGTGCTCTTGCGGCCGCCTCCATTCTTAGAGTAGCCTCATGTGTAAACTGCGGATTTGGGCTCCTTTTGACGAACGCCCAGATGCTCCTTCTCTTGACGGCTCGATGAGCTGAAGTCCTCGAGAGCTCGTGCAAGGTAGTTACTAGTCACTAGTGTTAGCATTGCAGCGGAAGCACTTGGTGCAGTGCGATCGGATAATGACAGAAGTGAGACAATTCGTATTGCTAGCCAAAGTGAGGAATCGCTACGCGAGGAGCCTGAAGTCGCCAATGACCGGTCTGACCGACGACTCGGCCGCCAGCCACTGCCCAGAGCTTTGGACGCGATCACATGATAATATTGTGGATACCGAGCGCTTCCGAACACTTGTTCAACTTGAACTTACGCCCGGCTGAGGACGTCGTAGTGACCCTCTCTAGCGCGTCAACGCATTGCCCTCGACCTACGACCATAACCTACGCTATGACGATGATTAGTACTCGAATACTGACAACAATCATCGTAATTACCGGCACCGCCACAACAAGTGTTGCTTTGCGATTACTACTTTCCTGGGCTGACGAACAGCGGCGGAAGCGGCGGAGACGTCTCGACAGGGAGACAGTAAGTTTGCTTTCACACCGTACTTGCAGCTGGTATACTAATCCTCCCTCTAGCTACCACGCGATCTGGACACATGGCGGTTGGCAGGCACGGGAGAAGCATATCGCATATGGGAAGTCGTTCGCCCCGCATTCGACGCAGTGGGCATCTATCTGTGGCCCCTCGTTGGAGCCTCATCGTATGCGCGCCCCGGTGACGATTTCCTCTCAAATGGATTTGCGTATGTAACCCCCACGCGTGGAGAGAGGTGGGCGCGTCGTCGTTTCCGGCAGTTCAATTGCCACGTGAGTCGTTCAGTTTGCGGAATGTAAGCGGACCTGACTAGATAACCTTGATTCAGAACGAGCTGACCCACGGCGGCACTACGCCTGACGGCCTATTTGTAGTCATCCGAATAGCTGCGATAGGGGACCACGGTCGGCGACATGTCAAGATCTTGCGTAAGCTGGCCCGCGGCACTAGGAGTCTGATGACCGACAATCACGTCGTCCCGCTCTGGAGAGAGGTCGACTACGAAGATATCACCTTTCTTGTTTCCCCGTATGTGGCGCACAGCATGATCGACTGTTACGGCCTGTGGGCCAAAAACTCCGTCGGTGACATAGTCGACATGATCTTGCAAGCATTAGAGGTAGGTTTCAAATAGCCTTGGAGATTTTCTGCAGATCTCTCACAGTGAGGTCATAGGGAATCATCTTCGTGCATGAGCTGGGAATAGTGCACAGAGTAAGTGATAGACCGCATCTACACCATCAATGACTGACAGTGGCGAAGGATCTATGCAAGTCTAATTATGTCGTTCAATGGCATCCAGAATCACTCGCCACAATGCGGGTTCCACTCTGTCGCCCCCGCGTATTCCTCACCGACTTCGAAATGGCGCACGAGTTCTCTCCAGACGTTCCGCCTGAAGAGCGGCTCCTCACCGGAACACCGGTCAAGGGCTATCAGCGTCCTATACCGCGTGAAATTGCGTCCGGTGACCCGTATGATCCCTTCAAGGCGGACGTGTGGCAATTCGCTGAGAGCTTGTCAGATTTCAGGGTGCGCTATACACACCCTCCCCGTATTGGTACAAACTGACTCGTGCTAGGCCACAATACGTGAAATCGATGACGTCCTTGCCCGGATGTTCGAGCTTGACCATTCAGTGAGATTCTCTGCGGTCCAGGCCCGTGACAAGCTTGCGGAGGTTATCCATGGGATTTCTCCCAACGCCCTATTGATCCCTCCGCTGGTCTTAGATCCGCCACCCTACAGAGAGTAGCTGGACGTTGTATAGGTCATGGTCAGCTTTCCGTGGAGTTCGGATAGCTGAGTTTATGTCGAGTCCGTGTTCTCGTGCTCATGTATGCACAAACCACCAAGCGACTTTCTAGACAATCTCCGGTATCAGATACTGTCGGGTCCGTGCGGTTGCAAGTGCCTATTTGGAATAGGGACCGAAGCCTTCGACGGCCCATTCAACCCGATATGTATTAGGTCCCTCTTGGAAGACTGCGGTAACTCCGCTAAGAAGCTGGGGACACGACCACGCCGCCTCTGCTCATGAGAGTGGCTGGTATCGATCCCATCACAGTACTCTGTGACAGCCTCAGTAGTACCGACGTGTATAATTTGGGATGCCTTGACTCACTGGCGTCTCATGTCCTCGAGCCGCTAGCATGGAGTGAGATATAAGGTGCGTACCTTTGTCAGCGAGGCTAGTTTGCTCGCCTCGACTGCTTTCTGACTTCGGCGACCGTCAAGACATACCAAACGTTCGGATGGTGAGTTGCCCTATAAGCCCACAGGGAGGTTGATCATGCAGGTCCTTAGGCGGACTCGAGCTCCGATTACCGGGACTATACGGCTCCCGTCCTAGACCACACCGGCGGACCAGCCAGAGCGTCGGCTGCCACGGCTGTAGGTGCTTTCCTGACTTCTGCCATGACCATGGAGGCCTAAGTCTATATGCTCTCAGGGAAAATACAAAGCTTTTGAAGAAGGTGTGACGAGTGTCGGTGAGCTCGTGAAACGCGTTGAAAGTGTCACTGGTGTATGTGTCTTGATCAATACCACCATCTTTCGGGGTGATAACCTGCCAAGCGTGCATACTCATGCCATGGTATACAGATCAAGTTACTGCTTCAGTTTGGCAACGACGAACGGAAGATATACCCCGAAGGACAATGCCACAAGGTGGACAATAGGTGGGTAGCGGTTTTGTACTTTTCCGTTGACATAAGCCGATTGATATACGGTGCGCAAGTACACCCTTGGGTGTCGAGCCTGCTTGAATATGTCCCTAACTGAAGCCTAAGTTACTAGTCTAGCCAGTGGTCATGAATGCCCTGGAGCTGTAAGAGTAGTTGTCGCTGTAGACTCGAATTCCGCGAATTATTTATGCGAAACGAAACCGACTACAGAAGGCTCCATCCTTGTCCGCTTCATGCGCAAACTTGTACATCGAAAAAGGAGAACAACGCGGATGTCAGTCTCGCCGACTGTTGATTGCATTATAGCTTTTACAGTCCTCAGCTGCCAGACTAACAAGCACTTCGGCGGCATGGGAAGGGTGACACGCGAGAGAACCTCCTCTTCTGGGCGCTCACTAGTAGCACAAGTAAAGCACAGATACGTCGTCGTTTGTTTCTTGCTATGATAAAGCCATCAGCCATGACAGCGGGACCAATCCGTCCACTAGGCCTCTCGTGAGAGAGTCGACAATGTAGGTGCCAACACGAAGGGTGTGAGTCAGTGGATGTCTTCCACTTCAATGTGTCCACATCCCTGAGCAAGTAATATATGTGTTCGATCCTCGGCCGGTAAGAAAGCTACCACAGGCGATGGGTTCAAGCACAGGGGCGGTAGGAGAAGAGCGGCAGGCGGGATATTGTATAGAGCATCCGCCAGCTTGTCGCGGGCTTCTATCGCAGAAAAGCGAACCGAGCAGTCGGAAACAAACATCCCTGCCAGGATTGAATCGATATCAGGTACCATTGCCTTCTATCCTAGTCAGTCTGAGCATTGCCAGGATGACACGTGACGCACCCTGAAATCGGAGAAACTCTCAGCGAGCTGCCATATGTCAGCCTTGAACGGATCATAGGGTTTCCCGGAGGCCATTTCTGGCGGTATCGGTCGTTGGTAGTCTGGGATGGGCATTGCGGTCAGCAGACGTTGCCTGTGGGGGACTTCCGGAGGGAATTCATGAGCCATCTCAAAATCGTTGAGGAAAACTCGGGGGCGACAGAGGGGCACCCGCATTGTGATCATAGACTCCGGGTGCCATTGTACGAGGTAATTTGCTTTGCACAGATCCTGCGTGCATGTTAGACGTTCGTAGCGCTACAATACCGCTGGCGACCTACTCTGTGAACTATTCCAAGGCTGTGTACGAATGTGATGGCCTGTTTTCTCAGAGAGAGCATGGGTAATACACACTGAACATGGTGGCAATCTCAGACTCACCTCCAACGCTTGTAAGATCATGTCAACTATATCCCCGACCGAGTTTTTCGCCCACCAACCATAGCACTCGCGCAAACTGCCACCAACGTAGGGAGATACGATGAAGGTGAGATCCTCGTAGTGAACCTCGTTCCAGAGGGGAACGACATGGTTGTCGGTGAGAAGGCTCCTGGTTCCGCGAGCAAGCTTACGCAGAATCTCGACGTGGTGTCTGCCAACATCGCCCATTGCAGCGATTCGTAACACCACGTGGAGACCACCTGAAGTGGTACCGCCGCGGGTTGACTCGTTCTGTGGTCATGTCTTTTATGGGCATAATACATCAGACGCAAGAAGGTGCTTACGTGGCAATTGAACTGTTGCAGGTTCCGCGCCCACTCTTCGCCACGCACCGGGGTCACGTACGCGAAACCATTGCAGCGCATGACGTGTTCCGGATGCGCGTATGAGGAGTCTTCGTCAAGAGGCCATACGTATATGCCGGCATCTTCGAAAGCCGGTCGGACGATCTCCCAATTGTGGACTGATTCGTCTACATTGGACAAACGCCACGCGTTCAGATCGCGGGGGAGCTGACCAGGAAAACACCAGTAGCGCAGTCATTGTCGGAGCACATATAGATATGTACATAACGCACCGATCCACGCCCTATTCGCCTTTTCTTTCGGAAAATGCGGCTTTCGAACCAGGGAAGTAATAGCCCGAGGCCAAAGCCAGCTATCGCAAGACTGGCCAACGCCACACTGGCTGTGGCGAAGCCCCTATGGCAAGCAGCGGTCATATCCGGTTCCTGAAGCCTCAGAGATGGAAGAAGATTATAGGAGACTTGTTGCAAGCAAAATTTCTGAGACCCGCGAGGTCAAGTATATATATGTCTACGTGATTGTTCGGTGATCGTATGTTCGACCAAGTTCATAAGCGCTGGTCTTGTAGCGAACATGTGACCGCGTCGGGACGCGTGCGTAAGCATGAAGTGGCCGACTCTGCGCCTGGATTCCAAATTTCAGGCTCGCATTCGCGCTTGTGGTACGCCATGGTCTAGTAGATGATGTCCAAGCACGGATGAGTCCTGTATGTCATGGTAAGGAAGGGATGCCGACAACCTCCGCCTGGTTGGAAGCATGGGCGTGACCTTGTACCTGCGGAGTGCAGGCAGACCAAGCTGTAATATGAAAACGATTTGCGAAATGGTAGCTACAGTTCTGGGCAAGGTAGAAGTGCATCAGTAATATAAAAGTGAAGTTGACGCTACAGAATAAATGATTCGGGAACTAACTACGCGTACATTACCAGAGTCCGTTTATAGCATACAGGCAATACAGCGTGGAGAGGCATAATTTAGTGCGAGCCGCAGGCACATATATGCATGCTTTCATAGAATGTCCGCATCTCTCATGTACTGCCGTTGAATCCCGTCGTGCACTATCGGAGTGTGTCAATGACATGAGAAGACCGCATCGCGAACACACGTACCAGTAGCGACGGTAACTGCAGTGGCCTTTGTATCCTATTGCACAGAACATCAGAGTCTGATATATGACTATCAGAGATCAACGTACGACGACGGAGGTTAAATAAGAGTAGAACGTCCTCCTCTCAGGCGACTGCTTGAGGAAGACATCTTTGAATTGTTGTCGGAAATCTAGCCAAACCATCATCGAATCGATCAGACGGGAGAAGATCAGACATGACTAACACTTCGCAACAGCATTTGCCTCGTTTGGCCGAGTACCATAGCTGGTGATATATCGCGAGACTTGGACGCCGCGATGAATCTTCTTCTCGAGAAGATCGCATTTATTGAGGAACTGTGAGAACATCTGTCATGTGAAGGTTCGGGGAAGGATCTGTACCGAAAGACGCACCAGAATCAGTTGGACTTTTGCAAGTAACTGCGAAGAGCAGACAGCCTTCCAGATGAGCAGGCTGTCCTGAAGGCGGTTGACCCGACGATCCTCGGCAAGCCGCTCGTCAAAGCAGCTGATGGGGGCGAGGAAAATGAGGGCGTTGATATCATCAAAGTACGGATACCACGCGTGTCGCTGGGGACCTCATGGGTGAACATCGCCTCAACAAAGGAGAGGGTCGTAACGTGGGTGACGTACCAAAGATCGTGCACCGCCGACGTCGTACAGTATCCATTCTCGATCAGCCTCGAGTCCTATCCGCATGCATCAATACGAAGCATGGTCTGAGGAGGTAAATTCAGGGGCGGACCTTTGTCGGGTTTGAAGCGGTACTCCTGCACTCCCATGGTCCGCAGTCGTGCGCGGACGACATCCGCGTCAGAGGGCTCGTAGTCCCTAGCAGCCACGCGCGCGACGTCGTTGAGAAAACTGTATGCGCGCGCGGAGTCATTCGTAAATCTTCTGGCAGGACTGACTGAGATGCGAGTGCTTACAACCCCGGTCCCTCCTCAAGACGTGTGCTCATCTTCCGGCGCGTCAGGACGGCCTGAACATCGGGATCAGCCCAGAGCGTAGCCATATCTTCTGCGCACGAGGAGATGACGTCGGCGGCCGACTGTGCCTGGGGTTCGCCTTCGCCCTCCGCGCCATTCAGCTCATCATCAATGTCATCCTCGCTGCAGATGCCGAATGGGGATGTCGGTCGTATCTGCCCTCTCCGCGGACGCTGCATGAAACCCGCGTCAGTCCACTCGCACGCTACGACCCTCGCGCTCGCACTCACCGGCCGCCGCTCCTGCGCAACAGAATCGGCCTTCGCGTCTTCCCGGGAGCCGAGCGACGCCCGCCGCGCGGCGTTGTAGCCAGACTTCACACGCCGCAGCGCCGTCTTCCACCCCGTGCGGCTGGTCACTGAGAACTCGCGCTGACGGCGTCCCGCAGCGTCGAGGCGCTCCCACGGCGCAGCCGCGCCCGAGTACTCCGGCGCCTCCGTCGACCCAGTGCCGAGGCTGCGCTCCAAGTCCCGCTGCACCTGTCGGAGCGGCGCCAGTCGCAGCTGCAGCACGCGGTGTCGATCGGACAGCGGCGACGGGGGCCCGTACGGCTCGTCGTCGTCCGGGTCGTCGTCCGGGTCTGGATCCATTTCCGGCTCGAGGGGCTCTCGAGAAGTGAGCGTGGTACCGGTAACGGTGGACGCGCCTTTGTGAGAGGAATGGACGGTCGATGCGCTCGGCGTGGTGATTGTCGGCCCGGTAGAAGTATTTGGTCGCGCGATAGAAGGCCGTGGAGACCGAGAAGGAGAAGATGAACGCGGGGACTGTGGCTGAGAGCTGGTGCGGGAAAGCTCCCGACTGAGAACGTCAAGGATGTTGTTGACGGAACGGACTAGGTTGAGATGGATGACTGCTCGCCACGCAGAGCGCTCCCCAATGAACTGAGAGTACGCATAGGCAAGTTGGAAGTCTGGCAATAAAGAAGTTAACAAATGGATTTATGTTGCCGAACCACGCATAGCTCCGAGCGAAACCATCAGTGGAACAGTAAATGTGCAATAGGTTTCGCCGCTGCTCACTGACGGAGAACCCGGATGATGCTACTCGGAAGGCAGAGACGACTGGTATAGAAGGGACGCACTCTTCACAGTGGTAGACTTGCCACTCTCGCTCTGGCCGAGCAAGAGCACCTTGATTGGCTTGCCCTTCTTCTTGAGTGCGGCCCTTTCAGCTTTCAGTTGCGCGTCGATCTGCTCACTGATAAGGCGAGCATGAGCCTCGCGCTGTTCCCGAGCCCACCGCTCCGCCGGTGTTTCATCCTTAGGAGGTAAGAGTGCGCGGGTTAGAGGGTCAAGGGGGTCGAGAGCGAGGGTGACCATGATGGGCAGTGGCGACGTCTGCGAGGACTAGTCTTGAGGGCAAGAAGTATATGCTGTGGGAGAGAGGCTGTCGAATGCAGCAGGAAACTACCGAGCTCGCTATTGTGACAGATGGGAGAACGGGCGCATGCTGATGGGGTCAGGAGGTACGAGAGTTTATCATTCTCGGGCACAGTTGAAATGCGAAGTCATTGATACTGTGAGTCGCTCGGAAGGAAGTGACGGATGTGGGAGAGCCCACCCGCCGGGGCCGGAGTGATCCATGAGCTGGTACGACGCCGAAGGCTGCAGTTTTCTGTGCTATCACCTAGACCCAGATGGCCCAGGCAGGCGTCCTAATGCAGGCTTGTCTGTGAGCCCACGGGTGTGCTGTGCAGTGCGTAGAGGACGAGAACAGATGTCGGTGGTGATAGAACGCGTACATCACTGCGATCCCCGCGCGCGCCTCTTCCCTACTCTCCACGTGCAGCATGATTGATAATCATACCGAACCTTTCACTACGACGTTTACCTCCTTTTTTATTCTCGAGCGAGCTCGTATCCAGAACGCTATGGGTACTTGCCGGACAAGGTCAACTACAGTCACCATCTGCGTAGGCCCTGCTTTGGTACTACCACCAGGTGTCCAATAGCGCTGGCTAGAAGGAGACGAACCGCCGGTATAATCCAGTCTATCCCAAAGTCTACCCAAGGTTCGCGCTGTTGTATGTGCGCTTAGCGCAAACGTGGCCTTTGCTTCGATGCGGTCTGCTATTGTCCTGACAACCCCTGGGGCCCCGCTCTACTCACGCCAACGGACTTCCCCGGGTACTTTCAGGTAAGCCTGTCGTCTGTGGGCGGTGGCTTCATCGTGACTGGCAGCACTCATTGGCATCCGCCATTGTGACACAGATGGGACTGCGAGCGACCACACGGTACGCGTCTCTGTCTGGCGTGGTGCATTGCACTGTTGATGCGGCTACGCCCGGTCTTTAAACCGCCACAGTATCCGAGGTCTGTCACCCGTAGGCTTCAGGCCTAGGCTTCTAGCCACGGCTAGCGCTGTCCAGTATACTTCGACCATCCTTACCAGAATTCCGTCAGCCGCAGCACCTGTTCCTCGGCAAGCGTCATTTACCTCGATCGCCATGCAATCGAGGCAATGGACTTCCCATCTGGTCAACAAAGTTTAATACCAGCACTCTCGCCGCCTTCTTGTTCTATATCTGCATTCCCGACACAGAAGTCACATTTCCGCCGGCTCCTGCTCTTGCGTGGCACTCTATATCAGCTCCCCGGGCGACACGTGCAGCGAAGAGATGCGGGCCCACGGCGCGACGACGTAGGGCCTAAGTTAGAGGGATATGCATCGATGCTATCCCCATTCGAACATTCCTCGCTCACATGTATTTGCTCGTAGTCCATTTTGAAGCTACATCCAGGGGTAGTGGTAGGTGACCAGATTCGCGTAACGTCGATGTCCAGCAGCCTGGATCAGCACCAACGATAATTGGTAGGACTCGCACCGGCGTTTCGTAAAGGGAGAGGAACGTAGTTATATCCAGCAATACCCACTGGTGCGAGATATCAATGCGGCTCCTATTAGCTGTTGTTCCCAGCTCCTGCTGACTGGTTCATGCGCACAGATGACCTTGAAGCCCGTACCACCGTCAGGGAACGTGATAGCGGGCGGCTGCTAAACGACATAGGATCGCAAAGGGGATGTGAGTATGCAGACCAGGCTCCCAGTCGAGGAGACTGACGAATGCTGAACTGCACGACTACGAGCCCGGTCTGGGTCGCGCCCTTCTCAGCGAAGGTATCGTCAAACTCTCCGCCTGGTGTAGGCGTACGTTGCTCATGAGTTTGAGAGAGAAGAGAGAGAGAGACATGAAGGAGAGAACGAGAGGGGCGAAGGTGAGTCTCTGGCGAATGCTGAAGTCACAACCCGGACGTAGACTCAGAATGAGACCGTGTGTGGCCTTTCAGTCGTCCGGATTCGATGCACAACAGATCTTGTCGCGAGGAATGTGGGTGAACACCGCCATGGTGATGACGCTTCGAGGGCGCGCCGTACAAGCTCAAAACTGACCATCGCGGTGACGCATAAGAGTAGTCGCCGCGGAAGACCACTACACAGGTCTGTTCTGGTTTGAAGACACGGGATGGCTGCCCGTGGAATAGCCTATTTGCGATTCTAGGCAGAAGCAGCGCGAGTTCAGCTACCCGCATCTGTTACGGCAGTGGCGGGCGCCCTGTTCATGAGCGCGGATGGTGCCGAACAGCCCGAGAAACGCAACGAGACCCTAGAGAAGGCGTCCACAGGCTACGGTGCGAGAACTTTCAACATGGGTTCGAAGCAGCACGCGGAGGCGATTGGGCTCACAGACAGAACCGTATGGACGGCGATCTCGTCCTCAGAAAAGCTTTCCTCGACTCTGCAGGACATCACCACGGTCACTGCGCCAGCCTCAAAGCGAGTACTATCGACTGTCTCAAGGGCCGGAGGTACGATGGCCCTTGAATGTCTATGGGCAACTGCTGACCACCCTTCATGCGACCTCCCATATGCGACTCGCATACTTCGCACATGCCGGCCGTGTTCAAATTGCATGTTCGCTAGGAGAAGAATATACTAGTTGCAAGTGCGGTTTCTAAGCAGGCTTACTGTCTCCCTGATACGTCTCCGCCGAGGCTTCCGCCGCTGCCAGTGTTCCTCAGCCCCGGAGTAGTAATCGCAAAGCAACACTCGTTTTGGCGATGCCGGCAAGCATGATGATTGCGGTCATAACTCGGCCATTGATCTCTATCATGGCGTAGAGTGTGGTCGTATATCTGAAAGCGATGCGTCGATGTGCTGGAGGGCGTCGCTATGTCGTCCACGTTGTTTGGGTTCGGTACTTAGCGCCCGGTGTCCACAACTTTATGTGACCGCGTCCCCAGTTCTGGACCTCCCCGAGTGCACCCACCTTGTCATCATCGTTGCAGCTTACAAGTCACTACAGTACTTGTCCGCCTGTCGCTGAACATGATTGACCCCCTAGATACTGGAGAGATCGCCTCGCGAGAGCACAATACAACGGGAGTGGCGCTCGGTCCGTTGAATGTTTGTTGGTAGTATGTGGCCCTTGATCTCGCTGTATCCCCATTCTTTCCGCTGTCAGGTGTACTCAGGTGGTTTTGCTGAGTGCATACGGTGTCATCATGCGCACTTCATATCCGGATCCCCTTCACGGCACGCTCGGGCGTCCGATTGCGTGGATCGTCGGAGTCGCAGTGTCAAAAGTGTGCGCGATAATACACTGACCTTTATGCGTAGAGTCACGGCTCTGAGGTGGTCGAGTGCGGAATGATTTGTAGATTTCAAACACATCCTCAAGGAACCGATCACCCATTGCGACGGCAGGGATCAGCTTCTACCCCTAGTGGATGAGGACAACGCACAGCCTGCGATACCATTGTGGTTAGTTGTTCTCCTGTTTCAAATTTTCGCCATTTTCAGCCCAAGTTCAAAGCTGTTCAGGCCTCCACGTCTAGAAAGCATACAAGACTTGGATGCAGGACGTTATGGCGCCCGTGAGCCCGAGTTGGCATGCTTGGTAGTTCTCGACACAACAGTGTGAGTGTCGGATCAAAGGAAGTACTCGAATTGCGCGACCACACTGTGATGTGTATTGCTTCTGCGAGGCTCGAGGTATCATGGCGGTCATGTCATGTTCTGGCCTAGTCCTTTCCACGCAGAGAAACGCCTGGCTTATGGCAACCTGTAGTCTCCGTCGCAGACCATAAAAGCCGACAAGCGTCTGGCGACCTGAGGCATACACAGGAGCCCTTATACGGACAGGGAATAACGGGCCTGCCGCATGGTATGTCTGCATCAGCGTAGCACCGTAATAGGCTGTTTGATCTACTACACAGACGGCTAGGAACCCACAAGGCACAAGCCCCCCTTGTCGTTGTAGATCGTGCGTTTCCACTCTGGGGGAACGGCCGCAAGTTGCGCGGCATTGCACCCAGAGCAACACAATCACTGGGCCCCTCCTTGCGGGTGGCGATCATGCAGAAGTGCTGATCTTTATTCCTTCTATGATCATTCCATCAGGAACCTGGCAGGGGAGCCATCTGTGCTGTGCCAGAGACACGCAGCTCATGCGACACAGTTATATGAGTCCCTGAGATTCAGCGCAGACAGGCTCTTCTGGGACGCCATTCCTTTCTATTGCTCCGGACCTATTTGATGTGCATCATACGCGCGCATACTGACTCGAACTCTTGCTAGTGCGTGCGAGCTGACCAAATGCGCGATGATATGGCAATCTACGTGCCCTAGCCGGACGCTCCTGCCCACGGAATTCCGCTCTGATGGCTTGCAAGACTCCGCATCAAGCTATTCAACCGATGAAACTCGGAACAGACGGTGACCTCTCGTGCTGCCACTATGCCTTCGTTGTGAATTTCAACGACTTCGTTCGATAGCAAGTGGTCGAATGCTGCGTTGACCTCGCTGCACCCACTATTGCGATACGCGCACACTTGTCTCGGGATGCACCTGTCTGTGACAAACGAAACGTGTATACATTCCGGTTCCGTGTCGGTATGAAGCCTACTAGTATACTAACCTCTTTGCTGATACACGGGGCCGGGTTGGGTATTAAGCAAGTCAGTGACTACGCAAGATACAAAGCCATTGTCGGAAGAAGTCATCAAGAAGCGAAACTTAGAACCGCAAGTCTCGGTCCACGATTCACAAATTATGAATCGGACTGAAACATTCTTAGTAGGCACTGTAAGTAACCATTTTACTGTGACCAGGTGATTAGCTTCCGCCCTTGAAGGTGACTAGTAGAAGATAAATGAAGGCGGCTCACTCCTCGGCCTTCTGGCAAGTTTCAGACCGCACAACATACTCGGTTCCGTCGCCCAGAGCGATGAGATACTTCTTCTATGAGTCACAAGTCAATTCAGGCACTGTTGTCGAGATACTTGTTAAAGGCGTACCCCCGTGGTGGTCTCTATTATTTTGGTCAATTTGCCGACCACAATCTTGCCCTGAACCATGGTCTGGTAATTACCCTGTGTCAAGTTAAGTACTACAGTAGCATCAGAAGGCAGATCGTGCCATGAAGGGCTCACACGCATGTTGGCTGAGAGCATCTTGTAGAGGATGGGGGCGGAATGGGCGACAGAGCTGACAGTGCTTGTAGTAGAGTCGATAGAACTCTGCGGGGAATTGGCAGTTGCTGTGGACGCATGTCTTTTATAGAGTCCCGCACAGTCTTCCTCACTGAGCAAGCATGTGCAGCATAGTACTGTCTCAGTGTGTGACGCATACGATATTCAATTGATACAAGGAGATAGCAGCCTTGTGTGCAAGATCGATTGACGCACCGGACGGTAGCGGCAATACTCACAAAACAAGTATCATGCCAAATTGAGCGAACATGACTCACGGTGAGTAATGTGGTTATATTCAGGACCACATGGAATGGAAGAACACCGGATGTATTGACACTGCATCACCGCAATATGTTTCCCAACTGAAGATTGTTCTGACTGCGGGTGCGCTCAGGATGTGGCACCGCCACACACTAAGCACGAATGGGACATGCTATTAACGCATAACACGTACTAATCCTAAGTATTAGAAGTCGTCTTCGGAGATTGTGATAACCGGTTCGATGAGAAGAGCAACAGGAGGAGTATTGTGTATGATATCCGCGAGCTTATCCCGTGCCTCTACAGCGGAGAGCCTGGTTATCGGATTTGCGTCGAACATCTGCTCGAGTATTGTATCGATATCTGGGATTGTTGTCTAAAAAGGAGTCAAAGGACGGAAGTGAAGAGAGTGCCATCAGTGACGTACCTTGAAGTCCGAGAAGCTCTCAGCGAGTTGCCAGATGTCGTTTTTGAACGGATCATACGGTAGTCCGGAGGCCACCTCTGGTGACAACGGCCGCTGGTAGTCCTTAATTGGAGGGCCAATCAGCATTCGATCGTTGGGAGCTACACTGGAGGGGATTTCGTGTGCCAACTCGAAGTCCGTCAGGAAGACACGAGGTCGACTGAGAGGAACCCGCATGGTTGACAGGGATTCTGGGTGCCATTGTACTAGATAATTATTCTTGCACAGATCCTAGTGAAAAGTTAGGACATCCATCATGCACTCGAACGTTAAATTCCTACTCTATGTGCAATCCCGAGATCGTGCACAAAGGCGATTGCCTGGAGTGGTCTCAGCAATTGCAACACGCTGGCAGTCGTACCACGCTCACCTCTAGTGCCTGCAAAACCATATCAACTATGTCCCCCACCGAGTTCTTGGCCCATTTCCCATAGGCAAACCGTAAGTTGTAGCCAACGTATGGACAGACGGTGAAGATGATATTCTCGAATTGGACTTCTTGCCAAAGAGGAACGACGTGGTTTTCTGTGAGTAGACTCCTTGTACCGCGAGAGAGCTTGTGGAGTATGTCTAGGTGCGCTTTGCCTTCGTCACCTATAACGACAACGCGTAACACGGCATGCAGTCCGTCCGAGGTTGTACCGCCTATTGTGAGCTCGTTCTATACCAGGGGTTTCTTATTGGATAGAACGTTGACGACGGGGTAACGACGACTCACATGACAGTTGAAAACTCGGAGATGAAAGGCCCATTTTTCACCGCGCACAGGGGTTATGTACGCGAAGCCGTTGGACAGTGTAGGGCGGGAGGTATCGGCCGCTGATAGGACTCCATCATACGGCCACAGGTAGATGCCCGCGTTGTGAAACACGTGTCGTACGGCCTCCCAAACGGGTCGAGGATCGTCAAGTAAACGCCATGTTGCCAGATCGTGCGGGAGCTACCAATGTTCGCTGAGCATTTGACCGAAGGCGATAATATGATGCGAGACACACCTTCCGTCGAGTATTCAGCCGACTCCATGCATCGAACCGGTCCTTGCCCCAAGGTACGACAAACCGTGCCATCGTTGCCACGGTGGCAAGACCGGCAAATGCGACTGCAACGGTAGTAGCAACCTTGGTCAAAGGGGGCATCTCCGAGTCCTAGCAAGCCAGCGGAGGTTGGTCAATGAACCTGTTTGAGATAAAAATCACTACAAGGTTCAGAGCAGCGGTCTGCGGGACCGACCGTTGGCTAAACGGGGCATACTAGTACGTCCAACCTGTGATCACCGGTAGCCTGGAACCGGGCGACCACACGTGAGAAGCATCACCTCTACCGGCTCCGATGTTCATGATGCGTAGCTGTGGTTGCGCCATGCTAACTCAGAACAACTTGAAGCGGCGCCAGGGATGATCCTCCGTGTTACCAAGCTACTACTCCACTGGCAGCAGCTGGCAGCGTGTTCATTTCCTTCGTATCATCGATGAGAAGCCCTGATTACGGCACTGCGGCGCGTTCAACGGCCTGTGGGGCATCATGCATCATGCGGCATGCAAGTGCAAATGAGGTACTCATTCCTCAGTGTTGGATACGATACTAGGCTACTCTGAAACAAAACCTGGGCCACCGTGACGTTGCATAAGGACACTTACCAGATACTTCCGCACCTGAGTGCGGCGGTTGAGGGCGCTACTCGACGCTCGTAAGAGTTTTCTGGGCTTGCCAAGCATCTCAAATCATGACCGTATTGCCGGGACTCCGATCTGGCCCACATGGAGGATACCAAATAGTGGCAAATAGTCACCCACAATCGGAATGGGAGACTTACGGTAACTACTCATCGATTCTCCTGGTAATACCTATCATCTCCTCCTCCTCCTCCTCCTCCTCCTCGTCGGAGTCAGACTCCGAGTCGGCCTTCAGGTGAAACCGCTGTCAGACTTCAGTGCAGTGCACGGTACCTCTTACTGCCGAATCATCAAGCTGTCGCCTGTCGGAGATCGTGTTATCAAAAGTGTATGCAAAGATGGCGCAGAGTCAATACGAGTGAGAACATATCATTGTTTCGGGCCAGATCATCTTCCATGCCTCGGGAAAAATTGGGGCGTGTCACAGGAAATGACGAGTCCGAATGGGAAGCATCCCGCTGCCATCAAATATAGTCCTTTCGAGGACGCTTCCATCTAGCTAGAGCAATCCTACCAGTTCAAATTTACCCTACTAAGCCATTTACTAAGAGCTGCAGGACTCTACTAGGCTATGCGGTCTGTCGAGTCTAGTCATCATTCTCGGAGACAATGACATGCGGCTGGATCAGAAGAGTGGATGGTGGGATGTCATGAACAATTGTCGCAAGCTTGTCACGAGCATCCGCCGGGGAGAGTCTCTTCCAAGGCTCGTCCTCAAGCATTTCCTCTATGACAACATCCATCTCAGGCACTGTGGTCTGAATGAAAGCCAAATATTAGATGAGTAGTCAGGTAGACTGGACACATGCCTTGAAGTCAGAGAAACTCTCTGCGAACTGCCATATGTCGCTCTTGAATGGATCGTACGGTAAGCCAGAGGCTACCTCCGGTGCGACGCGGCGTCGATACTCTTTATCTGGGAGTCCAGTCAGGAGGCGTCGTTCAGACGGTACATCCGGCGGAAATCCATGTGCCATCTCAAAATCCGTCAAGAAAACACGCGGACGACTGAGTGGAACCTGCATTGTTGTGAGAGACTCGGGATGCCACTGAACGAGATAGTTGTGCTTGCAGAGATCCTGATGCCATTTAAGTACACGCCACATACCATCACCGCAGCCGTAAGTCTTACCCTGTGGACTATGCCGAGATCGTGGACAAATGCGATGGCCTGTGCACACTTGAGAAACGCACATCACACGACATAAAAGCAAACCACTTACTTCAAGTGCCTGGAGTATCATGTCGATGATGTCGCCGACCGAGTCCTTCGCCCATTCGCCGTAGCACTCTCTCATGCTGTACCCAACGTAAGGTACCACGGTGAAAACGAGGTCGTCAAATTGAACCTCATGCCAGAGAGGAACAACATGATTATCGGTCAGGAGGCTCCTTGTTCCACGAGCAAGCTTCCGGAGTATCTCAAGATGTCTTCTTCCTTCGTTCTCCATGGAGACCATCCTTATAACAACATTAAGGCCACCCGAAGTCGTACCACCTCGTGAGAGTTCGTTCTAGTGCTCAACAATCAGTAATGCGGAAACTCAACGTCGTCAGTCGTACTCACTTGGCAGTTTAATTCCGAGAATCTACCAGAGTATCTCTCACCGCGTACGGGAGTCACATAAGCGAAACCGCTGCCAATTACAGGTTGCCAAGGTTTGGCCATCGAGTATACGCCATCGTACGCCCACAGATAGATCCCAGCGTCGTCAAAAGCGGGCCGTACGGTCTCCCAGACACGTTGACATTCCTCCGTTTCGTCGAGCGCACTCCATGCTGAAAGGTTCTTCGGAAGCTTCCAAGTACGTCAATGAGCTCAGATACGACGAATGATTATGAACGAGAACATACAGTCGCGCGAGCAAGGCGTTCTCTCCTAACTTTGTGCCACCTCTTGCCCCATGGTACAAGGTGGCGTATCGCCACAGTCAACGTGGTGAGGCCAGCAATCGTAGCCATGGAAACTACTGAGATTTTGCTCGAGGGGACCATTGGGACGGAAGGGATGAGATACCCCTATTGAAGAGTGGGATCGCGTCTAGTTGGAAAGCTTCGCTCTCGTTCTCATCGAGCCTCACGGGGCGAGGTGCGCGTCTTGGGCTCTTGATTGGCAAAGCGACCTGACGACCGCATGTGAGAGTCCGACTGTTCACAGGATACTAGTAGATCAAACCGCTCAGAAATGATCCACACACCAACGAGTCATATGGAACGTGTTGGAAGCAGTCAACAACAACGAGCTAGAAGTGCGCGGCGTGGGACTGCCCTTATTTTGAATTGGCAACGGTATTTCTGTGGTCGACAAGTCAGTGCGACATAGCCAACTGAGATTTGCTTCGCGTGGCACGATATGGTAGTACTAGCTACAATAACTTCAACATACGATCTCAAGACGCGATCACATGATGTTTTCGCGCGGACGGGTTGGCTCCGGGCCGCACTTCGCGGACACTGGGTGTCCGGCGTTCAACGTCACTTGCCTTCAACTTGATTTCAACTCTGACTGCGAGCAACAGGCTTCGACATAAGTACCGCTTCTTGAACCTCCTGTCGAGACACCTGCATGAATGTCATCCGTGACAAAGCCCCAACCGCCATTGTCGTATTTGCCGGTCTTGCCACGACAATCGCTACTCTACGCGCTCTCTGGCACACAAGCCATCGGTGGCAGAAACGCAGTGTGCGCAAAAAGGTATGCCGTAAAATCTATGGGAATTGCAGGGGCGCGGTTTAAATACACCTCAAGCTTCCTCATCATCTAGAAACATGGCGGCTGCTCGGGGGTCTCACAGAGAGTGTCCCAGTTTGGGAGGCCGTACGCCCAGCCCTTCTTGAGGCAGGCGTGGAACTATGGGTTTCCGACGGCACAAGCTCGTATTCTAAGCCTGGACAGACGATCCGCGCCAACGGGTTTGCGTATGTACCCCCGGTGCGTGCCAAACTGTCGTGGTCCAAAAACTTGCAAGAGTTCAATTGTCAGGTCAGTCCTCTCAAAGTGATATCCAACGGCGTCTGAGCACCGCTCGTAGAATGAACTCACACGAGGCGGGACTACGCTTGGTGGTCTCAATGTTGTCATTCGTGTCGCCGTCATCGGCGACGAGGGCAACCAGCATCTTGCGATACTGCGCAAACTCGCCCGTGGAACCAGGAGCTTGATGACAGACAATCATGTTGTTCCCCTTTGGAATGAAGTGCGCTTCGAAGATATCGTGTTCACCATCTCGCCGTACGTTGGGTACCCAATGGACGAGTGTTACGGGTTTTGGGCGCAGAACTCTGTCGGTGACGTAGTCGACATGATCTTGCAGGCTCTCGAGGTAAGCTGAGATCACTCATTCATAACGGTCTATCATACCCTAATGATCTTGCAGGCAATAGCCTTTGTGCATGATCTCGGAATAGTGCACAGGGTAATCCATCTTTCCGATTGAATATTCGACCCTGCTGAATGCGTTATTATGCAGGATCTCTGCAAGTCGAACTATCTGGTCCAGTGGTACCCAGAGTCCCTGCGGACTATGGAAATCCCCTTAACCCGTCCGCGAGTATTCCTCACCGACTTTGAGATGGCCTATGAGTTCCCGCCTGAGACCCCGAAGGAGCATCGCCTGATCAAAGGACCTCCTAGAGAAGGCTATCGGCGTCCAACGCCACCGGAGATGGAGTCAGGAATGCCGTATGACCCATTCAAGGCCGATATATGGCAACTCGCAGAGAGCCTGTCCGATTTCAAGGTCGGTCGTGTACTCCTGTTGTCCGCATTCTTCCCACTCACGCTGACCATGTAGACGACAATTCCTGAAATCGATGCCGTCCTAGAAAACATGTTCCACATTGATTGTGCCGCACGTCTATCAGCGGTGCAGGCTCAGGACAACCTGGCATCAATCGTCTCTGGTATTGCCCCGTCTGCCCTCCTCATCCCACCATTCTTCCTGAATCCGTTTTCTTTCTCGTAATGAACGACGCTTTCCACTAGTACTGTTTACAGGTCACTGTTTCGAGTCTCCACAACGTGTTCCATCGAGGGGCGGGTACGGTGACAATTTGGTTTGGCCATGAGGCTGGAGAGCCCGAACAGCTGTATAGATGCGAAGAACAGTAAGTGGCTTCTTCAGCTGATACACTGAGAACCATACTCGGCGTTTCCGACGTTGCTTGCACCAGCATTCAACAGTGTAGGTCATTTCGTGCGCCAGGTGCAATCACCCTCTCGCGTAAAGGTGTCAAACCGCACGCTCTGTCGTTGACACCCACGAGGAACGCTACGGCGGAGGCCACCAGAGCACGAATCGTCATAACCGTCTCTGAAGACGACGAACGTTGACGGGTGCTTCTGCTAGTTCACAAAGGGCCGAGCAGGCTGTGTGGTCAGACTCGCAGTCTAACCTTGCAGATGGTGATAGTTCGCGCGATGCTGCCGTAGGATGAGAACAGAGTTTAAGGAACATGATGTAGTGAGTGCATGCGGCGGTGGTCAGACTGATGAGTGGCCGCACCCTGAACTAAGGAAAACTACAATACCCGATCAGGTTTCAGCCTGAGCTTGACGCTGCAACTGAGATAGTAAATCGCAGCTAAGCCTCGCTGGCACCAAGTCTACATATTCGACAGCCTGTACCACACCGCACAGTCACCATGCTGACATGGAATATACGATCCGAAGCGTGCGCTCCGCTCGGGATGCAGGAGTTTGGACCTACAGACGCAGGATGAACACGACATTTGGGAGGGATAGAGATTACTCAGACATCCATGCATCACTTCTGCGTGCTTTGCACCACCTTTGCGTCTTCGACGAACCCTCGCAGTACCTTGACGTCTTCAGCTGGGCCACCCTCTTTCTCTTCCTTCAAGGAATGCTCTACGCGCTCATACAGACGGGCGAGACCCTGGTGGATCTGACCCTCGCCACCGCCCACAAATGAAGATATCTCTTCCATCTCGGCCACCCATCGATAAGCCTTAGGGAGCATGCTGGGTACGCTCGTCGTGATTCGGTGTAGGACTTGTGGCTGCGACGAGTGCAGCTCGTGTATCAGCGCCTGCGCGGTAGCAGGCGACGACGCATGTGCAGCTAAGGGAAAGGTTTGAGCTCCGATGGGCCAGACGTTGAGTACCACTCCCACCAAGTATCATCGCTGTTGTCAGGCCTATGAACCCTTTCGAGATGCCCTGATAAGGAGGATTGGCATTTTCTCTGAACAGCAAACAGATAGGTCCTTACCGCATAGGACATCTTCAATGCACTCGCATCACCCACGCCAGCTCCTTCGCCCCTCAAAGGCGATATCTTCAAGCCATACTTTGACAAGCCGGCGAACTCGTCCAGGAGGGCACTGTCCTCCGGTGCGACCGACGCGTAGAACACAGGATCATACCCCTCCTTCGGTGGCCCACCGATGATCCCAGCGTCCACGAAACTGATCCCACTCCCGACGAACAACGTCGCAATCTTCTTGACCGTCTCAGGGCTCACCGCGTTGCAGTCCGCGAATGCGATGCGCGACGACGGTTGCTTGGGTGCGACCTCACGATAACGTGTTGCGAACGCGAGTGCGTCGCCCGGTGGGAGGATGCTCAGAACCCACTGCGAGCGTGCAGCGAGCTCGGGTAGCGTTACGTCGAGCATCCCGGCTGAGGCTGCGCGTTCGCGCGTAGCTTGGGAGCGGCCGTCAAGGTTCGTCAGGACTGTGCAGCCTGCAGATGTGAGTCGGCGAGCGACCGCGGCGCCCATTGCGCCGGCCGCGACGACGGCGAGAGTTGGAGGAGCCATGTTTGCAGGAGGCTAGTCGCGCAGTGAAGGTTGAAGTACAGATGCGCTTGAGAAAGGGCTGTAGGGTGCACAGCGAACATTATGTTGATAACGCCAGAATTAGAGACGCATTCGACTTCGTGACCGTGCTCGGAGGAGGGATGCCGGCGGATTAGTGCACGTGCTACTACATAAGGTTGTTGGTCGAGCCGCCCATCTTCAAGTACTCGTTCAATTCCTACGCGTAAGTACATACATGACCTCGACGTTACGTGGAGACGTGTTGAGCGACAACAATCTGTCATTTACCCCATTAAATACTGCAAAACTGTAACAATATATTGACAAAAACCAGCCTAGTAGTACTGGTACTATCGGAGGCTGCACTGTGCAGTACTAGTGTCGATGTGTTTCAAACACCTTCCTGTGGGTGCGCGATCAGCTTCACGCAGCTCACACCGTTCTTTAGCCTCTCCAGAGCCGGGATAATTCCCTCCAGGCCACTGGGAATAACTTCGATATGATTCGGCTGTGCGAACAATGTCAATAGGACCGAGACGCTAAACACAGCTGCAAACAGACCTTCAAATCTCCGCTTTCCATTAGCCTCGTCAACGCCGAGAAGAGACTCGTTCCCAGCTTTCTGTTCTGCGGCTTCATGACGTCCGCATACATGAAGAACGACTTCTTATCCTCCACCTTCTTCTTGGAATCGATGGCATCAGGGCGGACGGCGGCCATTGTGCCGCCG
Organism: Fomitopsis pinicola; assembly: GCA_001931775.1. Classification (NCBI taxonomy): domain Eukaryota; kingdom Fungi; phylum Basidiomycota; class Agaricomycetes; order Polyporales; family Fomitopsidaceae; genus Fomitopsis; species Fomitopsis pinicola. Next base: position 38,415 of record MPVS01000137.1, on the reverse strand, counting down.
GAGGCGAGCAGGTCGTAGCCAAGGTTCTGCGTCTCAGGATATCCCGCAGCGTCGAAGATCGTCGTGAACGGTTCCGAGGTGATCTTCCGTATCTCCGTGTGAAGTTCTTCGGGAGAAAGGTTTCGGTCGAGAACGTGCGTCGCCCCTAGCTGCTTCAGATAGTCGGTGTTGCGTAGGGAAGACGTCGTGATGAGTGGGCTAAAGCCGGAGAGCTTCAAGAACTGGATGGCTATGGAGTATTGTCAGTCCTGGTACAATAGGTTTCTTGGACGTAACATACCCGCTTGACCGACAGAGCCCGCGCCACCGAACACCACTACAGGCCGGTCGTGGTACTTGCCACGACCCTCTTCCTCCCAAGGTGGAGTCAACCCACACGTACCACCAATCACATCCACGCCGTCGTGGTAGAGCGCGACAGTGGAAGTAACGATTGCGACAGGCAGAGTGGCCGCTTCGTCGAAGGACATCCCCTCCGGGATCTAGGACAGAAATCAGTTTACATCTAGTAGGATCATGATGGCGGCATGCTCTACACACCCTAGCGGCCGCGTACTCTTCAGTCAGCATATACTGCTGGAAGCCGGCATGATCATTCTTGTCGTGCGCCGTCGTAAGGCTATAAGGCATGGTTTTCAGCACCATCTAGCTGCGCAATGCGTCCAACATACACTTTATCGCCCTCCTTGAACCTAGTGACACCCTCTCCGACCTTTGCCACGGTGCCCGCGACATCAAACCCTAGAATAGCGGGATACTCCTCGACGAGGACACCGTAAGCCTGGATGACCCAGTCAGCGGGATTCAACGCCGCGGACTGGACCTTGATCAGAAGTTGTCCTGGGCCAGGGGTGTATATGGGCGCGGTTCCGATGGCAAAGGCCCCGAACTTCTCGGTAAGATAGAGTGCCTTTTGCTCGGGCATGTGGACGACACGAGCTCGCAGTGATGTGAGGTTGCTTGTTGAGTGCGTACCAGATCGGACGGTCTTGCTTTATAGCACTTGTCACTGCTGCGTGATTTCCAGGCAATAGGGTTCCATGACGCCCACCTCGAGTCCGCGAAGCGTAGCCCTACAGAGAGAAGGATGCATGAGTAATGATGCAGCACAGGGGGCCAAGCTATGGCACAGCGCACGCATCACACCGGCGAGGGCGGTCACAGTCCGCCCGATGGTAGGATTGATCATGACATCCGCCACAACCTAATGTCACGGACTGGCGGCCCGAGGAGGAGGAGGAGGTGGTGGTATCCATTTTAGCCACTGGCCGTATAATGCCACGGTGACAGCGCTCAAGAATCAACGGGAGCAGGCCCGATAGTCCACACTCATTCACCGTATATATACATCCTACAAGCGAACGCCGCAGTGCCAGTGAACGAGCGCGAGATCATAAATTGATAACGTAGGTTACTGTAATCATTATCAACAGGTACTTACTGATAACGTGACACCGGCAGTCGTCATCGCCGAGTCATCGAGAGGGGTAACCTCTTCCTCTTCCATCCCAGCCACTTTACACCACCCTGACCACTCTACTTCACCCACAGAAACGACCGACTCCAAGTCGGCCCTTCGAGCTCGTTTATTACTCCTGCTATTGGATGGAGACTAAGAGCCGACTCGATGGCCATTTTGCTTCTGTGAGTCCCTCGGCCCGCGTCGTTGACACTTATGCTCACAGTGACGTTGGAAGACTGTCATATACTAATGTGACACACGAATACCGGCCTCTACTGGACTCATTGCAACGCGCCGCGTGGACATCTTTTGATAGACACCTGTCGGACCGGGCGACTGTCTGCTCAGCCCCGGTGATACGGACGTGCCAGTATATATCTCGACCCCATGGGAGTCATGAGTATCTACTCATGTGTACGCCTTCTGCATGCATATGCCGCGTGTGCACACCCAGGAAGTGTGTATCGGGTTTAGAGGGAACTGTGCCTCATATCAGCCTCCTCTCCTGCTGAGGCACACGTCATGATGGCACACAGTGAAGCACGTCTTATACCACACATCATTGGATGCGAACACCTATGCATACTGCATTAAGTGGTGGCATTGTCACCCGGATGGCCGTGCAGTCGGAGTTACAAATAGCTTTTCGGCCCCTTAAGGTCGAACCTTCGGAATCCGGATACAGGGGGGTTCTGCCCACTATGCCCTCCCAAGCGCAAGATGAAGCAGAGCTCGTGGCTATCCTACAACCATAGTACGTCTCGCGTAAAGTACTGCCGGTTCATTGGCTCAAGATTGAGGCCTTACAGCTTTGTTACCAATTATGCTCAAGTGGCTGCAGCGGGTGAGTGCGATACTCTTCGAGTCGGATGATATTGACCGCTATATTGTCAGCATTACTGGCCTACGAGCTCGCCCTCACCCTCGACGAGGCCGTTCATTCTGTCCGGAGTTGGAGAAGCCCGACTGTTTTGATGTTTCTGACCAATCAATGCGTAATCCTCTGTTTAGTAGTGATCAATGTACTCGGGATGCTACCTTTGACAACAAATGCGGTACGTCCGATTGCTCACCTCTTCATGCGCAAATGTGTGTACTCACCGATAGACTTCTAGAGGTGAGTGGGATACACTCATGAAGCATCATAAGGGCGAGATTGACGCAGGCAAGTAGCTGCGAAGCCGTGAGCATTATCTACAATATACTGCAGTTGACAACGTTTCTTGAGTGGGCAGGTACGTTAGCCTCTCATAGCGATAATTCTTCCTCGTGATTATGAATCGTTTTGATCCCTCGCAGCTATTTCCACAGTACGAATCTGGGCCGTGAGCAGAGGGAGCCGAACACTACCGACCCTCGTGCTCATGCTTGATCTTGTGCCCTTCGCCACGACGATGGTTAGTTGATCATACATTGCCCTGTCTCATACCTGATTGTCACTATCTCTACAGTACACATCCGTCCTCACCTCGTATGAGACTCGCACCGTTCAACATACCATCACGTTCTGTCAACCCCTCATTTATTTTACAAACAAATCAAATAACAAGTGAGCTAACTCTGTTACCATCGGCGAGTGGCGCATTTTGACTGTGTGTGAACAGCGGTACTAGCGACAACCATCAATAATGGTACACAGCTCACATATGTTTTAGCTCTCGTTGTTTCGCGCACCTGCGCTATCGCTGCGGATATTCTCGTGGTTATGGCGACGTGGTGGCACTCCAGAGGTCCCGAGCTCATGCCCCAAGTTCTTGGATTCAAAAGACAGGCTCGTCTACCTGCCCTGTTGTTACGGAACGGTATGTGCTCTCGATATCACTGAACACGATGCACCCAATTGTAACCTTGATGTTACACCCATTCAGGTGCTATGTACTTCATGTATGTTATTCACGTGTGGCACGAAGTCAAAGGACTCACAACCACCGCCAGAGCACTGCTCTTGATAAGCACGGCTCAAATCATCATGACCTTCGTTGCGGTATGTGCTATTACTATCGCGGATGGTAGACCATCTCTACAGCTTATTACTCCAGACGCTCTCTGTTGGGACGGTGTTCCTCATTCCGTGGGTTCACGCTCACTCTTGTTTTCGCACTTGCTAACTTTGTGGCAGAGTCATGGCAGTCCTGGTATCAAGATTCCTTCTCAGTGTCCGAAGAGCAGCGGACGACGCGCGCCGGCCGTGGGGCTCGGATGGTGTGCTCTGCACTCCCCTCGACGGAACTGAATCCACAGTCTCCTTTGAAATGCAGAATACGAACAGCACGGCAACCAGCATTACGCAGTGCACACACCCCGGATCGCGGGCGTTGTGCGTAGGGGAGGGCTCGAGCACCGCCATTGGGTGCTGTGTAACCACCGATGGCGTTACGACAGCTTCTGTGCGGGCGAAGGAAGAGGCTTGAAAGTGTGCGATAACGATCTACGTGCCCTTGTCGGTTCAAACACAGGATGCTTCTATGGACGGTCTTCGCGCCCCCGCTATGGCGCAGTCCATACATCTTCTTGTTATGATCACGAGTCATCCAACGCGAGGTTTTTGTAATGTAATCAAGCCTACTGACATGCCTGACGCGAGTATATCGCCTCCGGGAACTGCGACTATACTGCCGCGGTCGCAGAGAACAGTAGCCTATAATTGAGGATCGTCAGATGTGCTTCAAAATCTCGTTCCACGCTCTTTGAGCTATTGACAGGCCCATGCTAGCCAGGCCCGGCGGGTTGCCCCCGTAAATCCCGATGCATATCTCTTCTGTAATCAGGTGCCACAACGACTCTTGATGCGACGTGAATATCCCCGGCCCGCCCACGGTGTCAAAACCGCATCAGTTCCAGCCACGCATTTCCTTGGTACACTGGCGGTACACTGGCAAGATTAAGCCACGTCCGAATCCAAGTCACGACGAGGAATACCGGAACAGTACTGCTGATCGCCTTGCTGCGACCGCAATCGGAGCACGAACGAGACGTCCCATCAGCACCGGACTGTGGAGTTATCTGAGTTCCGAGTCCTGCTGCAGCCCAAATCTTCAAGCACAGTAGCGGAAGACCCGGTGCACAGCTGTCGAAGTCCGACTCCGCTACAAAACTTGACGAAGGACTGAGCGAAAGTGAGAAGGCTGATACATGTTAGGGTAGTTACAGCCTCACCGACCGTACAGTCTTTCAATTTCAGAGGTTATGAGTGATGAACAATGGTAAGAGCTTGGAAGAGCACGGTGCTCTCCGCAAATCCGGACCGAATACTGCTCTCCATAACCATATACACTCTGTCAAGGATCACCACCATGTGCGATGCTTACATTGGGTGCCCCACTATGCAGCTCGCGTAGCTCCGAGTAGCCTTAGATCTTGGGGCCGTGAGATATGAGAGCGACGGCGCTGAGTCAACTGCATCCTGTAGCATGAGTGAGTAGGAAAATTGAACAGGAAGAATAACCAGAGAGTTAGAGCTTACATTCGATGCCTTCATTTATTGAGTTCTCAGTGATATGTCTGTAACAGGCCAGTGACGCAGGTCAGAAGTCCTGTACACGTCGCTCAACAACGGAAGAGCCCATCAGCTTCGTCCTATTAGTCCCAGTCATAGCCAAGTATCACGACGTGCGGACACAGGTAGAGTAGTTCACAGACTTCCTAACACCCTGTTCCATGACTACTCATGTTGAACCGACAATCCCACTGTCAGTCACGCTGCCGTTCCTAATGTATATGGAACAGCCTCACATTATTTTGCTCAAATGGCGTCGTGTCCTCTCTGCAATTTCGCGCGCCCTGCCCCGACCGTCGCTTTGGATGCATTCCGACCGCATCGCGGCCATGTTCTTCGGAGAAATCGCTGTTCCGTCGGAGAAGCCCAGCTATCTCCTACTATGCTGACAGCGACTAGGTAACTTCTGAGATATCGTAAGGCTCTGCGGCATAGCGGCATAGTACGCTCACCGGGCTGTCCTGTTCCTGCGGCTCATGGTGTCGTTGACTTAGCGTATTAGGTGGAGCCTTCCACACGCATTGCCGCTTGGTAGTACTGCCAGAGAGGCTGATGCCCTTGTCAGCGAGCAGAGCCAGCTGCATAGGAAATGGTGAGCCTGGGGGACAAGGTCCCGACATCGGAGGTTGACATATAACAGCCCCATTCCAACATACTAGCCTATACCGGGCACGAAGAGTACCGGATGTAGTAGATACGCGTGTTGGTTTGGCTTGCATTTGCAGTACAGTGACCATGACGCGTGACCTCCTAGTTGACCCACAAACGAGTCGCGGGATGTCCTTGATCCAGAGTACAGCCACGGTAAGACGCCGCTGCGCATCCGGCCTGAGTACAGCAACAACATGAGAGATGACGTAGCACTCACCTTGCTCCGGCCCTCAAAGAGTCCAGTTTGCCGAACCAGTGGCTGATGTTATGATTCTGGAAAATGTTACAGGTGCGATGCCGAGGCGGCTCGTTTCTTGCTTTGCTCCCGAGTCTTCGAGAGATTCTACTCCAGGCAGGGCGCACGTTGGTCTCCACCACTATACTGAACATGACAATAGGAGGTACTTCGTATACTGCCGCACGGGCCGGGCCCATGAATTGTGAGGTAGCTGCCGAGGTCATCAATGCATCTAGAGTCAGAAGTCAGAGGTGCACACGGCATCTGATACTCTTTCCATAGGTTGGCATCGCTAGCCTCAAAGTACGGCCGTGGGCGCTAAAATTGAGCCTCCAAATACGCGCAGAGCGTATGCGAACGCTACTAACTGGGAGTTATGAAGGGCGGTATCGCCATCACGTTCCGTCCGTATCGTCTTCTACAAGGCGGAAAAGACGCAACCTCACGGACCACTTGGTGACACGTGCAGAGCTGCGTTGATGTAATTAGTGAGCAGGTTAAGAAAGTTGAAAGGACGGCGGCTTACTGATCCGTTATGCTGTATCTTCCAGGCTGCGCCCCAGCTACAGGTATGCACGACCGCTCCGGCCGCCGAACGCACTCAAGCGAGCCCACTCAAGCGAGCCCACTCAAGCGAGCCCACTCAAGCGAGCCGCACTCAATGCAGTTGTTGGAATAGCTACCGCAGGAGCTGGCTACATGCCGATGAGTTAGTAACGGCGTCACGTCGCTGCCGCCAAAGCCTATAAAACAGGGAGCCCATCCGTCGGACGCAACAATTCTTTGTCAATCGACACCCCCTCTTCCTCCGTACCTCTGATAAAATTCCAACATCATTAACATGCGATACAACGCAGCTCTTACCGCGGTAGCCCTTCTGTTGCTTGTTGCAACCTGCGTGCAAGCCACACCCATACTCACGAGCGTTGCCCCTGCACCAGTAAGAGTCGTCTGCTCACCCATCGAGAGAAACATGACACTCACTGACAGCCCCCCAGTTACCCTCAGAGTCGGCGACAGCGACGGCAATGGTTGGGGAAATACAAATACCACGCGAGGCCGATTATTTCTCGTACTAAGCACGGTGCGTGTGTCAGCTCCCAGCACTATTTTGATTTGGGTTGACTCACATGTGCCTCCAGACGAATTGTTGCTGCGCTATCCATACCCCCGCATCATGATAGCGCTGAGAGCCCCGTAGTATGCTACCACTACCCATGGACTACATATGCCTGGTTAGGTCTCGATCGGACATCTATTGAACATTTTCTTGCGAGCAGAAACTCGGGACACTTACGATACATAGTCGTGTCACATCTGTCCGCTTCGTTGATCCCGTACTCCATGAATTCACTATGACTGACATACATCCGCTTGGATGGGTATCGCGCGGCGGCGGAAGCAGCAACAATATTCAGCAGCTGATCCTGTAGTCGGCTTCTCGCGCGTTCTGATCCCCTGTAGTTGATGAGCTGACCACGGCTCAACGCACTACATTGGCTTACCATCGCTCGTAAAAGACGATCGTGACTGCCGCTCGCGCCGATCGGATGAGGAATAAGGTTTGCTGGCTGCCTAGTCTCACTCGAATTTGCGTGAGCTTCACCCAACCGACGCGGTGCTGAGGTAACATTGACGCGCCGTCAGAGGTTATAGCCGCACGCGACTTGGACTGTACCGCCGTTCTTTTGGTAGAGTTAAGGCTAGAAGGCAACAAGATATCAACACCACCGGTCGTGTCGGCTTTACGGGCACGTACGGCAACGCGGACCCGCGAACGCCCACTCAACATGACTGTATTCTGGTGGCAGTGTTCAGAACCTTAGGAGCACAGCGCGAGGGGTTTGGAGTCACCTCTATCGTGGTATCGCCAGCTATCGTGGCGCCGCTCGTAATGTTCCAGCCGGTCTCTGCTGACTGCGCCTGGCAGGACCGGTCTTCGTAGTGCGCTATCGGTTTTGCTGCGGCATGGTCAAAATTTTAGGAAGACCGCCCCGTCCCAGTCCAACGTCTACGGGTCTCGTATCAGCGAATTTAGGAAGCTCATGTTACGGCAGTGGGATGGTTCATGACCCTATAGGTTTGTGCAAAAAACCGAGGTTCTGCCGCGCGGAGCGGTCACTGACACTGAACTGATACAAGGGCACTCACCGACCGCACATACAGAGAGGCCGCCACGCAGTACCCATGGGTTTGAACATCGGCCCAAATCCGCTGAACGCCACAACGGCCGGCGCGTAGTTCCGCCGCTTCGCCGCCAAGCGCTACAGAAAATTTGTGCGGTCTGACATCGCTCACATTGCCCCACGTCAGATATGCAGAGGCGAGCCGCGAGTTGTCCTAGGCAGCGGCTGCTGCGTGAGTAGGCTGTGACGGCGGGTCCGGCGAGACTCACTGATAGATGAACTGGTGCGCCCCTCCGAGACGCGATTACCGGTACCGCCTGTGGTCAGAGTAAGGTTGCTGGGTGCACTCGACATAGCTAGTGGTATAGCCACACCGACAGCTAGCTGTGCTTTGGCGAGTAGGGATGAGTCGCGCTGAGTATAAATAGTGGGAAAGGTTGTCTCAGATAACGCTCCAGCAGCACCTCCCGGCCCAGTCACTCGATATGCAGATGAAGCTCCGTCTTACCGCAATTATCCCGATTATCCTCTTGTTCGTGGCCTGGCCTGCACATGCGGCCCCCGCGCCTTTTCCGACCGTCGGCAATGTAGTATCAGGGCAAGTGAGTTGTCTGGCCAGTATTCAATGATACGAACGTGACACTTACGACGATTTCGCCTCTAGCTGCCCTCGGCAACGCCTACTGCGATGGTCGTTGATGCAACACCTATACACCGGGAGGTGGACTTCTTCACGTACTAGGCGGGTTCCTCTGTAAGTCAATACAAGTCTGCACTAGTACACGTATTTACTCACATGGACATCTCCTGTTACAGTCCGTTCCCCCCCCCTCCTCTTTTCTTTCCGTGGACGCTTTCTCGTAGAACTGCGTTACGTTCAGTGTGAGCGAAGCACGCAGTGCTCGTGGACCATCTTTGCGACCATGTTGTTCATTTGGGACTTTGCACTTTCCATGTAAACCACAATCAATGTTGTACTATACCCGTGCTTCGGTCATCGACGCTCTGTACATGACTCAAATGTTACACAATACTGAATGCGATCGACACGATCCCCCTGTCCTAATAAGCGAGTTAGATAGTGACATGTAGCGCAGACGCAGTACTCATACCTGCGAACAGGATATACAGCACCGGCAGGGCAGCGAGGGCCGCTATGAGTTGATTGTCTCACTGGAAACATTGCCATCACCCACATATTCCGAAGCGAGGTATATGCAGTAGCAACGTAGCATCGATAGCCGAGCTGAAGCAGTACGAAGGTGGCTTAGCGAAGCTGCGAAGGTGGAAGCTGGAGGTGAGTGCGCTCCGACGACGGTTCCGATTCGGACCTCGGACAACGTAACTGCGCCGCAGTGCAGCCGGGCGACTCGGCCCGATGATGAGCGCTAGCGCTGAGTACTGCGGCGTGGGAATTTGATCTTCAACTTGTCCAAGTCGTTGACTGCAGCCATATTTACCCTCGTATCGAATCAGCCCGTCGTTGATTCCTAGACATGCTTTCAGTCTACGACTAGTGGGGTGAAGCTTTGCGGTGGGGAGAACGCGCACAAGACGGGCGCATAGCTGTTAGGTTACACAAGTTCCCTTTTCGATCGCTCATTCCTTTTCCTTTCAAACTTGTCGCGCTCTTTCTTGTGTTCTGGGTTCTGTGTTCGAGTTTGTCGACTTCTAGTTTCCTTCCTCAGGCTGTCTTGGTGTTTCTGGCTCCACTGTGCATGTATAAGAGAAGGCCTTGCGCCATCCACTGCATCACCTTCCCTCTCCTCGGACTTCCATCTTCCCCCGTGCGGACGAGCAACGTGAGAGCTGGTGAGCATCTTCTGTTTGCGACTTCGTAAATTCTCGGTCTTCAGTAGCTCGGCAATCCGTATTGTTCACGTCGCCTGCGCTCCATCCCTCGCACGCGGCCACTCGATCCTCACTCTCCGTTTATCCCTTATGTACAGCTACCTACCTACCACCTACCTCAGCAATCCCAGGGCCTCGACTCCTACTAGATTCTCCGCCCACAGCGGACCCTACGCCAAGGCACGACAAAGATGGGACACTGGCAGTCTGAGTCCGAATCTTAGGGCCACTATCTAGGCGCGGCTGGTTCGACTTCACGGTACGCCAAGTTTAGTACTACTGTAGTATTTCGACCATAGGTTCGGTCACAGGTCACAGGCCCCTCTGAACTGGCGTTTCAGTTCATTTGTCACAGTCACAGCAACGCTTGAACTACGTGTTTTCAAAGGTGTCACGGGCGCTTAGTGATAAAAAAACGCCTCCAGGGAACGGAGAGGCGAGTGATGCTACTGACGACGAGGGCTTTGTTGCACTACGTATTTGTTACTTCCAGTGTGCTGCCTATGTCCGAGCCCTGGCATCCATGCTCGCCCCATGAACTGAACCGAGGTGGTGGTCACAGGTCACCAAGACCCATGAACTAGGGCGCCTGTTCAGTTCATGGTCACAGGTCACACCCGGTGAACCTATGGTCGAAATACTACAGTATTAACGCCATGCTCTGGCTGGACCTTGTCGATTCACGTGGTGACTGGATTTGTAGGCAACGTGAGAGAGGAACAGTCTCCGATGTCTAGTGGACATAACTCTATAACAGGCGCTCGGTCCATTCCAGGAGCATTGAGTTCCGCTGGCACACCCAGAGTGCGCCAAAACATCTCTAGGGGCACTTGCATAACCTGTGAACCCTCATACTGGGAAAGAAAATACTGGGAAATCGTTGTCGGGTAGGGATATGTTTGCCATTGACTGCGTACGACTACGGACGGAGCGGCGTATGGGCGCTCAATGGAACGCGACATAGACAGCAACCCCAGGGCCTCCGACGCCATTAAGTTTGATAAACGCTAGAGAAGAGGCATGCGTGCCATGCGGGGCCCTTTCTCTGCGGCTCAGGATAACGCTTTCATCCCGCGGTGCCCTCCCCTCGCTCAGCGACGACCCACAGTTGCCCGCCATGTCCTCCGCCAGCATGAGCCCGGAGATAGTCGCGCTCTATCACGCAGAGTGAGTGTCCTTGCAATCTGTATCGTGTGCCATCGTTGGGACCCACGCGCTGATGATGTGGCCCACAGGTTCGTCAGCAACTGCGTTCAGGTCTCTGTGGCAGGTGCGCTTCGTCTCCGGCTGCCAAAATCAGGCTAACGATCTATCTTGGTGCATAGCCATGCTCATATACGAGTATGTGCTGACGATGGGTCAAGGCCTGCGTATCCTACGTGGCCGCCGGACAGCGACGTTCTGGCTGTTCATTTTGAACCAACTTGTCATGATTGGCCTGGCGGTTACGAACGTGTTAGAAGCGGTACCGTGGACGCAGAACTACGTGCGTTGACCTTCTTGTATCCGTACCTGTGTTTCACTCACACCATGAATCAGAGGTAAGAGATCGACATACATATCATCAAAACGTGTAACGCCAATCCCATATTCTGCTCCTAGCTGTAGCGCGGTGGCTGCGATATATGATGCGTTACAGCTGCTGACATACCTGATATGGGCCGGTCAGTTCCCCTGCTCGTTTTGCAAAACCTCGGACACTCACTTGAATGTAGTGATATCTGCCGTCAGAGTATACGTGGTCAGCAAGGGCAATCGGTATCTCGCCGTCCTTGTCTTTGCCCTTTCGATAGCACAGTTTGCTATGGGCATAGTACGTCTTCGCTTCTTATATGCGGCTGAGCGATGGCTTACCGCGAGCCTGCGATGTCTCAGTACTCCGATGTCGCGGTAACCAACACTGCTATAGTCATTGGTCCAGACATGGCCATCTGCGATCCCACGCCTCGCTTCTCTATGACGTTCGACGATCGGTAAGTTCCTGGCTATTTCATTACCCCTTGTCGTATACTGACGCATCATACCTCAGAGGTGACTTGATTTGACTTCTATCTCTACTACATCAACTTAATTGTGCATAATGTAGCGGTGCTCTCTACGAGGATATGCGCAATCGCAGCCGATGTGCTCGTGTTGCTGGCTACGTGGCGCCAGACGGTGGGACCGGACCAGACTTTGCGGGACGTGTTCAGGGTGGGGTCTCGGGGACCGTTCGTCCATCTGCTACTGCGAGATGGTGAGTGGGCAGCCTTTGCAAATCTTTGAGACCAGGGTGCTTATATGCGTCGTTCCCGCGCTTTCCCAGGCGCGCTCTACTTCATGTGCGTTTCGGAATAACACGACCAGTGTCCACTGATGCTGATTCCATCTCGCGCCTTCAGTGTGCTTTTGTTGATCACCGTTGCCCAGATAGTGCTGACCTACGTTGAGGTGGGCATGATAATCCCTGCATAGCCGCACTGCCACTAACATTCGGACCCGCGGTGGCAGGCGCTGTCCATCGGAACGGTGTTCCTCGTTCCGTACGTGTCTCCGCTGCTGCGCGCGGCTCAACCATCGCTGATGTCCAAACTCGCGGCAGCGTGATGTCCGTGCTCGTGTCCCGTTTCCTCCTGGACATCTTCCAGGCCGCCGAGGACGCGCTGCCGACCTCGAACTACGAGTCTGATTCGAAGGACAGCGCACCCGAAAGCGGGCTCGAGTTCCGGGTGATGGACCTCGAGAAGGGCAAGGACACCGTGATGACGTACCAGTCGAGCGAGGTATCCTCGTATCCATCGCAATTCACCGACTCGGGGCTAGCCTGGGGGTAAACCGTCGCCCCGGAGATGGTGAGTGCATCGCCGCTGCGGCGCCGCGAAGCGGTCATAGTGACACTGATCCACTGCACCAGCGCGACCACGGTGTCCTAGTGGGTGGCCGGTGGGAAGGGCGTTGGCATTGTCACCGCCGGCAGTCCGTCGAGACGAAGATGAGAACAAAGAACAACAGCCTGCGCCTCAACCGCCCGTGCGGAACGTGTTCCGCACTGCGCGCGCCGAAATGCTACAAGTGATAAGGTTTGGACGGTCGCGTGGGATTGACAGTCTGTGCTGGGTACCGTCACAGAGACTCTGCGTCACGCCTGTCATACGGACTTTGGTTGGACAGGTTAGGCTCACTGCTGGTAATGTACAGTATCTTCAGGAATACGAGCAATACCCATTATACGCTCTCACCTCTCCCCGTTCCAAGCTTCATTCCGACCACGAGACATGCTAGTGCACGTACTCGTGTGGGACCCATGTGCGACAGTGCAGAATGGGTTGAAGCCGCCACAACACCGCCAGCTCGGTATCCGTGCCTCGAGCATCATGATGACTCTGACACGCACAATGATTCTGTCGCGGGGTGCCCGCCTCCAGCGCAGCCGCGCACTGCACGGCCTAGCCACCCGCTCCCGGAGTCCTGCCAGGTGCGCTGTGTCCATCCGTCTGCCACTAGTGTCCACGTCGACTCTCCCAGACCTGCTAGGTCGCAGATGACGGCCACGGCTCCGACACGCACAACACTGTTCGGATGTTACATTGCGGCCGGACCGCGGGTGCCATCTGGACCAAGCTGTGGGACGAGACGTCGGCGGCTGATCGTGCGACGGGACTCTGACCTGCCATGCCTGGTCGGGCGGGCTCTGGGGTGACGTACTACAGCCTTGTTTGCTAGTCCAACAAGGACTTGCCAGGGCACGGCTGTGCGCGCTTGACGTATGTCCGGGTTCGAGTCAAGGAGGTGTTGCATTTCTCACCAAGTCAACAGTGGTCACTGCAGTATGCTGCCTGTGCACCACTCAGTTTCGCGGGGGCCTGCGCATCGGCGGCGTGTATAAATATGGTGGGCGGGAGACCCTGGAGCTCAATTCACTCTACACTCAGAACACAGTTTCCTTCGCTCTTCTTCCCTCTTTTCTGAATTAGCCTCACTATAATGCCGTCCTCTCGCCTTTCCCTTCTCTCTTTATTCATTATCTTCGCGTGCTCAGTCCACGCCGCCCCCATTGTAAGCAGTGTATTCACCTCTCGTTCACCTCTAGCTAACATTGCCATCGCAGACTATCTCAACCCCGAAATCTGCCACAGAAACTATCTCTTCAGCCCCCGTCGTCGTCCCCGATATCTTCCGATGGCGCCGGGAGAACACACCCTCCTCCTCCCCGGTCGCTGCACCCAACGTCTTCAAGAGTGATGACGAAACCGCGTCAACCTCCACCGACTCTCCTGCTGAGACTCCTGACCACTCTCCCTCCTCTGGCCACGTCCTCGCACCCGATTTGTTCGTGTGGGCCCGCGATACCACCTCCGCACCGTCCCAGCCAGTAGAAGCGCCTGCATCGACTCCCTCTGCTCTCCCCGTTGTTGCCCCCGACATGTTCCTGTGGCGCCGCGAAACTCCTGCATCCCAGAGTCAGGCCGCGGACGATGCTGAACAGACACCCTCCGCCCCCGTACTCGTTCCCGATTTGTTCGTGTGGGCCCGCGATACCACGCCCACCACGCCCCTGCCAGTAGAGACACCTGATTCCTCCTCTGCCTCCGCCCCACCCGTTGCTGCCCCCGACCTTTTCCAGTGGCGCCGCGAGGCCCCTGCGTCGCCCGTCAAGGCATCGGGCGCTGCTGACCAGTCACCTTCCACCCCCGTCCTAGTACCCGACATTTTCAAATGGGCTCGTGACACCACACCTACCCAACCGATCGATGCTTCCCCCTCCTCTCCCTCATCTGCGCCGATTGTCGCCCGGCGCCGCACGCCGTGCCGTGGGAGGCGCAATGATATCGATGCTCCGCCAGCAGACTCCGAGTCTCCTTCCACTCCCTCTCCCGTAGCTGCTCCTGATCTGTTTTGTTGGGCATAATCAATTGAGAGAGCGTATCTGAGAGCAAGTGAGTGATCTCGTGAACTGTGTATACACCATGCGCTGACCACTTCTTATGATAGTAGCTAATCGCCGTCGACCCTTCCCAGGTTCTCATGCGCAAATCTCACGGCCTATTTATTCGTCTATATCTATATGGCTAGTCGTTATACCACAAATCTGTACCTTGTACCAATAGTTCTGTAGTGTATTCAGAGTAGCATAGTAGTATACGCAGGGCTGGCCGGCTTTAGTCCTCCTGAAGTGTATTTTTCGCGTATCTCATACAATAACAGTATCTTTAGTCGAGTGGTCACTGGAGCGGGAAGCTAGCGCTCTGATACCACTAGTCACCACGTACACGACCAGATTCGTCGTGAGGCATAAACTATGAAGCCATGGTCCAGACTCGATAGTACACTGATCCGCGCTTGTGAGGTAAGTACTGGCTTCCGTAACGATATAACCGTTAGCCAAACACTCAGCGATGTCTGTACTTCTGTCATGGCCATAAGTTGTAACCAAGAGCCAGTGGCGACAACTCATAATAGTGTACATGGAGGTACAAGTCAAGGTATAGTACATAGTTACAACAACTGAGATAGCCGAAGAGAATGAAGGAAAGGATGCATAGGTAAAACTGAATGCCACGTCTCAACCTCACACGAAATGCCGGAAAGCACCTCTACGTAGTCATTTCGCGCTAATGTCAACTCCCACACCACGGGTGGTTCCGACTTCCAGGCAAGTAGTATCAACATTGAAAATCCCGAGACTCAAACCATCCTTCCAGCCCATCGTCATCGCCTCGGACACGTGGTCCGAGTCGAGGTGGGGGAAGATACGGTCCTGCAGCCCGAAGCACTTCCGTTCTTCCTCATTGATGTCCTGGAGCGCGTAGAGCGGGGCTACGACGAGCGTCTCTCGAGCAGGTGTGGCCACAACGTGCTCGACCACCTGGGTGCTCGGAATGTCTTTGAGGTCCGTCAGGTTGAATCTGCCCGAGGCGACGTCTACGGTGGCAGCGGGTCAGTGCTGAGGCGTAGAGACTGCACGTCGGTGCGCTTACCTTCTACAGATAGCGCGAGCATGTGCCACTGCGGGGGATATGTCTTCCAATAGACGACGCTAGCGAGCGTCCCGTTGAAATCGGGAGGCGCCGTGCTGTTGATGAGTCCCAGGCGATCGTGTAGGTTCATGAGCGAGGGTATGACTCCCCCTTGATGGAGAACACCGAACACAACGGCAAGGACCGCGTTAGAGAGAAACCAAGAGAACTGCGTGGACGTTCAATACGGACATACTGGAAGAGGGGACGTGTGCGACTTACCCAAAATGCTCGTCCCATGCGCCGGATCTGCGAAGTCTGGGCGACGACGACAACGAAGGGGACCAAGAGCGGAGTGAGAACGCGAGGCTCTTGGTGCCAGAAGATAGACAGGAGCACCATGGAGCCAACGATGACATACAATAGAACTACGTGCACTACCATCAGTAATCAAGTGGCTGAGACGGTTGGATGCTTACTCGGAGAATGTTGTGCGCTCGGTTTTGGGGGATCACGGGTGTTCTCATCCTCCAAATCCACGTTCTCTGGGTCTAGAGGCAGGGCGACTGGAGGAGGGGCGGGACGCAACATCTCCTGGGCGGCGCGGAATCCATGGAACAGCAGTCCGGGTCCCACGACCCACAGCAGGCTGATGAGCGGATGTTGCCACAGAGTGAACTCCCTTTGGTCGGTAGTAGACAATCCGTTCCGTAGCCAGTTCAATGGAATGATGGTCAGTCTGTGGTGTGTCACCTTCCACCAGACGGCAGTGTCGGCGAAGATGATGAACGAGACGAGCACGAGCCCGACTATCGCTGGCGCGGCCATGAATTGAATCCAATGCGTCCAGAATGCCCTTCTAGGTTTCCCGGCTGTAGCCTGCTTGGAATTGCCAAACGACCACATGGTCACGTTGTAGACGATAGGCAGAGCAAACGCCAGGAATGAGGGGCCCGTGAAGGCTCCAGTCACGGAGTACAGCGTAAAGAAGCCAACCCGCGCAATCAATGACTTCTGGCTAGGCTGTGTGGTTTCTCAACAGCCGGTTGAAGATCGAAAATGAAGTGACTCACGGGCTTTCCTTGCTCCACGCGGACACGCAGGACGCTGAAGGAGAGCGCAAGCATGACGGCTTCAATTGAGGTAGAATATTGTCGGACTTGATAGGTCAACATCATGTACGAGGAAGACAGCAGGACTAGAGCACGGGCACGGCTCTCGGGATCGGTGATTGTTCCTATCACAGTAGAGTCTAGCATGAAGCCTCAGAATCGTGTAGAACCGAAGTTATGAGCAGACTGACCAAGCCAAAGTGAAAAGACGAAGAGGGAGACTCGTTCCGCTGCAAACAAAATATAGGGATCGAGATCTGCGGCTGGACATCGCGCCGTCAGATCATGACCAACGCTCAGTTTTGTGAACGAGAACTGACGATCTTTCCAGCTCCAGTTGAGCGTCATTAAGAGTAACTGTGAGCTCCATACGGAGGGGTATAGGGAACGGCAGGGAAGGTCGTTACAGGTAGCTGTAGAACCAGCGTATACTCCGAGGCTACGAAATCTACCTGATGATTTACGGCTTCACGCATGAGAATCGGTATCTCTCAGAGAGAATGACGACATGCTCACCTGCGGTCAATTCCTTCCCCCTGTCATACTCATCTGGGTAGATGTAGCCAGGTCTGAGAGCAAAGTAGACTCGCAATAAGAGCAGTGCTATGTATGCGCGATTCCACTGCGCGATCTGCCGGCTTGAGCTAGGATTTGAAGTAGCGACTGTAGCCATTGGGTAGGCTACGATAGCAGGGGATGTACCAAAGTGCGAGTTCCACTGGATGCACTCACGTCGGCGGTGCGCAGCGCAGAAAGTACGAACCTGACGCGCTATCGCTGAGCGGCGCGTAGCGCCGCTCCGCATAGCGTTCGGGCAGCTCCGCGATGCCGATCGTAGCGTTCCGATCCCGACCGTAGCGTTCCGCTCCCGACCGTAGCGTTCCAGCTTGGTTCCAGCGATAGCGCTATGCTCAACCAAAACGTAGCGCGTAGCGATAGCTCGCTCGACTCGTAGCGAATGGAATTCGATCGCAGCGCTCTGCGTAGCGATGCCGTGAGCATGCTGTCGGCTTGCTCCGTTCAAATAGGGGCCATAGGTCGTATGTACTCGCTCCCGGTTCCCACCCATCTGTCTCCTCGCTCCCGGTTCCCACCCATCTGTCTCCTCGCTCCCGGTTCCCACCCATCTGTCTCCTCGCTAACAATTCCGCGCCTCTGCTTGACTTACCACTCCTCAGAGTCTCTCTTCGCGCCTCGTTTCGTTCGCGCCAACGACGACTCGGACTTTTGGCCATTCCCCCTTTTCTCTCCTTCAGCTATCTTCCAGGTGCTGTTGCAGTCGATGTTGCACATAGTGAGTTTTGCCAATCTGCATGTGGATGTGTCTCGAGTCAACTCAACCTCTTGATAGTATGGACTTGCAATTGGAGGACCATAGCGATAGGCAGTGCGGTTCGTGCGCAGTGCGACGACCGCCGTCGCCACCGCGCTCATCGATGGCAGACCGAGTGCGGTGAAGTAGTCCTTGCACGACTCACACTCGCCGCCAACGGTCGGGTGCTAGATGATGTCGAATGCATCGTCATCAAGTGTCGGTCGCTGTGCCGTAAGACTTGGGGCTATCTCAACCAGAATAGGACAGGGCTAGGACAGAGTCGAGGAGGTGATAGGCGGGAGGTTGCTAACGTGCTGTAATGCAGAAAAGTAAGTACGGATCCCATACACCTCCTCAATTTTTGGATTGTCTGATTACAGCAGCAGTCCCGGGCCACACTTCGCCCCCCCTCGTCGTAGCGTGTCCGTGCTCTGCATAGTTTGGCCTTTCTTGGCCCCGGCGATGCTGTTGCACGGCGTGTAGTGCGCTGTAATCACCATACAAAGGTCGTCCTGGCCTAGCCCGGGTGAGTGTCTGTTCGTTCGCGTTCGTAGCCGTGGGCAGGCGCTGACGTCCGCCGCGCGGGCAGGCTTGTGCGCGCGTCGTGGTTCTTCGAGGCGAAAGAAGTGTACGGGGCCGGGCGTGAGGCGTGGCGGCACCCGAGACGTATGCATGACGTTGAGGATGTGCGCCAGTGCTGGGGTATGCAGAACATGTATGTGGTCGCCTCTCTACCCTTCCCCTCCTCCTCTCCCGTGTACTGAAGCGTGTGCTGCAGCTCGTCCAGTTGAACCTGCAGTGGTTCTGCCCGTGGCCATCGACGGACACCGGGGAGACACTGAGTGCGGTGATGGTGCAGCACCTCTTCAGCGAGCGGCATCCTTGCCTTCGCGTCGTCGGTGTGTCCCTCCCTCCCCTCCCTCCGCTCTCTCTGATCTTATCTCACATAGAGCAACCCACACGCCAGTGAGAAAAGGTCTGCGCCCTCCGTGCCCACCTACTTAACCCACATACTGCACCTGCACACATGCGCCTGCACCTCTGCGTGTGACACGCGCTCTTCTGCAGCGTGAAAGCGAGCCA
Organism: Fomitopsis pinicola; assembly: GCA_001931775.1. Classification (NCBI taxonomy): domain Eukaryota; kingdom Fungi; phylum Basidiomycota; class Agaricomycetes; order Polyporales; family Fomitopsidaceae; genus Fomitopsis; species Fomitopsis pinicola. The sequence goes on along the minus strand of MPVS01000137.1, from coordinate 19,145 downwards.
CGACTTTCGGTGGCTGATCATCAAGTATGTTGCGCTGCCACCCTTCCCCACCGAGCGTCACCACCTCCCCGACGCGCTCGTGGTCGTCGCACTTACCACGGCCATCCTGGCACTCTAGTGCGCTGCCGCCCTCGTCCCCCCACGTGCGGGATGCGTACGTCACGTACATCGCACCCTTGCGGGCAGTGGAGGCCGTCGCCGTGTGGGGGCGGAGCGAGCCGAGGTCGTGCGTGCCATCGCGTGGGCATGGGCGGCGCTGTGCGTGCTACCGGCATTTGTGTTGTGGCTACTGATGCCCCCGATGTGGGGCTTGTGAAGGCTTGTGAAGGCGGTGGTGCTAGGCGTGTGGGCGCAGGCGCGCTCTTCCAGGTGGGGCCTTGACCAGGGGAGGTGTGTGGGCGTAGGTCGTGCTGCCGCGGCGGCGTGGCAGTGGTGAAAAGATGGTAGATTGAGTACCGGCTGTCGTCGGTGCTGAAGTGGAGGTGATCTGTGATATACTCAAATTTCTCCTTGATGATAAGCTTAGTCGATGTTGTTCTGCTGCTGTATGCTAAGGTCGCGGGATGCGTGCAGATGTATGCTCCTCGATATGTGCTGTATTGAATATGTAGAGTCTATGCTCGCGTGTTGTCTTACTGTCGTATCAACTAGTACTCGTAATTTATTGTGTTGGTCCCCATTCTGCACTCTGTGCGCGTCACTCAGATTTTGCTCTGATATCATCGATTGAGGCCCTCGGTGGCAACTTGGCAAGCCACTTCTTGTTCGACACATACCATCACCTCATCATCATGGTGGCCCCCAGCCTTGCTGCAGTTCTTCAGGAATATCCAAGGCTTTCTCATCTTCTATCTCTCGAGGCTCTTCTCCTCTTGTTCCGCCTGCTGCAATGTCTCCGCACCCATCTGGCATGGAATCATGGCACTGCCGACTCAAATTTCATTCCACTGGCCTTACCAATCAACATAAAGGACTTCCTCGCAGACACTCTCCATTTGCCCGGCCCTTCATCTGTGAGACATGCTGTCCTTGATGACTGCTGGTTCGCCCTTGGGGCATTGGTTTGGGCATCAGCGTCGACAGTAGATGTCTGGCGCTCGAAAGAGTTGGTCGACATTTTCATGGAATTTGGGATACCACACGAGATTGGTACACAGTGATACTGTCCTTGTAACAAATGAGATACTGATTTGTTTGGATAGGTTTCCATGATCTGTATCCTCCCATACGGAACTGCCTTGATCCTGCTTGTCGGAGCCTTCAAATGCCTGCAGAAGAGACCCGCCGTCTCTCGCAACTTACAAAGACGCGGTGTGTCAACTACACACAAGAGTATGGACCTCTCCCCATTGTTTCATATTCTGCAAGGTGTGAAGGTGAGCAGTTTACATGTTTATACCAACTAATAGTTTTTTGAATTTTCTGATTTCATCTGGGACAGCCTGCGGGACGCGCTATTACCCGGACTACTACATTCATGAACATGGCCGCACCCGCACTTACTACTCGGGGATTCCTCATGCAATTGAAGTTGCCAAGCATACATACATTGAGGCTGCCCTTTGTGAGCAGTTCACTGCCTCAATGGTCATGGCATGGTATGGAGCACTACTCCACTTCAGAAACTCATATCAATGACCCCACTTGTCTTGTAGGGTATCAGCAAAAAATAGTGCCAAGATTTACCACATGCAGCATCACAGAGCAGAGGCTCAGTTCCCACCCGGCTGGTCGGTCCTACCTGTGCTCCGCGGGTCTATGGTTTCCGATGCCTTCTTCCTATTTGCTCTGCTACGAGACCACAGCGAGCATGAGACAACTCTAGAGGTGGAGAATACAGAGCAGTCAGTGCGCATCGATCAGGCGTTGTCGCAGCGCAATGAGGCTATCGTAGGCCCTGGCCAAGAGCAATGGAACCATATTTGCTCCCGCTGCTGTGTGGTGCGCGATGTAGATGGTGATTTATGTAAGCATGGATTCAGTGTCAAGTTTCATTACTATATGCTAATATATATACTTTTCAGTCCTCATGCGCGCTGTGGTCACTGATGGTGTCACGGTCGGGCACCCATGCTGCGGTGTCCAGGATTGCAAGGAGAAACTTCTATCCCAACGTGCACGCTTCTGTCCTTCGCATTCCAACCTCGAGCAACAGTGTAGTGTCATCGGCTGCACAAATGCTGCCCGCCCAGGGTTCAAGACATGTACTCTCCCAAGCCATGAGTCATTGGAGAAGACTACACAGGAGGCTCATTCAGCATTGTTCCAGCTGCGACAGCGGTTAGAGCGGCAGCACCGCTTTCATCCCAATAGTGCAGTACCTTTGGCGCGGGGAGAGGACAGTGAAGAAAGTGGCAGTGATGCTGATGATGAAACCACAGCAGAGGTTGATCATGGTGGCCCAAAACTACGGGCACACTTTGGACGCCGCTGGACTCATAATGAACAGCTCTGTGTTGCAACTTGTGGCACTGTCCTGGGGCGCATGACCATGTTTGGATCTGAAGCAGTGACTGGTGTGAAGGTTAGTGCTATGTGAAAAGAAAATGTTGTATAGATACTCATTTTGACTGCTCAGATTTTCCTCAAGCTTGTGTTCCCTACCCAGAATTCACTGCCCAAGGTCATTTTCTACGACAATGCCTGCCAACTCAAGAAGCATCTGCTAGCAAGTGGTGACCACTACTTCGATGACATTGCCATGCCTGTTGATGTCTTCCACATGAAGAGCAAACACAAGGAGTCTGATGCCTTCTGTGGGCAGCACTGCAACCCAGCAAACTGGCCAGAGCTTCATGAAGGGGGAAAATGGTGCTTCAATTCATCTGCAGCCGAAATGACGAATGCTTGGTTTGGGGGATTTCAGTCTATTGTGCGGGAGATGCGGGAGGAGCGCTATGACTTCTTCCTTGATGAAGTTATCAAGCAGCGCAATAGGTTGATTATCAGGGACTTGGAACACGAAGGTGCTAACCCTCGGAGACTTGCACGTGAATGGCTCCTGGCATAGCAAGTAGCACTCTCAATTGATAGGGACTATAGACTAGTTCATTGTAGAAGGAATTATGAAAGCTTGTGTGCATCAAGCCACAGTTCACTCGACGTAGACATATTCTCGATGTGGCGGCTCGTAGAGAACCGAGGCATGTCAGACATGCAGCAATGCATGTCTGCTGCTCTGTGGCAGGTCGAGTATGACCATGAGGTTATCCCTGAAAGCGGATGTATCATCCCTGTGGCCAGCAATGCACACGACAAGCTTCCCGTTCGCCGATACACTTGCTCGCACGGGCAATTGCCAGTTAAGTGACAGCAGTGGCAGGGTTGGTGTGCCCGGCAAGGGTGTACCTTCCAACGAACCTCTGTGCTCGTTCTGCCAGCTTGCCCCGCACCCTTCCTCCTCCTTCATGTTCTCCTCATCACTTGCCCGACACACATCCCTCACGTTCAGCTTGTATTCTCCTCGTCCCGGCCTTGTTGCTCGGCACTACACTTGCATGGGCAATGCACGAGTCTCGGGCCGCGCGGCATAGTTGCGCATCAGAGGTGCAGGAGGTCGAATGAAGGTTACCGGATTCAAGACGGGAGGTGAGAGCGTTGGATAGAGACGAGGTGTACTTGTACCGCGCGCAGGGTTGTCGGGCGTTCCTAGCTGAACTGGCCGCAGTTCACCCAAGTTGTCGCGATCTTTAGCTCGCCTGTCAATTGGTGCAAGCGTTTTGACGAGGGGTCGGGCAGTCTTGGCGGCTACCCAGCTTGCTGCCAGAGACGAGAGGTGGTGGTGGCAGTCGAGAGTAGCGAGCACGTCCATGTTGCCAGGCGGAATCTTGCCACGCCAGTCGCCCGGACAGCGGTGTCCGTGATTGGCAGGATGCACGACGAGCTTGGCGCACGTCGATACACCTGTGGACGTGGGCATGAGATGAGGTGGTGAGATGGACGGAACAGCGGCGGCGAGGGAGTGGCTATGACCGGCGAGGGCATACCTTGAGTTGTTGTGCCTTCGTGCTCCTCCTGCCTGATCACCGGTGGCTCTGCGCCAGCAGACGCACCTCGGGGCGGTTATACCGGTTGGGTTACTACGCCGCGCTTGAACACACTGATTCTTCTCTTCCTCGCGCTAGCATTGGCCCCTCTCGGCTGCGTGTGGCGGTGCACGTCCCGCGCCGAGTGTATAGGCGAGTGTCCGAGCTTAACGTGCTCACGCCTCTCCCCCCCTTCGCATGTGCACCCGTAACCAGCACAGACCTCGCGAAAACAAGACGTCAGTCGACGTCGTCCTGGTGACCGCAACTCGCTCGCTGCATACGCGACTCGCAGCGGACCGTGCCGGGTAGCGTTTGCGGGGACGGATCGGAACGATCAGGACTCGCAGGACGGCCGGAGAGTAGGGATCGCGGCGGGGGGAGATGCAAACATCGCCGACATACCGTGGAACAGTGGAGGATGGCGCACATGGATGACAGCCAGGCTGGAGGCCAGGAATGGATGGCGCACAGCGTCGGGCTCGTGCCTGGCGCGCTGCGTCAGCAACCGCGCACCCACTATGGAGGGTCTGTGCATCCCCGAAGATCGCGCGGCCGGCGCCGGACTTGCAGTACAGCGAGCGCACGATCGTCGTGCGGCCGGACAGGGCTATGTTGACACAGCAGCGCCGAACAGTGTTTGCGGGCTTGTGGGAGATGCGGAGACGGACCGACAGGAGAGGAGAGTGTGGGAGATGCAAAGACCATACGCGTACCAGCGAGGTGGATAAGGACGCGCACGAGGATGGACAGCGCGCAACGTTGGGTTTGCGCATGATTCGGCAACTACATAGGGATCTTCACACTGGGAGGTCGCGCCGCCGCCATTGGAGTTGGCGTACCGTGAGGGGCAGTAAGAGCACCAGTGCGTCGGGATGTGGGAGAGGCAGCACAGAGATCAACGGAGCACCGGGCGGACGAGGCACAAGGACACCCAAGGCCCGCAGCGTGCAGGCCAGTTGCGCTCTCTGCCCTAGGGCCGCTCCCCAGAACACGATCTGTCGTGTCTTCGCCGTTCGCGCCCAACGTCCTCGTAAGCCCCTCCTCGTTGGTGCGCACGCAGGGCGCTGGTCTGCCGTTTTGTGCGTGGACGGGACGGCGTGCAGGTGGGTGCTGGTCGCGGGCCGTCGATATCGTGGCACTTCCTCGGGCGGTGGAACGTACACGTCGGCGAGAGATGGTCGGGGTGGTGAGCATCTGCGGATTGTTGTCTTCGCATGGCGGGGGCAGGTGACGATGTATTAGCAGACGGTACATCAAGGCAAACACAGAATCGGAGTTGATCGCGCGGACGAGTCGCGGTGCGCCGATACGTCGTGTCAACGTGACGAATGGGGAGTGATCGCGGGATGCGGCGCGCGGTGCTTGGTGGCATGGAGACAGACTGAGACTTACGAGGGGCTGCCTTGCCGCCGACACTGACCCGGCCTCTGCTGCTCCGCCTCCTCGTCTTGTTGGCCTCTCTCCTCCGCAGATGGCCTCCCGCTCCTTCTGCATCTTCGCCTCCTCCTCGTCCAGTCTCAACCTTCTGCGGGCGGCGCGATCAACACCCTCTTCCCGTTATGCACGCCGTCGACGTCCGAGACCCGCAGACACTTCGGCAAGTGGCGGTTCACCGGGTACTCGATCAACTCTCCCTCTTCGTCGTCCTCGTCAGCCTCGGCCGGTGCGTGCGATGACGGCGTACCTCTGGCTGTTGAGCCTGCGTGCGCGTTGTGCTTGCCGCGCTCTTCCTCTTCCCTCTTCGCGGTCTTCTCGTAACCTCCCCCCACCACACCTTCCTCGCATCCCGTTCATCTCCTTCTCTCCCCGTTTCCTGTGCGTTCTGTGCCGTCTTCTCTCTCGACGCAGAACTTGCGCATGTGGTACGTGGGCTGTGAGCCGCACAGCTCTTCCGCGTGTCGCTAGCGCAGCAAAGACTCGGTCCGGTGGCGTCAGGCTCGGGGGAGAGGCGTCCGGGATGCCGCGGAGAAGTGCGCGGGATGGAGGGTATAGCCAGGGAGGAAGGACTGAGTGACCGGATCGTCAGATGTCGCTAGCTGAACTGGCGATAGCTCAGCTATGCGGTCGCGCGTTTGAGTTCGTGCATCCATTGGGACCTGGCGAGGGTCCGGCCATGGGCTCGGGCGGTCGTGATGGCTGCCAGGGTGGAGGTCGCAGTCGAAGTCGTGGTAGTCGAGCGCAAGGCTCTGGGCGCTATCATTCGGAGCGCTCTACTGTTCCGGGAAGAACTCACCACGAGGTTTTTCCCAGTTAATAACACCAAGGGGGGTGTCAGAGAGTTTGTCGCGCACATTTATTCACAGTTAATAACTGGGTTTTTCACCAAGTGTAAAAGATCATTTTCTACAGGCTAGCAAGGCTTTTCCTACGAGAATACAAAGTCTTCGTCCTTCGCAGGACGTACCGGGACAGTTTCCGGCAATGTGGCAGTGGTCGGCGACCGTGAAGGTGCACTGAGAAGATTGCCGACTGGGGTGTCTGACAGAAGATCGCGAAGGCGAGGATCGCGCAGATTGGCGATTTTGTTCGCCAGCAGCTCGCCGCCGTCGGTCGCGGAGATGTCTTCAAGATCGTGCCAAATGAGGCTCTCGTTTTCGTTGTCGTCTTCGTCGTCCGACCCGCCCTCTGACCCATCCGAATCTTCTTCGTCTGAACCCTCGTCATCCGCGTCCGAGTCACTCCCCGAATGGACGACAATGGCCTTCTCCTTTCCATTTCCTTCGTTTCCCTCAGGCTTGTCGCCTGTAGTCTTCTTGAAGAGCAGTGCCTTGAGATCGCGGAACTTGACAGTCGGCCTTACGACGGGCCGGTTTGGTTGTACCTGAGAAGACAATGGTAATTTAGCAATGGCATTAGTAGTAAGCAGGAGATTGAGCATACCTCATTCCGTTCAACCCGGATGAAATGCTGCCGAAGTCGGACAGTTCGTACAAGGGTAGGGACGGCCATACGCCCTCGAAGTGGCGAGTTCAGCCAAGTGAACATCGACGCCGTCCGCTCGTCATTCATAGAGTTTGGTGTCATTGCAAATAGCGCATGGACAAGTCGCTATGACGATGTATCAGCAGAGGAAATAATAGGCAATAGACTACGGGATTACTTACAGCAAGTGGCTGAGCTTCAAGGCCGGCGATCAAGAGACTTGTCTTCATCAAGCCGCTTCCACCATACCCGTGGGCCATCCTCCTCGTAGACCCTCTCTCATGCAGTTGCTCTTTAAGCTGGTTCAGTGCATCAATCCCCGCGAGCCCTTCAATTGGCTGGGCCCTCGTCTGATACTCGACATTCAGCATGCATAGTTCATTCAGCCGAGGCCAACCAATTTTGGAATGAGTGCATAGTATGGCTACTGATCTCGTCAACAAGCACGATCTCAGATCGCATTCCTAGCACCGACACGTCGGACACATCGGTTCAGGATTACTGCTCGTGAAGGTCGAAGGAAAGTGACATGCCGCCCAGAACGGGGCCGCTGTGTGATGCAGAGGCTGCCCGGCTGTTTCCGAGTTTTTCCCCTACTACACAGTTTGTCACACCCTCTAACGAACCCTGAGTTTTTCACAGTGTTAATAACGTGTTAATAACACTGTGAAAAACGTGATTGTGACAAACCATAGGGTTTTTCCCGGAACAGTATGACTGGGGTGTCTGACAGAAGATCGCGAAGGCGAGGATCGCGCAGATTGGCGATTTTGTTCGCCAGCAGCTCGCCGCCGTCGGTCGCGGAGATGTCTTCAAGATCGTGCCAAATGAGGCTCTCGTTTTCGTTGTCGTCTTCGTCGTCCGACCCGCCCTCTGACCCATCCGAATCTTCTTCGTCTGAACCCTCGTCATCCGCGTCCGAGTCACTCCCCGAATGGACGACAATGGCCTTCTCCTTTCCATTTCCTTCGTTTCCCTCAGGCTTGTCGCCTGTAGTCTTCTTGAAGAGCAGTGCCTTGAGATCGCGGAACTTGACAGTCGGCCTTACGACGGGCCGGTTTGGTTGTACCTGAGAAGACAATGGTAATTTAGCAATGGCATTAGTAGTAAGCAGGAGATTGAGCATACCTCATTCCGTTCAACCCGGATGAAATGCTGCCGAAGTCGGACAGTTCGTACAAGGGTAGGGACGGCCATACGCCCTCGAAGTGGCGAGTTCAGCCAAGTGAACATCGACGCCGTCCGCTCGTCATTCATAGAGTTTGGTGTCATTGCAAATAGCGCATGGACAAGTCGCTATGACGATGTATCAGCAGAGGAAATAATAGGCAATAGACTACGGGATTACTTACAGCAAGTGGCTGAGCTTCAAGGCCGGCGATCAAGAGACTTGTCTTCATCAAGCCGCTTCCACCATACCCGTGGGCCATCCTCCTCGTAGACCCTCTCTCATGCAGTTGCTCTTTAAGCTGGTTCAGTGCATCAATCCCCGCGAGCCCTTCAATTGGCTGGGCCCTCGTCTGATACTCGACATTCAGCATGCATAGTTCATTCAGCCGAGGCCAACCAATTTTGGAATGAGTGCATAGTATGGCTACTGATCTCGTCAACAAGCACGATCTCAGATCGCATTCCTAGCACCGACACGTCGGACACATCGGTTCAGGATTACTGCTCGTGAAGGTCGAAGGAAAGTGACATGCCGCCCAGAACGGGGCCGCTGTGTGATGCAGAGGCTGCCCGGCTGTTTCCGAGTTTTTCCCCTACTACACAGTTTGTCACACCCTCTAACGAACCCTGAGTTTTTCACAGTGTTAATAACGTGTTAATAACACTGTGAAAAACGTGATTGTGACAAACCATAGGGTTTTTCCCGGAACAGTAGAGCGCTCACCATTGACGTGGGCTCATGAGGCTCGACGCCTCCGGGGTCGAGCGCGTCGTCGGTCGCATGAAGCACGTCGTTCGGCGTGGAAGTAATGCATTTCGTGTCGCTTCTTTGCGAACGTGCGATGTTCTGCGATGTTCCGGCTCGTACTCACTGTACATAACAGTGCCGATACCCTCCCGGGCGTGGAAACAAGTCGGTATAGTATTCTGCTCGCGGGGCGGATAGAAGTCAGTACGGGATTCCGCTTGCGTTGCTCGGGCACGAGTTTGGCGACAGTGGTGTCGTCAAGCTCCACCGGTTGAACTAGAGCGGGAGGAGTCGGAGTCTCTGCGCAGCTCTGGGCAGGCTCAGTGGCAATGGCAAACACATGCACCACTCTCGGGAGTGGTGCTGAGCTCTTGCAGTTCAACTTGAAGCAGGTGGAGGGGGGCCTCTGGGCTACTCTGAGTGAGCTCAAGCTTGGACTTGATCAGGTCTGTGCGCGCGGCGTGTGCGACCTCGCGGTCGGACAGCCCCTGCTCTGCGACAGCTGAGTTTCTTGAGGTCGGAGGTCTCAATCCGGCTGCACAGCCGCACGGTCCGGGAATGCACAGGAACAAGTGCTTGGTGAGGTCGAGTGTACTGGTGACAACGAGCATGGGGGCAGTTCGGCTGTCCGGTCAGCAGCCCTGTGAGCAAACTGTGCAGGCGGTCCCGAGAGGAGGCAAGACATACGCATAGCGATACGCCCGAGCACCGGCCCGGCGCGACATGTCTCCGTGGTTTCGGGAGTACAGGAACTGCTTGTGCAGTGTGCAGACCCGTTCTGCGACGCCTGTTGCCACGCGAGGTGCTGTTGATAACCTCTTCCCGCGCGTCCAACTGTGCATGCACCTCCTCCAGGGCTCCTTCTCCCTCAGACTCATCTCCGTCCGGAGGCGTGCCTTGTCTGCCCTGACGTGGCGGTAGCGAACGTCTTGCAATCGCAGCACGCGGTCGCGAGCACGATGTACCAGCCGGCGGAGCGGCCGCAGATGATGGAGTGCCGCGTGTCGGTGAGTAGGTACGGTGCGGCGGAGAGCGCGCGCGCCGCGTGGCTGCAGTCGAGCAAGTCGAACTCGCACCAGTGGGCTCCGGAAGGCCCACTCCTTCCTCTTCATCCGTCAAACCGAGCACCTTCTCATAGAATATGAGCTCCTGCTCGATCGTCTTCCTCCATCCGTGTCCCTTACCCTCGAATAGCCTGTTACTCCACGCGGCCACCCTGCGACTTGGCCGCCTCGACGATCGCCTTAAGCTGGCGCCGCATCTTGTCGGGCTTGTACTCCAACACCGCGATCTCGCTCCCCTTGCTCGGCAATGATGCTCGAGCCTCATCCAGTGACCCCTTCCGCGTCAGCACATCGTTCCCCGTCACCACACACGACGCCACTCACCGAGCTCCTGCACATAACTTGGGTAGATCGGCATCCAGTCCTCTGAACCGCGCCATCAGCGACCCACACACAACTGTGTGCCACCAACAGACTCACAACTATGACTGTGGCTTCCACTCGACACACTTGCGACCCCGTCCTCCCACAGTGCCCCCGCAGCAAGCTCGTTGGCCACTTCAAGCTCAGCATGCGCGAGTGAGTGCCACTTCACACTCCCCTCCAGGCTTTGACAGCGACCGAGATATCGCGACAGTGAGAATACGCCAGATGCAATGGATTTATGGGATGACGGTGTGTTGATGGACGAGGCGCGACGGAGGAGGAGGAGGAGGAGGAGGAGGAGAGAACTGGGCGCCAAACGCGGGCAAGAAGCCCGCGCGCTTTGTGCCCACGTTCTATTCCCATCTTCCGCCGTGGTACTTCTTTGCGGGCGCAACGGCTGTAAACCTCAGCGGCCTAGTATGCAAGACCTGTGGGCACTGCCTTGACCCTTCGGGGACGGACACCGACCCTTGGTTTCGCTGCTAGGTGCAGCTGCTTGGCCCAGTCGCGCCTGCCAGCTAACGCGGATGCCACAACACCGATTGCCAGTGTGCGCACCCCGGTCCAGGTGTGCTCTTTTCTTTATTTTTATGTCTGCATATGCAATACTCATGACCTCTAGAGCATTTCATGCTCTGCAGCGCCGACGATGACCCGCTGCTGCCGCGTCGATATATTCTACCTACCTCTCTGAGTCCTCGAAGGCTCTAATCTCCATCCGCTTTCTCAACAAATGACGCCCCATGCTCTCCAGCGTGCACGCCGACTCTCTCGTGCTGAATCCTTCCATTCCCCTAACTTCTCCCCTGCACTCTCGATCTCTGCACATCAGTACAAATGCGTCTCTCTTCGTCATCCCATGCTCCTGCAAGTGTGCCACCTCCCACATCAGCATCTGCGACAATCATACCCCTGCGGCACGTACCTTCAAGGTCGCTAGTCGTCCCACCTTCGCGTCCGCTCGCATTGCACCACAATTTCCGCTTCATCCCTCGTGCCAGCTCGTTGTGCCCTGACCACTGCTCTCTACCCACTCTCGCTAGCTCGTCATGCGCAGGCACTCAGCATTGCACGCACGATCTCTATGGATCCGCCGACATTCGATGCATCAATGATGCTATCGTGTATGCCAATACGGGTGTGCTCGTGGACGTTGATGACGTCTGAGTCCTCCTGCCAAATGTTCGGCCCTGCTCGTTTCGGTGCGTAATGGCCCACAAGCGCACTCCTTCCTTTCTCACCACGTCTCCGTCAGCTGCTGTGGACTGCATGCATACTCGTTCAGTCCATGTCGACGGTACCAGATCAGCCCGCGAGCCGCCTACAACAACGAATGCTGTGTGTGCCCTCTGTCATCTCCTAACCGCCTCCCCGTCTTCGAACACTGCATTCCTCTACACGCTCCCTCAATCACGAGTCTGTGCGCACTTACGAGGTGCGCATACGCTAGTGCCGACCGTCTCCATGCTTGGGTGCTCGCTGGCAAGCTCAGCAGTGCGGCACCCTCTGAACCGCACTTCAACACGCTACGCGACGCACTGCCTGTGGCCTAATGGCTATATCCTGCACCCTCAGCCGCTACCCTGGTCATCTCATGCTGCCCGCCGCCTTCATCTCAGTGTCTCGGGTAAGACTTCCCGCGCAACTGCTTACTGGTACCTGGGCCCGACTGCCACCACCAGGCACACCTGGACGCGAGCTTGCGCGCGTCTCTCGCGCACACTGAAACACCCGCTTCCTTCGCAAATCGCCTGCTACGCAAGCTGGCAGCCACCATCTTCAAAATCGACGCCCCAGCGCGCCCTCTCAGTGTCGGCGACGCGCTACCCGCCCCCTCATTGCCGTATTCTGCACTCTCGACCACTGCCGGGGCCGTCTCGTGCCTGTGTACAGGGCGCTGGTCCTCTGGCACCCTTGCGGCCACGTGTCTGCGCTCCCGGCGGGTGTCTCGTGTACACTGGCTAGACTCGACGATCCCCGACGTAGTATAAGCCTCGAGGACCCCATCCGGCGTCCCGGGGTTGCCTCCCGCTTCCTTAGCCGTTTTCCATGTCCCTTTCAAATTCCCCTGTGTCACCCTGGCCTGCGCCCGCCGACCTTCCCGCTTGCCTGCCACGCCGTCTGACACCGAACACAGCACCGCGTTGACGAATGTGCACGTCGTTGACGGTTGCGCCGGATGCATGCTGGGAACTGCAGAGTCGTGGACGAGGGGGTCAGCGAGATGCGGTTGCAGAATGTCGACGCGCGCATCTAGCCGACTGCTCTCGTCGACAGACTTCGAGGGCCTCCGGGTCGAAGACCTCGGGATCGGTAAGCAGGCGCGCGGGGTCGTTGCGTTCGCCATTGTGTCCAAGTTCGCGGTTGTCGCTCTGCGGGACCTCAGCCCTGGGAGCGACGGAGAGACGCTCCTCTACGTATCCGTTGACACCAAGACGTGGGCCAAGGCGCGCTTCCCTCACGCATCCTCCGCACGGCTCCGGGAGAACGGCTACACCATCGTAGAGTCGACGACGCATTCGCTCGCGGTGGACGTCATGCTGCAGGACATGACGACGACGATCGGGACACTGTTCGTGAGCAATTCGAACGGGACATTCTTCGTGGAGAGCCTTAAGGACACGAACTGCAACGAGATGGGTTACGCCGACTACGAGAACCTGTACGGCATCAAGGGCGCCGGGCTCGCGAATATCGTCGCGAACGTGGAGGAGGTTGAGGGCCTGTGCGCGCAGAAGCAACTGCAGATGCACATCACCTTCGACGACGGCTGCTCGTGGGTGCGGCTGCACCCCCCGAGAAGCGGCGTCTCGTGCAATGTGGACGATGACGCGTGCTCGCTGCACCTGCACTCCGTGACGATCCCGCACAACTTCGGGCGCGTGTTCTCATTGCCCGCGCCCGGCTTCGTGGTGGGCGTCGGCTCGGTCGGCGCGCACCTCCGGCCGCACGACGAGTGCGACACGTTCCTGAGCACAGATGCGGGCCTGACGTGGAGTTGGAGCCGGCGGACCCGCATCGTTCAACTGGACAGCAACTACCAACGTGTCCCGGCTCACGCTCTCTCCGTCTTCGGGCTACATTACGCCGAACACGCCGGAGGAACGCACATACTGGCAATGGTGCAACGGAGCGGCGAGCAGCGGGCATGATGCCGGCGGCGTGAATGCCAAGTGGCGCATGTGGGGTACTCAGCTACTTGAACGTCAAAGCGGACGGGCGGGATGCATCATGATTACTGAAGGATATATAAGTTCTGTAGTTGTATGCTGCTGCTATGTAGTGTGAGAATGCGGATGGGTAACGCTAGTGAGTGAGAGTGAGAGATGCATGAATCTGGAAATCGAGAGCTATGCAATGTGTACGAGTCAACGAGAATATGCTACAGTCGTATAAGGGCATCTACAGTTCATTAATGTAAGGGAGGGTATCCTATGCACTAGGGGGAGGGGGGTACCAGTAGGTCTCGGTCGTTGATTAATAGGCTAGAGCGACAAAGCCATGATCGAGGGCCTCTATGGCACCAGGTGTGAGAGGCTGATCGCCGACCGGTGCCTCAACTTGAAAATCCAGCAGCGAGAAAATGTCCTCGAAATTGGTCTGAGGGGGCTGATCGCTGTTGACACCCACCGACTCGCCACTACCCGGTCGAGAGTCATCGTACGCGTTGGACGACTGGAGCGACTCAAGACCTACAGCCTGCTCGTCAACAGGCAGGGGCATATTGCGACACATAGTTAGATCATCAGGTGGCGACTGGCGGGTCGCTGATCCAACCTGGTTGTTCGTAGTCACTCGCAACTCCGAGCCGTGACAGACGACCTCGTCGCCGAAGGTCTTGGGCAGCTCGTGAGGGATGATCCTCTCGCAGACGAAGGTCTTGGGCAATTCGTAACAGATGATCGGCTCGCTGAGCGGTGGCTCGTAGAATGTAGCTGGGCTAGGTAGTATCTGGGAGAGTTCGTGAGTCGGAGGTACAGTGTTCTCATCCGAGCCAAGGGTGTGAAGTGACTGGGGATGTACGATTTGCTCGCCGACAGCCTGCGCCAGGAGCAGCCTCTCGTCGGGTCCAGGAACCAAGGGTTGGGGCAACTGATGGGGTAATGCATGATCGTCAGGTGGAGGGATCCGCGGCATGTCTAGGCGGCTAAGATCGTCCGAGGTAGCGACGGGATCAGGGGCTTGCCTTGTTCGGGGGCCAGGGCGCTGCCTTGCCTGCTCCCAAGGCAAGGCTGCTTGGCTGTCTGCTTGACGACCCTTGACTAGTGCGCGAAAGTTCGAAAAGCGCGCTGCCAATATATCGAACTTCTCGTCCCATTCATTACACTCACTGAGTGTACCGCGCCGGAGCGTAGCTTTGACAGCGCGCCATGTGCTGTCAGCGTAGTCAGCCCCGGGGAAGGTCTGCCTGAAGGCCTCCTCCGCAGTGCATCCAGTAGCGATGCGCTGCGCGATTGAACGGGCACCACGCCAGATGTGTGAGAACGGGTACTGCGAGGGGAACACAGTTTTGGGAGTCACTGCGAACACTTGAGGCCCGTGCTGTTCACCGTGTGGACTCGGAGGCGCTAGCGACGATGGTGGCGGAATGGAGGGTAGCGACAGCAATGGCAGCGGCGGTGATGGTGACGGTGATGGCAGGGGCGAAGGCGAGCTTGCTGCCTACAAATGGCACACTGGCATGAGCGACCGTAAACATATGTTCATGACATCACTGACCATGTGCTCCACACTCTCGCTGATGCATGGCAGCGCGGGTAGAGCAAGTGATGGGGTTCGCGGTGGGATGGGCACCTGACCAAGAGAATGAATTCGCCGACTAGCACTGTATTCGGTGGGGGGTCCTGGGGAAGAATGGGCCCGAGTTATGTTGTGATGCAGACTCAGGGATGGGCGCTGCGGAGTGACTGGTAGGACCGGTGGAGGGGCGAGACGTGCACGCTTGTTACTCGGAGCGATTGCCGTTGGCGAGATTGGTCGCTTATTCCCGTTCTCGTAAGCACCAGACTCGGTATTGAGATGCAGGCCATACAGTCGATTGAGGTCATAGGCCAAATCAGGGCATTGAGCGTCGGTGAGTGGCTGTTGAGGTTCCCATGCTCGTAAGAGCACCTCATGCTTGTGGCCAGACAGAGATATGCATGGGCGAAGATCCGAATCTATAGGAAGCACAGCCCAGCCACCAGCAGGAGGGATGGAACGATCGAAGACCTGGACGCAGAGGCTTGTGCGACTACCTTCCGAAGCCGCCAATGGGTTCGTACCGCCGGCACCAAGAGGGTGAAAGGCATTGAGTGCGTCAGCGATTTGAGGATGTGATGATAGAAGGACAGGTGTGCGGAGATCGACCGATATAATGAAGCGCGTAGCAGGTCCATCAGCCTAGACAAATGGTCAGAAGATATTCGATGATAGAGCTTGTAGTATACGTACCCGAGGCCAGAGCGCGATCCAAATGGAGCTATGCTTTGCAGCAGATTGAGCATCTGCTGCTGCGCGCTTCCGTAGTGCTGCCGCAGAAGCTTGCCTGTCGCGTTCGAGGTTGGGTAGGATTACCGATGCCGGTGTGCGCTGCCACGGTGTAGGGCATGGGTTCGCATACTCCACTGCTCGTGGCACTGGCACCACTGACGCTGCAGCTGTGGGCTCTGGACCAGGTGGTTCGGTACTAGATCCTGGCGCTGGTGGCGTAGGTGCAGGTGTTGTAGGCACCGGATTCGCTATGGGTCCCGCCCCGGGAGTATCCTGAGCGGAGGTAACACTGGTGACTGGTATGTTGTGCGTAGAGACCCGACAACGCGCGCGCGAGGGTGGCTTGTTTGATGCTCTTGTGCAGCATTGGCGGCAACGTCCATATGAACAGTTGCGGTTCCTTCCGGCCTTGCACTCCCCATTCATGCACTCAGCCACTGCTCTCCGAGTCTTGCCAGATGCTGTTCATTCATCTAATCAACCTACTATTGCAGCTACACACAAGGCCACAGCAACATACACGTCATTACTATCTTGTTTCCAGGGCACGGTAACTAATGTTGATTGCTTGGATTATATTCTAATCACAGAGCAATACGAAACATCAGCTTACGATGTTTGACTCGGAGATAGCGAGTACAACCAGACTTACCGAATAAATTCAATTGCGGGGTGGTAAATACCCGCCATAATATGGAGCAAGTACGATAGCTATCGCGCATCGTTGTTGTGTCAGTACGAACCTGATGCCGAAACAAAGAAACAACGAATGCTCACTGATAATATGACTCGGAGCTGATACCGAGCGGAAGCCCCACCAATAACCCCGAGTGATAAATTGGGGACCTATTCAGAGGTCACAGTCGAGGCGAGCAGTCTGCTGCGGCGAGCGAGTGGAGAGAAAACAAGGAGGCAAAGAGTGGTGGAAGCGCGAACACGAGTAAGGAGCGCGAAAGTGTGGTGTGCCAAAGAACGAAGCCAGAGAGGAGAGGGAGCACAATCGTAGGGTATTGTAGGGGGGTTGGGTGCTGTAGCCCCGGCCCTTTATACATGCGGTCGGGTCTAACAGGCCGACCGCCAAGGTAATATCGCTATGCTTGAACCGCTATGGGATCGCTATAACGCTCGGACCGGAACCCAGCGTTACGATCGAATCGAATCGCTAAGCTACAAACGAATCGCTACGCTACAGTCGGATCGCTACGCTACAATTAGATCGCTGCATAAAAACCCGAATCGCTATAGTCTAATCCGCCACGCCCTCGAAGCGCTACACTTAGCGCTACGCTAGCGCTACGTAGCGATAGCGGCTGGAGTTCGTACGCTCCCCGTATGCGATCGTTTTCGGATGCATCGTCGGCTAGAAGCGCATACGCGTCGAATCTATCAAGGCTTCTGAGACGCCTCCGCTGTCCCATATCGCAGGAAGTTGGTAAGCAGTCCAGTTGCATTGAGTGAAGACCGATATGATGCCGATGCCCATGTGAGCAGACATATCAGCGGGACATTGTCACTTGAGAGTCGAAACGCTGACCGGTCGACAGTGGGACATTTTGCAAGCTTGTCTGTCGACTTGTGAAGACGCGAGATCTCTCCACGTCGCCGATTGATCTCGAACGGTTGCGTCGACAATCGAAGGGCATCGGCTCCGCAGCAGAGAAAATCTAACGAAGTGTTAGAATGATTGGGTCAGTTTCCTATATAGTTCTACAGCGGAGAACCATTGATTGTGCCTTTTCCACCCCCAGTATATTCAACGAAGGCAGGGACCGGAGGATATTGTATACAGATACCACTTCCGTGTCGACGAGTCGGCTGACTGCACGTATCAGAGCCATCTTGAAGGAACCTAGCACTTCCTTGTTGGTACGGGATGGGGTGCGATCACGCCGTTTCAAGTAACTAATTCCATTCAGTTCGCTATATAATGCTGCAGCAGTAATATAGCCCGATACAAAACTCACATACTATGCCGTGACTCGTTCGAGGAATGCCCGTGGCAACACGATTGGAATATCACCAATTCCATTGGCGGAGCATTCTCCCACATTTTCAGGAACTTACCAATCATTTTTATGCCGTGAGATAAAGAAACGGAGTCTAAGATGATCCTTGTAAGGAACGCATATAATGGGAGTGCTCAAGCGAGGGGCGCCAGCTCGGTTGTGAGTACATATCACGTGATCGCACCCCAACGCTGGGTGCAGCCGCTGCAGCCCGGTCCCCTATTGAATCTACGTTCACATTTGTACGTCTTCACTTCGTTTTCGGCTTTGAACCACACCTCAATTGGAGTGGAATAATATCGCGCGACCTGCGGGGCCCTCAGAGCTGACTCTCAGATGTATGAGCGTTACCGGTCAATGCTTGTGGTACGTGGCGCAGTTCAAACGTGTCCATGATTCTTACAGTCTTGGAACGAAGATGTAGAGAAAGCTAGGAAACTAGCGTGAGACGCATGTCTCGAACACAGTAGTATACGTGCCAGCCGCCCCATTGAGTGCTATCGCAGAAATCAATCCTACGGTCCTACGATGTCAAGTTTGGCGCTGCATACGGTGGTCTTTTATCGGGGCGCGTCTTGGAACCCCTCTATCTCAGTGAGTGTTGTCAATAGAATTGGCGCTGCACAGTATTATTTAATTCATGTAACGCAACCTGGGCGCCCAGGTCTTTACACAACCCTGACGACTACCGCTGCGCGGGAGCGTACGAACTCCAGCCGCTATCGCTACGTAGCGCTAGCGTAGCGCTAGCGTAGCGCTAGCGTAGCGCTAGCGTAGCGCTAAGTGTAGCGCTTCGAGAGCGTGGCGGATTAGACTATAGCGATTCGGGTTTTTATGCAGCGATCTAATTGTAGCGTAGCGATCCGACTGTAGCGTAGCGATTCGTTTGTAGCTTAGCGATTCGATTCGATCGTAACGCTGGGTTCCGGTCCGAGCGTTATAGCGATCCCATAGCGGTTCAAGCATAGCGATATTACCTTGGCGGTCGGCCTGTTAGACCCGACCGCATGTATAAAGGGCCGGGGCTACAGCACCCAACCCCCCTACAATACCCTACGATTGTGCTCCCTCTCCTCTCTGGCTTCGTTCTTTGGCACACCACACTTTCGCGCTCCTTACTCGTGTTCGCGCTTCCACCACTCTTTGCCTCCTTGTTTTCTCTCCACTCGCTCGCCGCAGCAGACTGCTCGCCTCGACTGTGACCTCTGAATAGGTCCCCAATTTATCACTCGGGGTTATTGGTGGGGCTTCCGCTCGGTATCAGCTCCGAGTCATATTATCAGTGAGCATTCGTTGTTTCTTTGTTTCGGCATCAGGTTCGTACTGACACAACAACGATGCGCGATAGCTATCGTACTTGCTCCATATT